>PVKB01001796.1:0-358335 GCA_004027205.1 Ctenodactylus gundi
CCCCGCCCCGCTAAGCTGCAAGCGATTTTATAAGCCCCACAAGCCTATCATATCTCACTACGTGGCGCTTTTAGATAGGAGCCTGCACATGAGGAGATCAGTCGCCAGTCCTTGATTTCCACATATGGAGTTGTTTATCACATTTTATTAGGAAGTGTGGCTGCCACGCAGGCGCCATCTTTTAGGTGCGGCATCTAACCCTGCCTCTTGGCCCGTTGCCCGGCGCCATTTTAGGGTTCGGCTCCCCACAGTATCCAAATACCCAGAAAAATAAAGTATAGAACACTCTATTGGCTATTGGCAGTTCACCAAAAGTTCTCTTAAGGGCGTCACGGAAAATTCTGGGGATTCTTAAAAATTCGCTCTACTTTCTATTTTCAATCTTTTCAAAAATTACATGTCATATGGCTTCTAAATATTCTCTCTATACATTATGAAGATCTGAAAATATAAAACTAAGTGTCTTAGTTTTATTATGAAAATGATTTTCATTTGTAGAATTTTCGGAGAGAGCATGAGGGTTCCAAGGGTTTTTCACTAACATATACTACCCACTGGTAATATGCGATAATATGTATTGAATTGATTGCTAAGTCTTGGCAGTGACTTTACACATCTCATTATAGCATATGTACCTCATTCTCCATAATTTATAATTGATCGAATTTTGCTTGCTGACTCTACCTTTTTACCTCTTCCTATCAAGGAGCACTTATCATTTTAAAGAAAAAATTTTAAATTTCCTACTGCATTTTCAAATTATAAGCAATTCAGTGCTTTTTAATTTTGAGAATTTTTTGGTTTCTTTTTAAATTCTGTAAGTAACAAAAGTATAAAGATTACAAAGAGTATATTGCACTTTTGTTTCCCTCAAGACATTTTTAATAATAGGTTTTGTGATATTTGCCAAAGTCTTTATTTTGTTATGGGAGAAA
This sequence comes from Ctenodactylus gundi, assembly GCA_004027205.1. Taxonomy (NCBI): domain Eukaryota; kingdom Metazoa; phylum Chordata; class Mammalia; order Rodentia; family Ctenodactylidae; genus Ctenodactylus; species Ctenodactylus gundi. The sequence continues at coordinate 936 of PVKB01001796.1, forward strand.
TATATAAAACCATTTCATGAAATTTAACATACCACGACATGGTGGGTTTAGAAAGCCAGCACAAAACATTTAAAAACTTCAATTCTGTTCTGTAAATTAATGACAGCCTTACATCCTTGGTGAGGAGATATGCAAGAGAAATTTGGATAAAATTGAACTCCCAGTTACATATGCTTAAAGTAATAAGATACTATTAACAAATATAATACTTGGTACCAAAATGTTCCCTTTATTAAATGTTTCTGTATTTTCAAGTATGTTCCTAAATTAGTAAAAAAAAAAAAAAAAAAATCACAGGTCTATTACCTGAATGCAGATCATTATTGTAGAAAGAGAAAAAGCAAAATTTTACCGGTTTTGTTTTATTATACAAATAAAACAGAAAATAGTCAATATTCTCTAATTTTTTTCCTGCTGAATTTAGCTTGTACATTTTGCACTTGTTTATATATTGTCGTTTGTATAGCAAAGATTATGAATAATTTTTATGATATAAGAATGAAAACATGCCGTGAAAGTACATAAAAATAAAATCTTATACTTATTCTATATAAGTTTTATGCTAACAATGTTTTTGAAACCTGTAGTCCAGGTTAGTCTTGATTTCGCCATGTAACCCAGGCTGGCCTCAAATTAAAGACGTTGGCCTTCAAAGTGCTGGTATTACAAGTGTGAGATATCATGCCCAGGTATTACATGGTGATGGGGGATTGAATCTGGTCCTTCTGCTTCCGAGCAAGGACTGTAATCACTGATCTAGCTTACACATTATTTGGTTTGTTTTGTTTGTTTTAAATGAAGGACTTCAACAATCAGATTTTGTGGACAACATACAGATTATGTCATATATGTTGTGAAACAATTTTTAAAAAATTTGTAAACAATTCTTAGCCTGAGGTTACACAAAAACAGATCAAAGGGCAAAGTTATCAAATTAATATTAATTTTTAAAAATTAATAAAATAGAACATAACTTAAACATTCCCACAAAAAGAATGTTTCATTGAAAATTGCCTGGTAGTAAAAATTGATGTGTGTTAAAATTAATGAAAAAATTTCAGACATCCCTTTCCTTATCACAAAATTTAGGAGAATAGTTTGATATCAGGAGATCTTTTAATATTTGATTCCCTATTATCAAAACCTCTAATTACCTCAAACTAGATACTATAAGGTGAAGAAGAAGAAAAGGAAAAGGTAATGAGAAAGAAATAGTAAAGGAAAATAAGGAGAAATACTCAGTAAATCTTCAACCTTCACAAATCTGTTGCCCCACGTAATTAGCTAGCAACTCACATGACATTTGGAACATGTAAAGGAGAAAGCCCAGGGGGAAGGTTATCTTAGGTGCAGATTCTCCAAGGTTGGCAGGCTCATCAAAGTTTTATTGTGTGTAGTAAAGAAATCTAACTATGTTGACTGACCAAAAAAGAATACCCAAAGTTCTTTTGTGAATCATAACAGAAGACTTAGTCAGAAGGAGAAATGATTTGAAGAAACGCGTGATTAGGAGGTGATCGGGGAGGATAAAGAAGACACAGACAGCAGCCGCCGTACAGCTGAGGGATCACAAATCTTGCACTTTATGAAAGAACTCAAATAGCAATCAGTGCTGGCGAGGCTGTGGGGGAAGAAGGAGCCCTCCTGCACCCCCGGTGGGAATGTGAACTGGTACAACCACTATGGAAAGTAGTGTGGAGATATCTCCAAAGATCAGAAATAAATATCCCCTTCGATCCAGCGATACTTCTTCTGGGAATATTCCCCAAAGAATTAAAAACAACACATAAAAGAGATACATGTATACCCCTGTTCATAGCAGCACAACTAACAACAGTTAAAATATGGAATACATCAAAATACCCATCAACAGACCAATGGATACACAAACTGGTATTTATGCACAATGGAATACTATGCATCTATAAAGATAGATAGGTTGGAGGTTTTTATAGATAAATGGAAGCAACTTGAGACCATCATGCTTAGTGAAGTGAGTCAGAAGCAGAAAGTGAAATATTAAATGATTTCTTTGATATGAGAAACCCAGATCACAATTATCTCACAGAACTTAATGGGGAAAATAATGGAAATTTGGGGATGGGTAGGAGGGGAGCCGAAATGAGAGGAAAGGTATGGTAACCTTGCCATAACATGTATGTGCATAAAATGCTCAAGATCACTGTAAACTTCAAATTTTGCACCTATTTGTATCAATAAAATGGGGAAAATAAGAATAAAAACAATGTAGGATACACGCATGACATTAGAGCTTCCTTTTTAGGCACGTGTGCATTTTCAACATGCCAAAAGGGAAATGGTTACGCAGGATCTGGAGAGTTGTGATGTCAAACATACTGTAAGGATGACCCATCTATAGACTCATTTATAATGGAAGTTGCTAACCTTTATTTCTGGAATAATGTACTACTGTAACAGGATGACGCTGGGCACATTGACCTTTGGTGAGGGCTGTACTGTAGATAGCACCACAACATCAAAAAATCACGTGTGAGAAAACACAGTTACATGAACAAAGAGAAAACCAGGGAGTCAAGTGGAGGCTAAGCTTAGCCTTTATAAAAATCATGTACGAAAACCGAACAGTGTCCCAAGAGAAGTAACATAACTCTTTCTGAGGCCATGTCTTCTTCAGATAGAAAGAATGATTATTAGATCCTACGTCTTAAAGGAACCCAGAACCTGCATCTATCACCCTAAGAGCCAACCCTTCAAATCTGAAGCTTTGGAAGGAAATCTCAACTGTCCACACTATAGCAAGAAGTAAATGTTTCTATGTGACTATGTGTAAATGGTCCTATTTTCTAACTCCTCTGACTCCTTCAGAAACAGATTTCACTAAATTAAAAAGTCCTACCTCTTTAACTATAGATGCTTACTTATTTATATTCATAGATCTTTATAAAATATAATGCTTTACAACTATATAAAATAATATATATGTATATATGTTGATATAAAAATATTGACAAGATAAAAAATCGAAAATGTATAATGTGCTACTACTCCTTTAAAATATTGCCTATGTGCTCATAATATAAAAATGTATAAAATAGTTATAATCCCTTTACCCTAAAGCAGCAGAAACACTTTTATTTGTCTTTGAAGTATGAGCATAAAACCAAACACAGTGTCACTACAATCTAACTTAATTATATATAGACAATTTTCAAGTTAAATTTTAAAATAAATGACAATGTGTTTACAAGTAACTTACTTGTAAAAGAAACAAAAAACAGTCTTCATAAAAGTAACCAATATAAACTTAAACTTTGGTCAATTCATTGGCAAAGTATGAGTCTACCATGTGATTTTTAATATTGGCCACTGTCTGCCACTGGGCAGTGGGATTGCACTGCAGAATGCAGCATAACATGGTAACCCACTTTAGAAGGTAATGTTGTCCACAGAGGAGATCTAAGGCGTCCACGAGCATGCTCTGTGTGTGTTAGGATCAAGTGGTACAGTATTAACAGCAATATCTAACCCCTTACAGTACATCAGTTCTCCAGGACTGCAAATATGTCTCATGGTCAGCTGATAGCACTCATAAACTTTGTTTCTTGGAGCACTGAGAGGACTCCCCCTTCCATAGGGTTTGAAACGTCAGAAAGTTGAAAATTCTGCCTTGGGGAACCTAGGAGTATAGAACAATCCTAAGCCAGGGAAAGCTATTCTAACCCAAGTGATAAGTCCAACAATACCTGCGCAGATCCTTTGTTATTAATAATGAAATGTTTCTGGAATGGGGCCATTATTGTGTGGCCAAAGAGGTCCACCAATTGTATACAACTGGTGCATGCTTTTCTCATATAAAGAACTGAAAAGCAAAAATCTAAATACTTCTAACAGGGATATACATGAACTAGATCAACTGAAGTTAAATGGAAGAGCTTCTTCATAATATTTTTAGAGGCTTCAATCCATGATCAGTTGACGTTGTGACTTCTGGACCTAAGGCAAGGCCATAGAGTCTTGAGCATTATGAGATAAGGTGAAATTTCTCACTCATGGCAGCTGTGGACAAGGGAAATGACAAAAAGGAGCCAGAGTCCAACTGTCCCTTCAAGGGCGTGCCCTGCCAGGGTCTCACGTCATTGCAATAAGCCTCCTCTTTACAGGCCGGATATTCAGCTGCTTCCCAATAGCTCAGCTGGAGGCTCGAGCCTGTATGCAACACGTTCAAACCAGAACAGTTAAGATTACGCCCACATTCTTCAATGCATGGCTAATACTTGTAGTCTTCTAACGGCCTGAAATAACTGTATCATCTGTTCCATTTCAGTGTCTTCTTCAAGTTTGTTTTCTTTTCCTCTCTTGGATATGGGTGTATTTATTAAACCCCTCTAACTTTTTCCCATTTCTTATAATTTTTTGGGAACTCAAGTACTCTGTGTGTGTGTGCGTCTGTGTCTGTGTCTGTGTCTGTGTTCATTTGTACATATCAATATTTTAAATACTTTTTTACATATAGATAAGTTTCTTAAAATTATATGATTTTTCTAGGCATGTTTTTAGACTTTGTTAGGCACTGGAACAACCTAGGGTAAGTCCTATTTGGCCCAACCTGTGTGGTAAACACTTCTTACACACTCCATGTAATTTTTGGGATATGGTTTTCTTTGCAATCTGGCTCTTAAAAACATGATATTTTTATAACCTTGTTGATCTCTGAGGATTGTTTACCCTCCTATTTCCAAGTTTCCTTCTCAGGCCTTGGTGTTTTTTTTTTTTGTTTGTTTTTTTTTTTCTGTATAAGAATAGATCAATACCAAGACAAAATTAAGTGACTACACATATATATGTCATTCTCTTTTTCTGTAGTTTCCACTAACACTTTTCCTGTTTGCTGTTCATTCTCCAAAACTCTATTTTTTATGAATTCTTCAATTTAGAAGCCCACAAAGCACTTTGTGCCCTCCCACTTGGAAAGGTGCCTTGGAGATTACCTCTACTTAGCTGTCTGGGGCGGCTAAGGTTGGGTTGAGATAATTAACTATCTTTTCCTCTTCTGCCTGTGTTGTCTGAAATCATTTTCTCATGAGTTTTGCATAGTATTTTAATTCTTTATGACAAATTGGGAAATCTGATCCATTTTTATTATAGTATCAAACAGAGTTATTAAAAAAGTCAATATGTATAAGCCTATATAAAATTTTACATTTCAATATTTTCATTTATATTATATGTAAGTTTGTAGTATATATTCTGAAGTGTAATAAAAATTAGATTCAGTTTGGAAAATATAATTTACTGAATATGTTTATGTGAGACATTCATATATTTTATAGAAGATATATTCTCTTTTAAATAATTGGTAAATAATTTTAGATAATTGGAAATTAAGAAATTTTATTTCTTGCTTATAATAAGATTTTGATGATAATTTTATAAAGCTCTGATTATATATACATAATTTATTCTCACAGGAAATATAAATTTTTTTGTTAAAATTTTCTATAATTACAAAATATCCCTGTTTTTCATAGTTAATAAAAGCATGTGTCATCAGAAAATTTTTGCTCTTTAAGGTTTACAGGGAAAACATAACAGAATGAAATTGATTTTCCTCAGTGAAATGACAAACAGTATATATCATTGTCAATTTTTTGTACTTAGTTATAATTTGACACAAACTAGATAATAATTGTCATAAATATTTGCCGACTTTGCATGTAAAACGTATGCACATACTCCAAAGTAATACCAAAAAAAAATCAACTTTTATGTTTCCCAGTGGCCATATTGAGTTAGGGAATATGTTTGTATTTTGACTTTGCTTTTTTATTTGCTCTTCAGATAGGCAAGCAATTTTTACATTGAATATCTTAAAATATTTAGTAATTTTTCTCATTTGTTCCATTTCACAGTATACTGTAAATGATTTTGATATGACTGTATCATCAAATTAGATTTAGTTTGCTATAAAGAACAATAATTTCATTTGATACTAAATTTTAATTCAGTAAATATGGCTGCAATGTACATCTTTTAGAGCAATTACTTCACTATTTACAGAAGCAGTTTTTAAATATTTTTCCCACTACTTTTAATAATATACAAATGTAATGCATAGTATTTACAATAAATTTGGGTGTTTCGTACATCTATGTATCACATCTACTTTACAATCCCTTCCCATCTTCTACCTTCCCACCCTCTCCCTGTCCCTTCCCTCGGCTCTGACTATCACTTCGTATGGTTCCAAAGAATGTCTGTGTTCTGGGTTTTCCAAGTCTGAGAAACCATACCGTGTTTAACATATTAATCTTCTGAACCTAAGTCATTTCACTTAAGTCACCACTCTACCTCAGCTTCCTATTCCTCTAATGGGTTCACAGTAGTTAGATCTTGATATCTCTTCTCTGAATCCAACCAATCCCTTTATTGGGATACTCAGCAAAACTTTTTTTCCATATTTTCCTATATCTTTGTTGTTATTGTTACACCTGGCCTTACCCACCAGTTCCCATTAGAAAATAACTATAAGCATGCAGTTCAAAAGACTAGTTAATTTGGGAAAGAGAAAAAATAATTAGATACATAAATTCAGTTGCCTTAGCTGAATACTGGAAGGTGCATTTTTGTATGTTCACAAGGTTATCTTTACATCAATCAATTTCCTTAGGATAAAAGTGAAGTGATAAGCGAATTGCTACAACAATACAAAGTTAAAACTCTATCACATTGCTACATTAAATGAAGTCAAATCTGTACCACATAAATATGCTTAAAGTGACAGACATGAACGCAAATTTAGTTATTTCAGAATTCCTTAACTTTCATATCTTATTTACTCATATTTCACTAATTACCAACATACTTTTTTCTCAGCTCATTCTCCTGCAGCTGTTGTCGCTTCTTCTCTGGGGTCATTGGTGTCGCTGTTCTCCCTTTCACTTTCCAGGTTTCCTTTAAGTATTTTCTGCAACATTGGTTCAGTGGCTGCAAATTCCTTTAAGCTGTCTCTGTCATGGAAAGTTTTAAGTTCTCCCTTAAAATTAAAAGATAATTTTGCTGGATATATCAGTCTTGGTTGGCATTTATGTTCTTTTAGTGCTTGGATGACATTGCTCCAAGAGTGCTTGGATGACATTGCTCCAAGATCTCCTAGCTTTTAGAGTTTGGATTGAAAAATCTGCCGTTATCCTTATGGGCTTATCTTTGTAGGTCACCTTCTGTTTTTCTGTTATCGCTTTTAGTATTTTCTCTTTGTGTTGGGTTTCTACAATTTTAATTATGATGTGTCGTGATGAGGATCTCTTCTGATCAGAGTTGTTTGGTGTTACATATGCCTGCAATAGTTCCATGTTCATTTCTTTTCTTAAATTTGGGAAATTTTCTTCCATTATTTCATTAAACATGTCCTTTAAACCTTTTGTTTTGTCCTCAGTCTTCTCCTCGATTCCCATAATTCTGAGGTTGTTTCTCCTTGAATCGTCTATCAGCTGTTGCAATGATTCACTTTCTTTATTTGCTTTGTGTTCTTCATGGCCTGTATGTTGCAGCTCAGTCACTTTATTTTCTAGGTCTGACATTCTATTCTGAAGTTGTTTAAAGTGGTTGCTTATTATTACCTGTGTGTTTTTCATTTTCTGAATATCTGCATTTTATTTTTCTATATCTTTGCTGTGTTCTTCTCTATTTTCTTCTTTTGTCTTCATTATCTTCTGGTATATTTCTTCTCTGGTCTCCTCTAGCTGCTTTTCAAAGCTTACTTTTTGCTTATCTATGTATTGGTGTAGCTCTTCTGCTGCCTTTTTATTTCTTGCTTTAATTCCTCCTTTAATTCATTGAATTTCTGGACCCAGAAATCGCCATCATTTTTGCCATATTCATCTTTATTTACCCTGATATCATCTCCTGGGGTTTCAGGTCTTTTTGTAGGAGATTTGTAACCATGCTGCCCCATTTCTTCTTTGGTCTCCTTTAATTTCTTTTCAAGGCTTGCTTTATGCTTAGCTAAGTGTTGTTGTAGCTGTTGCTCCATCTGTTTTATTTCCTGGTTTGCTTCCTGGTTTGCTTCCTGCTTTAATGATCCCTGCTTTAATTCCTGCTTTATTTCACTGGCTATCTGGGCCCAGAAGTCACCATCACTCGTGCTCATCTGTTTTTTGAGTTCTGCAATTTTGGCAACCCTTGTACCATCCCCTAGGGAGTCCGATCTTTTTGTATAAGATTTGTTACCACGTTTCCCCATTGTTCTGCTTCCTCTAACTGTCTATGGTGTGCAGGGAAGAAAATGGCTCCTGCTGACATCACTGCCTCTGAAGGCTGTTGAGCCCCGTTTCTGATCTGGGATCCTGGGGCCTTTTCTAGGGGGAGACTTCGCTGTGTTTGTAGTACACACGTCCGCGGGTTGGTGCTTCCGAGGCTGGGGCCGCCCGCTGCCAATAATTCCCACTTATCTGGGTCCGTGCTAACCTTGGGCTAAGGTTCTGGCCTCCGGACCTTGTTTGTGATCTGTCGATGCCGGCAGCTTGGGGCCACGCAGGGTCTGCAGTTTCCCTCCTCATCCGATGTGACTTCAGGATTTCAGACCGGCCCGCAGCCTCCTCTCCCTTTGTTGTGTGCTCCCTTTTCTCCCAGCTACATCCTCCCCCAGCTCCACTCCGTCAGATGTTCAGGTCCCTGCGCGCTTTCCTCTGTCCGCAGCTGCCTGCCATTTGGAGTGGCCGTTTCCTTAACCACTGGGATTTTTTTCCCCCTCCGGTTTCGATGGTCCTTCAGAGTTTCTGGCCTCCCACTGGTCGCCTTTCAGTTTCGGGGGATGCGCCTCTCTTTCCTAGCTACACCAAGCACGCTTTTTCTAGCTTTCTTCTTGACTTTTTAAGTGAGTTGATGAGGAGACATTGTGCAGTGCTGTTACTCAGTTGCCGTCTTGACCGGACTTAAATATTTTTAAGAGAAAAAAAAATGTTTTTAAGAACTGTTTGTATTGCAGTATGATCCTGTGGAAATATATTAAAGAAACCAAATTATTTTTCCAAGTTAACTAAAATGAGCAGCAGTTAATGGAATCATATTAAATGTTTTCCTAATTTTAAATTCGATAAAAACATGGCAGTTAAGTGTAGCTGCAAATTTTGTGAAATTGTAGCATATGGAATTTGCTTTTTCCGCTGAGCAGTTAAAATTGACTAGTTCTACTATTGCAACAAATCATCCTCAAAGGTGTTTCCAGGAAAGGGTAGAGTTTAGTTATTTCCTCTCAAAGATATTACTAACTAGACATGAAATAAAAGATGAGAAGTACAAAATGTGAATAAATTATTGTTGCAATCCAAAGGCTACAAGTGTCAAAACAGAAATCATTCAATGAATGAATGTTTTCAAAGAAGATACTATGTGGCTTTAGATGACAATAACATTGTAATATTTAAATTTACATCAACTTGAAATCGAAGTAGCATATTTATATGTGTTTTCATAAAATTTCAGAACAAAAATATGTTAAAACTTTTATTACTTAAATAAGTCTAGTTTACAAGGACTTCCAAAGGCACAACTGTATTTATGTAATATGTGAAAATCTAAAAGGGCACATTACATTTTGAAAGATATTATGCGCATTTTTTTCTGAAAAAGAAAGTTAGCTCTCTGAGATAATTGTATATACACAGCTGCAATGTATACTGTTGTGTCTAATAAGTAGATATACAGAAATAAAGGTAGAGACAGGGAGGGAGGGGTGTGTGTGTGTGTGTGTGTGTGTGTGTGTGTGTGTGTGTGAGTATGTACAATTGTTTTTTGGAGAAAACAAAATGTAAAATGTAAATTTAGAATATTTCCAGCTTGGTTTCAATATTATAAGTTAGATAACACCATATTTATCAAATGAAGACACAAAAATAGTATTCACTAATCTCAAAAATATGATGCTTAAACTTTGTGGTGTGGAGGTTAAATATTTTCTTAATAATATATATTATCTCCACCTGACAAAAGTTAGCCTTTACTTCATCTTGTGTCTATCAAGTATTTGTATTTATTCATTTGAGTAACTACCTTATTGCTGAGTGATTAAAAATAAATAAATAAATAAATAATTTTAATATAGAAGTGCTGTGGGAAAATAAAAGTCTTGCTTGTTTCTTTAGAGCTAATGAAAGCAACTCACTGTTGTTTAAGATATTTCATCTTCAAAGTTATAATGCGGTTGTATCCTCAGCTTTCTACAATTATCAGATCATACAGAGCATCACATAGTCGTTCCTTTACCTACCTATATGCTCAGATTTTACTCATGAATTTTTCCCTCTTCCCCACTTTTTTCCTCTGCCTCAAATTTCTATGAAGGAAAACAACTTGTTTTGGAATATAATTATTATAAAACATGACACCTGTCTCAACTTTTAATGATTATGAATTCTAAATAATTATTAGTAAAGTTTTCCATGAGCAAAGTATTTATAAAAACCCAATAAAAGGCAGTTACAAAGAGTAACGCTCTTCAAAAGAAGTACAAATGGCCAATAAACACATGAAAAAAAAAATAGTCAACACCCTAGGCCTTAGAGAAATAAAAATCAAGCCAATAGGATATGATTTTACTCCCCTGATGATGACTCTTATCAAGAACTCAAACAACAATAGATGATGTAAGATTGTAGGGAAAAGAAACTTTTCCACATTTCTAGTGTGACTGTAAACACAACCCTCATGGAAAGCATCATAGAGATTCTTCAAAACTAATAATAGATATCTCCTTTCTTCCAAAATATTTCTTCTGGATACTTTTTCCAGAAGAGTTAAAAAAGCAATATATATTGTAACAGTGATACCAGCCTACCCATGTTTATAGCAGCCAGTAAATGATAGTTAAATCATGGCGAATACCAAAATATCCATCAATAAACTAGCAGATAAAGCAAATGTAATATATAAACACAATTTATTTATCTTCCATAAAGATAAATAAAGTTGAGTTGTTTGTAGGAAACTGGATACAATTGCAACTAATTATACTTAGTGAAGTGAATCAGAAATTAAATATGATGTGGTTTCTTTGAGAAAGGCAGAGTAAAGTGGGGGGGATACTAGGAGGCAAGGAGAGAGATATATGGGAGGGATGAGGGAGAGTGTGGTGGGTGAGAAAGGAAACAGAAAGAGAATGTGAAGTTGACGTGATACATATGTGCACAAAATTCTCAAGTTAATGTAACCATTGGGTATCATGTATTCATACTAATCAAACAGAGGTAAGAGATATTTAAGCCTTTACGAGTAGCATTTTGTTCAGCTTTATGTATTGCTTGGTCGTGGAAGCTGTCAAGTCAGAATTATGAAATATTGGCTAGAAGGCAATTTGATCTTAAATACAGCAAGCCATAGTTGAAAACCAAAGGAGTAGCTTGGATTGCTGTGGCAGATTCAAGAACTATGCGTTTCATGGGGCTCCGAGTATAATGCTCATCTAGAAAGCCCAAGGCACTGAGCTCGATTTCCCAGCACCACATGAAGCTGGGCATGGTGGTGCGTGCCTGTCATCTCAGCACTCTGGAGGCTGAGTGAGGCAGGAGGATGGTTGTGAGTTTGAGGCCAGACTGGGTTCCACGATCAGTTTAGGACAAACTTGAACTGCATATTGAATTTCTTCAACTGCAGAGATGAATTCCTTAATCTCCCTTCAGGAGAAAAATCACTCCACATTGTCCACACATCTGTTTTTCTTTTCTCTTAGAAAAAGGCATAAGTTTAAAATCCATCACCTATGTTCGTGTGTCTAAAGGATCCCAGACCAATAATCTGTTAATTTAAGGCAATATCTTCCAGTACATCTGAATTAAAAATAAACGCCAGCTACTTTGACACCTTAGCCTCAATATCATCATCCTGGAAATATTTTGCTTTACTGGTTTAGAAGTTTTCCAAAAGTAAACATATAGGTTAATGAAGAAATATAAGAATATTTGACACATGATAGATCTTACAATTACCATAACATTTTTTATAGTAATTTATCTCATCAAATTAGTTGGCTCTCAGCTTGTACAACACTCTTTCCCCATTTATAATATATATGCAATAACTAATGTTCATAAAGAACTTGAGTATTTTGTGCACATGTATATGTCACATCAACATTACAATCCCTTCCCCTCCCCGTTTTGGCCCTCCCACACCAGAGCCATCCCCTGTAACTCCCACTATCACATCCATGCGGTTCTATAACATGCCATATTCTGGGTTTCTACAATCAGAGGAAGTATGCCTTATTTAACATACTTAATCTCCTGTGCTGGAGGAATGGCTCAGCAGTTAACACACTTGCCTAGTAAGCACTAAATCAAGTGCTAGGTACTCAAGTTTGATTTCTCAGGACCGCATAAGCTGGGCATGATTCCACACCACTGTAATTCCAGCACTCGGGAGGCTGAGGCAGGAGGATTGCTGAGTCCAAGGCCAGCCTGGGCTCCATAGTGAGTTCAGGACCAGCCTGGGCTACAGAGTGAGACCCTGTCTCAAAAAGAATGAAAGAAAGAAAGAAAGAAAGAAAGAAAGAAAGAAAGAAAGAAAGACAAAAGAAAAGAAAAGAAAAGAAAAGAAAAGAAAAGAAAAGAAAAGAAAAAGAGCATATGGAAATGTAAACATGTTAAATGTTGTGGGTCCGAGTCACTTCAACACTCAAATTACAATTCTTTAGCTGAGCTTCCCATCCCTACAGTAGGCTGCAGTGGCTGTGTCTTGATGCTTCTTCTCTGGGTCCAGCAGAGCCCTTTATTGAGACAATTTGCCAAAAGTTAGTTTTTTTTCTATTTAGTCTTACTATATGTCAGTTGAGATTCTTTAACGTGGCCTCACCCAGCAGTCCACATAAGAAAAGAACTATAACAATGAAATTCATAAAGCTAGAAAACATGAGAAAGAAAAAGAGAAGTTAAAATTTAAATTCTGTAGCTGAATATTGAAAGGTAAATACTTGTATGTGTGAAAGATATTTGGGTTATCATTACATCAATCAGTTTTCTTAGGATAAACTCATCAAAGACTGACTAAGTAAATTGCTACATTAAATTTATTTAAGTCTATATCCAATTGCTACATTAAATAAACTTAAATCTATGTCACAAAATTATATTACACATACAGCAATAAATATAATGGCATATTTAGCTATTTGAGAATTTTTTAAAATTTTCATAAATTATTTATTCACATTCTACTAATTACTAACATCTTGCCAGAGTCAGTATATCATTTTATCTACCTATCTATCTATATATTCATGTATACACTTTTAAATATTTTCTACCAATTCCCTATGTTGAATACAATTTTTTGCAATCTAATATACTATTAAAAATAATCATTATGAGGGGAAGTTTCACAGATTTAATGAGAAAGCTGGTACTGTTTTAGTAGGATACCAATCAAATGACTCAAACACCAATCTCTTTTTGTTACACTCTCTCTATAGATTTTTTCTTTTCTCCATATTCTTTGGTACTGTGTGTGTCTCTCAAAGATTCCTTCAAGTATTTTCTGCAATGGTGGGTTAAAGGTTGTGAATTTCTTTAGGGATTTTTGGTCATGAATAAAGTTTATTTCTCCTTCAATTTTCAGGGATAATTTTGCTGGACACAACAACCCGGGTTGACATTTGTTGTCCTTTAAAGGTTGAGAGATTTTGTTCCAGTCTTTCATGACTTTTAAATTGCATTGCATTGATTAAAACCTGTGCTAACTCAGATGGGTTTGCCTTGGTAGAATACTGTCTATTTTTCTGTTTCTGCTTTTAATATTCTCTTTTTATGTTGTATTTCTGAGGTTGTGATAATGATATGTCATGGTGAATCTCATTGTTGGTTGAGGTTATTTGGTGTTCTATAGGCTTGTACCTGAAATTTAATTTCTTTTTCTAGATTTGGGACATTTTCTTGCATGATTTCAGTGAAGGAATTCTTTATGCCTTTGGTGTTGTCTTCTGCTGTTTGTCCCACACCCATAATTCTGAGATTGATTCTATTTAAACTCTCCATTACTTGTGGTATCCAGATATTCTGGTCATTTCTAATTTTGGAGTCAGTAATGCCTAAATACAGCATGTGTTTCCTTTGCCTTATCTTCAAGTTCTGAAATTCTGTCCTCACCATATTTTCGTCTGACCTACCCTGCTTTCAAATGTCTTTTTCACGCCCTGAATTTCAGCTAGATTTCATTTCAAAATTTCTACTTCCCTATCAAAAATGTAATATTTGGTTTTAAGTCAAAAACTTTCATATCCATTATTTGTTATCGAATGAGTTTCAAATAACAATGTATCTTCACATGTCAAATACATTAAGCAATAAAAATGTCATCACCCATATTAAAATTGAAGTCTATACATTGCAGTAAATTTGGAACAACTATAACCTTATACATTGCTGACTTTCTCTGTGGAATCTAGTTTTACAATAAATAAAGATAAACTTTTTTTTTTTTTTTTAAGATTGGCTCTGTCTCTGCGGTTCATACAAGTCCTGATCTTGCTATGTAGCCCCAATGGGCAATCTTCCTGCCTTAGTCTTCTGAGTACTGGGTTTAGAGATATGAGTCACCACAGCTGACTTATGCTTTAATAGGGAATAACTGAACTTAGGGCCTTGCACTGACTAGGTAAGTGCTACAATCACTGAGCTGTGGCCCTAAATTAAACTTCCATTTTTATATGCTTCATTGATTCTATTCCCAGGTATTTGTCTAAGGAAGAAGAAATCTTATGTGTAATTTTCTTTCACATACAAATTTACAAATTTTCTTTGTAGATCAATTTGTGTTAACCTGTAACTGGAGAAAGGACATATGTTAATTAATAAGTGAATGCACAAACACATCATGTTGCCTTTATATTACAAAACGAGTCATTAATTAAAATAAGCCAATCCATCATTCATAGAAATATGTTGTTCAATATGCACAGGATCAGGCTGATTTAAGAAGCCAAATGTCAAAAAAAAATCATATGGTATATTACAATTTATATGAAATATCACACAATGAAATATAATTTAGTAATGGCAGAAAGAAGACAAAGAGGACCAGTTTGGTGTAGATTGGCTATAGTGGTGGCATGATAAAATTGTACTTGTGGATGTGAACTACCGGTTTATAGATGCAGTGACGGAGAATGTATAAACTTGTCAACATGGATTAAATTGTGCAGGCAAACTAGTTTATGTCATCTTTGTCAATGAAGAATAGATATCCATTTTTTAAGTGATAAATATCACAATATAGATAAGAAATTGAATAAGATGTGCAGGTATTATGAAATCAGTCATAAAACTTATATGATAAGACATGTAACAATTGCTTAGTGTTGTAGCTTTTAGACACAATAATTAAAAGATGACTCAAGTGAGACTTTGAAGATGTGACTTCTCTGCTGGATGCCAGTGACACCTCTTCTCTTATAGGACTCGTTTTGGGCTGCATCTGCCTCATCATTGTGATCATCTTTGTGTTTCTTGATGTTAGCACAAAGCTACCAAAGATTTTTTTTTTGGGGGGGGAGGGGGAAGTCAGTAATTTTCTTGTTAAGGCAGGGGTTCAGCTGACATTCATGGAAAAAAATAAGAAAGAAAGCAGATTACTTATTTTTTCGTTAGTACTAAGCTGCTTTCTCATAAGCTGGTCAGACCTTCTGCTAGTAATGGAAAACTTCTGGCTACAAAATTTAAAGTAGAGGTATTTATATTTTCAGATAACTAGCCCCCAGAGTACATAGAAGAAATTAATTTCCATCAGTGTTCATGCTGGAGTGTCTCTTCCCTCAAATGAATGTAAAAATGTGTCAAGATCTGTTGGAAATTTGCCCTATGTAGTTAGAAAAGGCAACATAGGAAGGATGATGAATCATATTTGAAATAAAATCTACATGGCAAAGGATTTTCTCAAAACTCAAGGTGGGGAGAGAGAAAGAAGAGCTTTTATTACTTCATCTGACATTAAAGTCATAGAATTTTGGTGTAGATATTTTAGAAAATTTTGGCACATTTGTAGTTTTAAAACACATTATGGCATTAAAAACATTTTAAATTATTCAACAACTCTTTTTTAATGTAGCAACTGATATTTGAATTGTTTCTTCTTTCCAAGCCTCAAAGCAATTTATCCTATTTCAATTTTTTCCTTCAAAGAACAATTCCTTTTTGGTGGCTCAAAATGGGACAGATAGGGGTTCTTCTTGCAAAAAAAAAAAAAAAAAGAAAGAAAAAGTTTGCTTGGTTGATCAGCTGAGATTGAAATTGTAAGGAGCTACCTTCTTTTCACGTTTCTGTAGCTTCAAAATTCAGCATAATTGAGATCAGTAGAATACAAAACATAGGTTTAAAAAAGATAACCTGTCAATCATAAAGAAAAAAGAAAAAATGATTTCTTGTCTTGCAATCACTGCAAAATTTCAAAATCACATTATAATACAATGAACCTGGTTCAAAATCTAAGCTCTTAACAATTCACTCAAAGTGTGTGTGCTTTTAGTGCCTAGAGAGAGAATTGACACTGATACTTTGGGTGTTCTCTGTCCCCAGGGAGAAGAAAGGGGAGGATGGAAGAGGGAAAAAGACCAAAATGAATAGCATAATCGAATTACTGAAATGCACAGAATTAATAATAGCGTATGTAATTGATCAAAGAGAAAACATTCCTTGTATACCATATATTTTGAGAAAAGTGTACACATAAACACACACTAATCTTCATATTTGCTTCATGTGAATAAAATCCTGTTTTCTCTTATAATATTACCCATTGAGAGAACTTAAATTCAAAATATGTACATATTTACTGAGGAACTTTGCACTTGAGCCCATGAGTATAAGGTAACTTTGGGAAAATATTACTAAGAACATACATTTGTATACCAAAACAAACAATTTCAGCTGTGTATTTACTTATTTCCTTCTGAGTATGGAAATCACTCAAACCTGAGAATTAGAAGAAGCAGAACACAACTTCTTTCCTTACTTCACGGTAAGAAATAACACAAACTGGTCAGAACAATGCTCATGAAGTACACACAATGCTACTTGCACTAGTTAGGTGTAGCAGAAACACAGTAAATCAAACAAACAAGAGAGTGTTCTGTTTTAGTAATCAATCACTCTTAAGATACTCTGCAGAACATAACAAAGAAAACAAGTGAAAAGGGACACTTACCCCCTTCACCTTAATTACAGAAGAGGAAGTTAAAACTTATGTTGCAAGGCAACACCAAGGCCTGCGACTTGGAGTTATTGTAGAATCTATTAAGATAAAAAATATACAACCAAAACAAAAATAATGACTGTTCTTTTACCCAGATAACTTGAAATAGTCGTTAGGTTTGTTGTTGTTGTTGTTGTTTTATTTTTTGTTTTGTTTTGTTTTGGGTTTTTTGGTGAATATGAAGTAGAAAACTATTTCAGGAAACACTATTCAGAATATTTCTCTTGTATTTCCAGCAGTCTTCTTGCATTTTGTGTGTGTGTGTGTGTGTGTGTGTGTGTGTGTGTGTGTGTGTGTTTCTTTTACTTTTGAATCAAGTAGCCTCATCTTCTGGATAAAATCATGAACAAAACAGATGAAATTCTGAAATTCTTTTCTTCAAGGAGCTTACAATTTTGTGTGGAAGTTACATTATTAAAAATATTGTCTCATGGGATGAGGGCATAAATTTCTACACTCTCGTGTACAATGAATAATAATTTGTATAATATGCACATAAGCAAATAGACAATAACAAAGTTTATCAAAGTGAAAGTGCATTCGCCATGGACGGGCTCACACCAGCGCAAGGGAACAGCACATGCCATGGGACTGTGGGGACCAGGGGATTGAAACCACAACCCAGTCTCCAGATGTGTCCTCTCGGGGTCTTCCTGACCTTGGTTATAGGAAGCAGAGACAAGCTCACCGTGTCTCCTGTGCCTGCTCCTTCCCACATTGCACACTGTTGCAATGACCTGCATGAGATGCAGTCATATGTAAGAATTTTTAGTGAGCTCTAGGGAAAAAAAAAAAGTTATTCTCAAGCAAATAGGGAGGGCAATCATGTCTGTATTCTGATTTGGAAATTTCCTGAGAAGGTTTTATGTCCTTATTTCTCTTATTTGGACCACTACTTGCTGGCTTTGTGGCAGTCTGGGTGGAGGTGAGGGCCACCCCCCCCCCCAACCCCCAATCCCTTGCTCAGGTGTCACAGGATCAGACAAGAGCCTCACAGTGAACGAACAGATCCTCAGTGAATGGTCCCATGGGTTCAATGTGTAGTCTACAGTTTTCCTTCCCTGAGAAATAGTCCCCAGATACCTTTAAGAGATTTTTGAATTTCATGAATAACTTTTCCTGAGGATGCCAATGCCTATTCATCCCAGATAGGACACAGATGAATGTCCAAATTATCCCTCGCACAAAAGTCCAATTTGGTGAACCAATGATTTTATCAAGGTCACTTACAGGAGTATGTGTGAGAGTTACCTTCAGAAGTGCCTAAGAGGTGCTATCTTAAGGAGAATGAGTGAGGGGTCTCTTACAAGCCTATGGCTGGATGTCTGTTTTCTGTATTTGTTTCTGCTGAGTTGTGGCATAAACCTAGCTATGACGGGACCATGGAACTGTTACACTGCTTGATCTAGGGAACCAAGGGAGCCAGGCTCCAAGTCCCAGAGTGCATTATTAACTAGCACATTATATTTCACAAATAAGTAACTCACTCCTAATGCTATAGTTAAAACTATCCCTCTTTGTTGAAGCATTGGCCAGGCTGGATCAAATAATTTCAGATATGGTCCACCAGCCAGATATTCCCCAGTCCTGAATTCCTGAATTAGATTTGCATCAAAACATTAGATCATCAATGTTTAGAGACACAGGAAATGCTCAATAGTGGTTTTTGTTACTCAATTTTGAGTTTTTGAATCCCCTCCTTTCCAAATGATTTGTTTATTAAAATTTGATAATTACAGAGAATTTAATTTTAGGCATTTAGAACTTTAAATGATTTCAGAGATTATTACAATAATCTTTTATTAAAATAATGATTTCAAATATGAGTTATAAGTCTTTAAACTATTTGCATTAATTTTGGAAAATGAATACTACTCAATACTCAATACTAAAATACTACTCAAAATATTTGCAATTTTTAAAAGACATTAGAAGGCGAAATCTCAGAATAGGCTTTAAATTGTTGTAATGACAGAACTAAACATGTTTATCACAGTCTAGTCTTAGACTTCAAATTACATTATTACACTCATGATATTTTCTAGTTCTGTGTTTGTAATATGACTTAAAAACAAACAGGATATTAGAAAACAAGCAGTGTAAGTGAGTTAATTTTTGCTTTCCAGAGTGACAAGTTTTTGTATAATCTTTGAGTTATTCTGAACAAGCATGCCTCAAAACTAGAAAGGTTACATTAAATATAAGAATGTCATGGCAAAATGAAAGTTTAAAAGTCACTTTTCTTGAGAGAGAGAAGCTGCTTCTCAAGTTTCTCAGATTTAGGGAATACGTGTCCCTCTCTCCTCAGCCCAAGTAAAGAGGCAGAAGATACAGATGAGGGTACAGGGACTTGGACATCCCCACACTAACCAGTGCTTCTGCTACCTTCTTCGCTCATCCTAGTTAGACAAAAAAAAAAAAAAAAAAAAAAAAAAAAAAAAAAAAAAAAAAAAAAAAAAAAAGAAAGAAACTACAGATGCTCTCCAAAGAAGATGCAGGTCCAGGAGATGAAGAAAACATGGGGCTTTCTATTGCACCATTAGGTTTTGCGTCTACTGTGTTCTTTATAGAAAAGACCCTTCCATTCACCAACATAGTGAAATAAGAAGTTGAGCCAAACAATGCTCCTCCATCTAGCAGCAGATCCCTGGAGAGAGGTTTTGTCCTTGTCACCAGAGTACATGACTTTTCTTTGATTTGGTCAACAGCAATCATGTGGACCTGCAAGTGCAAGACTGAGCACCAGTCATGAAAACAGTAGTACTTAAAAAGAATATTATAAAAAATGAGCAAAAAAAAAAAACAGGAAAAAGAAAGCACAGAATTATTTTCTTTTATAGAAGATAGTACTTTTGCTTAGATTAGATTTTGAAGAAATATTTTGACCTTTTCACAAGAAATTAGTCACAATTGTATTAATGTCCCTTAGCTACCCTTACATTTTACTCTTTAACTCATAGATGATAACAGTAACATCAAATTAATTAAAATCATTTTTGACCTTAGAGCTTCAGGAAGAAGCAATGTAGATAGAAGCTTTAATATAATTATGCTAAGCTCATTTGGACAATTTTTCACTGAATATTAGAATCAGTAAAGAGGTGGCTTTCAGTAAAAAAAATATGAAATTAAATAAATACATAATCAAATTTTCTTCTACAAGTGAAAAGAAAATTTCATGTTGTTTTCAATCAGCTTGTTTTACCAGTTTGATACAAAAAAAAATTATAGATGGATAGAATGCACAGGAAATCTGTTAGCACTTAAATGTGCACGGTATAAGTATTTCTTCTTTGGAGACAATGCAAAGAATGCTTAGCTCAGTGTTTGAAATCTCAGCCTTCATGAATAGAAGAGTGTTGGAGCTTAAAATTCCTGACCACCTGGGGCCAAGTTCTTTCTTTAAAGAAGTCTTCAAATGTTAAGTGCCCGAGTTCCATTCCCCAGCACCACATAAACTGGGTGTGGTGATGCACACCTATAATCCCAACATTCGGGAGGCTGAGGCCCCCGGCACCATACAAACTGGGTGTGGTGGTACCTGCCTGTAATCCCAGCATTCGGGGGCGGGGGTGGGGGGTCCTGTTAAGGCAGGAGGATTGCCCTGAGTCTAAGGCCAGCCTAAGCTACAGAGCAGGACCCTGACTTAAAAGCTGTCTTAAGTATGTTAAGCCTTCTTATGTAAACATTGTTAAGCCATCATAAATATGTAAATATTGTTAAGCCTGAATGTTTTCTGGTAAACAACTGGACTATAAAAGGAAGGTCCTACTGAATAAACAGTCCTTTACCCCTGCAAGAGTCCATCTTCCTTCCTTTCTTTCTATCTCTCTTTCTTCTCTTTTCATCCTCATTGCCCCACTCATGTACAGTGTTGACTGACTGAGCTGGCTCAGTCAGAAGAGGCTCACAATGCATCAAAAATCCCGAGTCTCTCTGACAAGAAAATAAACAATCAATGTTAAAGTACACTTTCCATATGGCAACACTAGCAAAATATATATATATATTCCTCTCGAAATCTATTCAGAAACAGATTGACTTTGTAATATTTATGACATGCTTTATGGAAATTTATATTATTGGAAAATTTAAAAGGAAATATATTTTATTTATGCTTAAAACAGAATACACAAGTTATTTGATATCTATATTCTGCAGACTGAATTAGAACCTTGAAGTGTACATTAATTGTTGTATCATCTAATTCAATATCTTGCAAATTTTAATATTTAAGTATTAAATTCAAATAAATATTTTATTATGTATTCACTATTCCTCTGAGATAAAAACAAAAATAAATTTAACCTCCCAAAGAAAGCAAGCATGGCAAATTGTCACCCATACAAGAAGAGAGGAAAAGTTTATATGCATTAAATATTTAACACAGGCTTCATTTCTGTATACAACCACAAGTAGTGTCAAAAATTATCATTATTAGCAAATAATAAGTGCCAACAATTCAATCAATAGTGAAAGTTTTAACCAACTGATTATAGATTCTGGGAGTAATATTATTTCCTTACTGAAGTATTCAGGTATCAGATCAATGTCATGTATTTGAGTTTTTAAAGGGGGAAATATGTTTAATATTCTGTAGTAGTCACTTTCTTATCCCTGAGACACAATACCTGACGCCCGCGCTTTCAAGGAGGGGAAGTTTACTTTGGTTCACGGTTTTAGAAAATTGAGTATATGTCTCGCTCTCAAAAAGGCTGAAACATCATGAAGGAAGTGTGTGGCAATGCAGATATGCTGAGTTCATGGTGGTAAGAAAGCACAGCAGGAGAACCGAGTCCCACAGGAAACTAAATACAGCACCAAGGTCATGCTTCCATGACCCGCTGATGCACACCCAGAATGCTGTCTTACTAGTTCTCTAAGGGGTAACAAGACAACGAAGTTGTCACAATTAACCATGACCATCATATTCTACTCTTCTTCATTTTGAAAGCAAATTTCATCACTTTAATCTACACAATATTACAAATAAGCATAGTAAAAATTATAATTTTATATAATATGGTATGACTAATCTGGTTCAGATAATAAGATAATTCCCTTCCCAAATTCTCAACAGTTTTACCATTTCTCAAAAGTTCAAATCAAAATCTTTTATGGAACTCAAGGCGAACACTTCACTCTAAACTTCTGTAAGTTAAATATGTGCATAAATAAACAAATGTCAGGTAGCAAAATTCCAGTGTACAACAACAGAGCACAAGAATTTCTATTCTAAAAAGAAAGAGAAACAAAAAAAGTTGAGTATGGCAGAAAAGTTGGACTAAAGCAAGACCAGAACCTGAATGGGCAAACAATATGTCTTGTGATTCCATGTCTGCAAGGTGGAGCGCATGATGGTAAGATGTGAGCTCCACAAGACTTTGGCAGTCCCAATCACCTTGTTGGCTACAATCCATATGATGTCTCTTGGTATGACTCTATTCACAGCCTGTAGCTTTCTTCAGAAGAAGGTCTGTGTTATTGGAACCAAAAACTCTCTGTGGTCTCCACTACACCTTCTGGCTTATTCCTAGAACTTCATATAATGACCCATTAGGGGCTCCTTGTCTGCAGGCTTTCCTTAAAATATAGGTGGGATCCTTCCAAACACATTTTTTTAAAGTTCACTTACCAAATTTGTTTTTAAGTTTTTACCCCATTTTATTACTGTGCATACACAATGGTGAAGTGGAACTTGAGAATTTTGTGCACATATACATTAGATCAACTTCATATCCCATTCTCCTCCCTCTTTTTCACCCTCTCACTCTCTAACTTTCAACATCTTGCCCATTTGACTTTATTATTCATGTGTATTTTGGGTTTCTTACAACAACAAAAACAAGTTGTATTTAACTTTCCCGAACACAACACTTGCATCTGCATGCCATTGAAACTATTGCCAGTTAGGTGATGCCAAGATGGTCTCCCAGCTAAAGCAGTAGCCACGCCCACTTGAATAACGATTGCAGCGGCCACTCTTTGCCTGAATGCCGGAAAACACAAAAGTAAATCCTGAGGCAGTCCTTACATGGAGGTTTTAGAGACTCTCTTGGAAGGCTCCAGAATGTAACACGATTGTGGGGGAAGGATGAAGTAGAGCCCACATGCTTAGGTCACGTGATTGGGAAGCATAGGCGGGACCACGCCAAAGAGCAGAGGCTGAAGGCCCAGATGCCGACGGTGACACCCTTCCAGGCCTACCCCAACTCTGTCTTAATAATGCCCTGGGGTTGTCATCTTACTCAAGTTCAAGCATGCTTCATCTCTACATCTTCAACTTTTAAAATAATTAAACTGTCCATTGGACACATAGAACATAAAATTCAAGAAAAATGCCCTATCTTTTTCTGTTGATTTTGCTTTTTATTATAGTTTTACGTTAATGATATTCATTTGCTGATTTATTGATACACTTCTTTGTGTTCTAAAATGTGTAGGAGTTTACATAGTGCATTTAGATTATCAACAATTTGAATAATACCAAATGGCATATATGCTACACGATTATTTGAATTAAATAAATCAAATAAAAAAATTTGAAACTGAACATCACAGCAAATATTTACATTTTGTGTTTTTTTAACACAACTTGTAAAAAGAAGAGCTGAAAAGGACTTTGTAGATATTAAGTTCGAATATCGTTATAATAAAAATGGTACACTTTTAATAAGATGTGTGTATTATGAATGCAATACAGACCTTAGAAAGTGTTTTAATTAAAAAACACAAGATGTTTAAAAGTAAAAATGTATAAAGCAATAATGTTCATTGAATAATAGAATAAAAAATTTAAAAACATCATTTACTTTGTAAATTAATATAAAATATACCTACACAAAGTTTAATAATGAAAGTAATAAATTCTAGTTCATTAAAACAAAGTATTTGAATTGAAAAATGTTGAAAAATAGAGATGTATTCGAGTATACATTACTATCTCTCATGTATTTTTTTTCTACTGCCTTTTATAATGTCACATAGCCTAGTGGTCCCCAAGTATTATGCCTCAGTTAACTTCAGATTCTGAGGCATCAGATTCTCATTTAAAAAAAAAAAAAAAAACATGTAACAGAGATCCTTCATGGTTCATGCTCTATGAGAACGGCAGGTCACCCACCACTGCTAATCTGAAAGGAGGAGAAACTCAGGTGGTAAAGCCAGCGCTGGGAAACTACAAGTACTGGCCTGTCCTTCCCCTCCTGCTGCACAGTTCCAGCTTTGGGTATCCACCCTTCCCCATCCCACGTTGCTTGCCTTACAGCTTAAAGGAACCTTAAAAGATACTCATGTCCACTCGTCCTTCTGTGTATGAACAACAACAAAAAAGCAAGTAACTGTGTAGAACTGCTCCTTTCTTTCAAGGTGTAGAAGTTGAAATAAAGTTCTTGATAACTGTGTTTGCCTTGGCCTTTAGGACCATACTATTAATTATGGAACCTAAGCACTGGCTTATGAGGTTCCCATTCCTCACTCTTGTGTCTTGTTGAAATCCTCCAAGAAAATGCAGCCCAGCTCATAAACTGAAAGCACTTTTTGTTTCTTCTCCCAGAGAAGACACATTCACAACCAGAATATCTAAGCCGTGAATTACTGAGACACATCACTTCATTCTTCCTCTGCTCTCAGGCCATAAGTAGAGATAAATCAGTCCTTCTTGCATAAAACCTGAATCCTAAGTGTCCCCAAATTCATGATTTATAAGTTTCTGCCGCAGCATAGCACTACTTTAAAGAAGTAGAAACTTTAAAAGAAGGGCCTATTGAGAAGGGTTTTAAATCATGGGGGACTTACATTTTCAAGGAAATAGTGGAACTGTGGCCCCTGGACCCTTTATTTTTCTTTATGACTTTCAATTTCTGTCATGAGGTAAGCAGTTTTTCTCTGCCACATACTTGCTACAGATCTAAAAGTAACCAGCCAACTCCTCCTGAATCAGAACCTTCAACACAATAACCCAAAACAGACCTTTTCTCCTTAAGAGTTGATTGTCTAGTTTTATTTTTTTTTTTTTTACAGTGGTAGATGTCTAACATACTGGCTAATATGGAGATGGGCTATACATATCTAAATAATGACATTTGCCAAGGATACGATGACAATGGAATCCCTACAGTTGCTTACTGAAGTATTCTTACATTTTCTATGTGGCTCTCCTTAAGAAAGCTCTGATGGGACTCCCCTTACTGAGTTGCACATATGCAATCAGGGTACAGTGCTGCTCCCCACCTTATCGTAAGACACACGATGTTCACAGAAAGCTACAGAGTTGAAAACAAAATCAAATCAAAATGAATTACACTCCAGAGAAAGGGAAGCCCTTCACTGATGCTAAGAGACCATGATTATTTTTATTTTTTTATTTGAAATGGACAAGAAATTATTATATTAGAGATAAGAAGAAAAAAGCTAATCCAAAAAAATCCTCCAGTCTCCAGGCACACAGGTTGTAAACCGAATGACAGGTATCATCCTCTGAGCTGGAAGATGCAAAGTGGCAGCCCAATGCATCCCTCCAAGAAACCTGGCTAATATGTCAAATGGAAGGCAGGATGCTTTTCAGAGTGCAAGGCAGTAGTCATGCTTTCAATTTTGGAGGAATGTAAAAAGATGACAGAAATCTAAGTTCACTATCTCTAGGAAGAATTATTTGGTTAAAACTCAGTGACCATTATTCCTTTTAAAATTAGGTTTTCTTTTATTTAAAGTGTTCTAAACTATGCTAACAAATCTCTGTGTGATTTTCAGACGTTTTCTTACATTCTGTTTTTTTTTACTCAATAGAATTTTTTTAACTTCAAAGTTTATCTTATTTTTATTACCTGTGTATTGCCACTGCAAAAAAAAAATCTATTGCCAAATTTAATTTTTCAAGTTATTGCCCTTATTTTTCTTTTCAAGGATAGTACAGTTTCAGATATTACATGTTCTCCAATCAGTTTTGAGGTAATTTTTACAGGTGGTGTTCTAAGCAGATCCAATTCTATCGTTATATATTCAGTTTTCTTGCATTGTATACTGAAAAGATTATCTTTTTCCTATTAAGCTATTATGGAAATCTTGTTCAAAATTATTTGAAAATACATGTGAAGTCTTAGTTTCAGAATATTTATTCTGTGTCACTGATCCATGTCTGTCCATATATCAGAGCCACATTATTTTCATAGTTGTAGTTTTTCATGAGATTTGAGATCAGAAATTATAAAGTCTGCAACTTTACTCACCTTCAATGCGATTTCTGTTGTTTGGGGTTTCTTCAGACTCTATATGAATTTTACAATGGGTTATATTTCTCCAAAAATAGGACTTTTTAAGACAACTTTTTAATTTTTATTTTGATTAATTATATTAATTAGTTTTTTTTTTTTTTGAGACAGGGTCTCACTCTGCATCCCAGGCTGGTGCTGAACTCACTATGGAGCCCAGGATGGCCTTGCGCTAAAGACAATTCTCCTGTCTCAGCCTCCTAAGTGCTGGGATTACAGGCACTTACCACTATGCC
Organism: Ctenodactylus gundi; assembly: GCA_004027205.1. Classification (NCBI taxonomy): domain Eukaryota; kingdom Metazoa; phylum Chordata; class Mammalia; order Rodentia; family Ctenodactylidae; genus Ctenodactylus; species Ctenodactylus gundi. The sequence goes on from PVKB01001796.1 coordinate 27,655, forward strand.
TGGCTTAAGTGGAGCAGGTGAATTGAACTCTGGTATTTAGCGCTTGACTTAGTCCTTGCTAGGCAAATTCTTTAAATTTTGAGCCATTCCTCCAGCCCCCTATTTTTTTCATAGAAATTGCAGTGAATAGTAAATTGCTTTAGGTATTATGTGCAAGCTAACAACATGAAGTATACCACTGTATGGACATAAATGAGTTCCCACTTATTTGCATCTTCTTTAGCTTTTTAACAATGCTTTATAGTTTTATTTCAACTCCTTAAATTAATTTGTAAGTGTTTCAATGTTTGTTTATTTGATACTTGCTCCTTTGGTGAATTCATTTGTTAAATCTAAAAATTTGGGGGGGATGATTATTATATTTTATGGACTCATTATATAATATTAAAATATAATTTTACATTATCCTTTTTAATTTGAATTGATTAAAATTCTCCTTGATGATATGGCTACAAAATTTAAAATGAACAGAAAATAAAGAATGAATACTTTAACAAGAAAGTCATATATTAAATATTAGAGAAATACAAATCTACTTTTTTTTATATTGGTCCCAGGGATTGAACCCAGGGCCTTGAATGTGCCAGGTGAGTGCTCTGCCACTGAGCTACATTCTCAGCCCAAAAAAATACAAATTAAAACTACAGTTGAATCTCACCTTGCATCCAGTAGAATGGCTACAATTTTTTTTAAAAACCCAGAAGATATTAAGTACTTATAGGAAGTAAAAATTTTAAATTCTTGTGAGCTATCATTGGATATGTACAATGATACTCTGCTATGAAATATAGAATGAAATTTCTCAAAAAATAAAAAGAATCACACACACACACACACACACACACACACACACACACACACACATATATATATACACATATATATATATATATATATATATATATATATATATATATATATATATATATATATATATGATATGGCCTAATTTCATTCTTCTGCATGTGGAGGTCCAGTTTCCTCAGCACTGCTTGTTGAAGATGCTGTCTTTTCTCTGGTGGATTGTTTTGATCCCTTCGTCAAATATCTGACTGAAGGTATTTGGGTTTGTTTCAGTGTCCTCAGTTCTATTCCTGTGTCTTCCTGTCTGTTCTTATACTGTTCCTATACCAGTACCATTTAGATTTACTCATTGTTGTTTTGTAGTGTTTTTTGAAGTCTGTGATTGTGATTTCTCTGTGTTTGCCCTTGTTACTTAGAATTGCTTTAGAGATTCTGGGTCTTTTCTCATTCCATGTCAAATTTAAAGTTATTTGTTCTAGTTCTGTGAAGAATGTAGTTGGTATTTGGATTGATATTGCATTGAATCTGTTTAGTAGCATTGGAAGTGTGACCATTTTGATATTAGTTTTTCCTGTACAAGAGCATGAAACGTCCTTTCATTTTCTAAAGTCTTCCTCAATCTCTTTTTTAGGGTTTTGTAGTTTTCTTTGTAGTTCTTTCTCCTCTTCAGTGAGGTTTATTCCTAAGTATTTTACTTTTCTTTGGTTGCTAGTGTGGAGGGAGTTGATATTTAGACTTCTTTCTACTTGGATTCGTTAATGGTGTTTAAGAAGGCAATTGATTTGTTGGTATTGACTTTGTCACCTGCTATTTTGCTGAATGTGTTCATTAGTTCTGAGTGTCTCCATGTGGAATATTTTGGGTCTTCTATGCAAAGTATCATGTCATCTGCAAATACTTCCTTTCTTCGGATTCATATTTGTTTTATTTGTTTCTTGTGCCTGGTGGCTATTGGCAACATTTCAAGCACTATGTTGGCTAGTATGAGTAACGGCAGGCATCCTTGTATTGTTTCTGAATTGAGAGTAAATGCTTTTACTCTTTCTCCATTTAGAATTACAATGGCAGAGAGGTTGTTGTGAATAGCGTGAATCATGTTTAGGTAGTGATCTTCTATTCTGATTTTCCTCAATCATTATTATAAATGAGTGGTGGATTTTATCAAATCCTTTTTCTCCATCTATTGAGATAATCATATGATTTTTATCTTTGTATCTCTTAACGTAGTGCATTACATATATTGATTTGCATATGTTGAACCATCCCTGCATCTCTGCAATGGACCCACTTGGTCATGGTGTATAACCTTTATGGTTTGCTCTATTCTGTTGGCAAATATTTTATCGAGTATTTTCTTATCTATATTCATCAGGGATATTGTTTTACTTTTTGTTGTGTCTTTATCTGGTTTTGGAAATTAAAGTTATACTTGCTTCAAGAAATGATTTTAGCAAATTATCTTCATTTTAAATCTCTTTGGTGAGGATTAAATCTTCCCTGAATTTTTTATAGAATTCTGTTGGGTGTCCATCTGATCCTGGGCTATTCTTGGTTAAAAGTGTTTTTAATGCTTCCTCAATTTCCTAGGTGGAAATTGGCCTATTGAGATGCTTAATTTCTTCTTCTTTGGATTTTGGAGCTTGATATGTGTTTAGGAACTAATCTATTTCTTTTGGATTTTTTAAATTTATTAGAGTATAAATTTTCAAAGTAACTTTTTATTATCCATTGGATTTCCATGGTATTTGTTATAATTTCACGTATTTCCTTCCTAATTGTATTAATATATATTTTTTTCTTATTTTGTGAGTTTAGCAAGGAATTTATCAATTTCATTGATCTTTTAAAAACAATTTTTTGTTTATTTTGTATTTTTTAAATTTTCTATTTCATTAATTTCTGGCCTGATCATTATAATTTCTTTTCTTCTTTTACCTTTGAGGTTGGTTTATTCTTACTTTTCCAGGGCTCTGCATTGTGTGGTTAGATTATTTATTTAGGCTTGTTCAGTTCTTTTTATGTATGCATTTATGGAAATAAATTTTCCTTTTAAGATGAAGCAGGAAACTTTAAAAATTGAGGATATAGTTGATGATCTTAAAAATTCCTAATTATTTTTTGAGAACAATTATATCTAGGTTTGTTATGTATTGAAAAATAGAGTGCTTATAACATTTATAGGATAGCTAGAATTTGCATAAAATTAATGGAAAATTCATATAGGCAATTGTGTAAATAAGAAAACTAGCTGTATTTATAATTATGGGCCATCATGATGGTGTTTATGTATCCACACTATCATTACCTATAATTTTATTGTATAAAATTTAAAACATAAAATAAAAAGTCATATTTTGTGTCTGAAAAATGTTTTCTCTATATAATGCCACATTTAATTTATGTGTTCATCTGCTAACTGTTTGACTTTATATGTTAGCAGTAATGAGTAAAGCTGTAAAAAATGGGAAAGCAAAATTTTGCTAATAGGTGGATTTTATTTACCTTTGGGTCCACCCAAGAAATGATACCACACGTTCCCATTCATGCATGGTTACTGAAAAGATGTCTCAAACAATGAGTTAGTGATTGCTAGAGGCTATGCAAAGAGGACAGAGGAACTCCAAGGTGAGCAGATAGGTGTTACCAAACAAATGTTAGATGGTGAGAATAAACTGTAGTATTCTATGGCATAACAGACTGATGAGAGTTCACAACAACTTGTCACACAAATTGTAATGAACTAAAAAAAAGAGTCAGAAGGTGTCAGGCTCAAAAAAAGGAGCTAGAAGTAGTAATTACCTTGTTTTTATTATCATATAGCACATATAATTATTAAATTATCACATTATACCATTATCAATATATAAGCCTGCTACACATTAATTAAAAAGAAAAAAAAAAGTTGTGACAGAAGATAGCAAAGGCCAGATTACCAGATTACAGGAATGTTGGAGTTCATTCTTCTTCTGGACTTAACCAAACCTGGGCCCCTTCCTTCCTGTTGCCTAGATGTCAAGCTGCAACTTCAATGTTGCACAAATGGAACAACCATGAAGCTGACCTGTGGAACCAGCTTTTCTCTCTTCTTACCTGTGTGTCAGTAAGGTGATGAATAAGAAAGCATTCCACCTTGTAATTGTGTTTTGACCCCATCTGTACTCTGTTACTTTAATCAATCAATATGTAATTTCCAAGTCTACTTTCATTTCTCTGTAAATAATCTCTCAAATGATTCTTCCATTAATTGTACCCATTATTTTCCCCAATAACTACAAATGGAGACACTTGCTCCCTGCTGGATGACAATTCATCTTCCTGCTTAGGTGGAGAAAATATTTGGTCCTTGCAGTGATATCTAAGTGAAGAGACTCAGAGTAATTAAAATGCCTTTGACTCCTCTGACAGAAACACATGGCATTCAGATTATGTTTGCCAGAGACTGGGAGAAAGGAGGACTGTATAGGCCGCATACTTAGAACATTTAGGGCAGGAGATAATTTTATATAATGTACTACCAACAGATGTATCCTTCAATATCTGTTGAAACACATATAACCTTGTATAGGCTCTATACTTCAAGAGATAATGATGCAGCTATGAGTCTCATGGTTAGTAAGAATTTCACCATTCTTGTAAGATATTGGTAGTGGAGGTGGCCATACATCTTTGGCACCAGGGTACATAGAAAAACTTTGCTTTCCACTCTTTTTCATGGTTTCCAAAGCTGTTCAAAAGTATCCTATTTTTAAAAGGCAATTACCAGCCCAAAGTTGATGACTGAGTAAGAAAGATGAAAGAAATTTAAGTCTCAATACCTCTTCAATGAGTGTCTTGTCTTATAGCAACCCTCCGAATGATACCTGTGTGACAAAAAAAAACTTAATATTATTGTCTAAAACATGCCCTCTCAGCTTCATATGCTTAAGTTTTAACCTTCAGCGTATCACAGTGTCTTCGCAATGAAATCGTCACTACAGAGATGGTTGTACAAGATAAGACTGTATTAAAGTAGAAGGAACTCCTAAACCGTGTAGAAAAAAAAATTAAAGGAGAAATTAGCAGAAACACACAGAGTGTGTGAACATGAAAGCAGGGATGAAATAGAATATCCACAAGCTAAAAAAAGACATTTATTTCCAGAAGTCTACCATCATTAACAGTAAAATTTATAGTATATTCTCCAAAAAACCATCAAAAGAAATCAGTACTGCTGATTTTGAGTTCTTAATTTTTTCACATCTAGAACTTTGAAACAATAAATCTGTCATCAAAAACACCTGACTTCTGGCATTTTGTTATGGCAGCCCTACTAAGCTAATATTCTAGATTGTGTGCGTCTCAGGAATACAGAGTATTCATTCACGGGATTATTATTCCTCTTTTGTCTTCTTTTAATTGTGAGATGGGGTCTTGCTAGACTGCCATAACCTTCCAGAGTGCTGCAATTACAGGCATTCTTCACCAGACCAAGTTCATACACAAATCTTTTGATGCCCTGACATTGTACTTTCTGTTCTCCAGAATTCTAAATATCTAGTGTCTTTTGTTTATGAATTTCTCACTTAAAAATGCATACGTATAGCAGCAAAAACAGAATAAGACAATATCCGAATTGGCATTTCTTGAAAGATAGGGATTGAGTACTAGAATTATGAACATTGTTTTGCAATATTGGTCAACCGGAATTACATCCTAAGATAATAAATGAGTTCAAACAATACAGCCACTGATAAAAAAGATAAATATATGGTGGCGCTTTAATATTTAAATATATGCCATGGATTCATACGATATTTTGCTGCACCTTTTAATGAAGCTTTTGTAATCTGCCATGAAGTACAATGTTTTACCCTGTGTTTGAAATTCTTTTGAAACATGAAACCACCAAAAAAGCATGAAAACTTGAAAGCTTTCAATAAATAGATGATGAAAAGTATGCTTGCTTAGAGTTTGAGAGCTGGAAAAGGAAACTTATTGATCAGGATAACACACAAAGTTATTCAGATTTTTGCAAAAACATGCTAAAGGCTGATGGCAGAAGTGTACAGAATACTAATTTGAAAGTTAAAAATGTCAATATGTCGATCAAATCCCAAGTCTGTGATACAATAGTAGTTATAATTTACTTCTCATGTTTCCAACCATATAAAGGAAGAGGCTCAGGACAAGTCTTTTCTTCTTGATTTTTCTCTTTTTAAAGTCGTCACTGAAGAAAAATAATAGTTGCTTATGTTTCCGAGATTGCCTAAAATGAGATTACCTAAAACAATATTGTTAGCAGAAGCATAGTTTTCAATTAAGACCTGTAAAAATGAAAACAGAAATTTCTTTACAATGATCCATAGTAACCACCATCTTCCCTAAGTCTAATTCATTCTTTGTCACATTTTCTTAGAAGTTATTTTTCTTTTCTTACCTACTTACTATAACTTGGAAAGTGAGCCCAGAAGTTTGGAGAAATTCTCTTTGATAATTCAGCAATCATAATACAGTATTAGAATCATTCACTCTTTCCCATTAGACAATACATTAGACGTTGCTCCAGTGTTGCACTGTTTATTACTTTTCATTTTAGGTTACTTATTCTGATCCTCCACAAAACAACAACCAGACTCATTCACAACCTTTACCCAAGACAGCCTTGGATATTTGCACCTCTATAGCTTCCCTAAGTGAAGTGATCTCTACCGTTGCTTTCTCCATAACAAAATAAACATCAAAAGTTAAAAACTTTCAGAATCCATTGTCTATTTTTATTCTTCTTAAGAATACTTCTGCTTCTACAATTATAGTAAAAATACTTTTATTTTTTTCAAATTATGTACCCATAGCTTGATAAATGGACAAAGAAAATGTGATCTATGTGTACATATGTATGCAGGAATGTGTATATGAGTAATAAAAATTAATCAGTTATAATGAGGAAAAGCAATCTGTCATTTGCTATAAAATGGATAGAAATGAAGGACATTATTTCTAAAAAGAGAAGCCAGATACAGAATGACAAGTATTACATCTTCTCTCTCATATGTTGATATTGAAAGTAAAGAAAAAAAGAAAAACCAAAGAAAACTCATCTCGAATATGGAACAGTGATGATTAAAGCCTGGGGAAAGAGGCGTTATGTGGATAAAGAGAAGCTATGTTTCATCAGTGCACACTCTATGCATGTGTTGAAACATCGTGTTGCACTCAATTAAAGTTTAAAATTAATATATTAATAAAATGAAATTGAATTTAAAAAGAATATCTTAATCTGTAAGTGATACATTCTTTTTTCATGGTACTCCAGTACAATTATGAAACTATGTATATGAAAAATGCATATGTATATGAAAAAAGCCACTCCAAAATCGTTTGTGTCACAATAAAACTAAGTTTGCTCATAGCACAACAAGTTGGTTAATTAAGTGAATTACAAGGGAATAGAAGCTGTATAACGTAATTCAATAGACCTTGCATGCATTTATTCGCTTCTCTTAGGAGTTAAGTCTCCAATGGAAAAACAAAATTAATGTACTTAGTTGAAATATCATTTGCATTTCCAGTAAAATAAATCTATTATAGAAAACAGTATATGTATTATTTTAATATTTTGAAATATATGAGATAAATGTTATTTTGTAACTTGAACTTTCTAAAAGCCTTTAATAAAAACTTTTAAATTATTACTTTATGAATTTTAAAGCACCTAGAAAATTGTTATTTTATCTCATCTCAATTAAGTCTTAGTGTTAGGATTCTCATCAGTTACTAGAATACATTGCAGATTACCAAGCTCTGCTGTGACAAGTAGGTGACATTGCTGAAGGAGAATATTAAAGGTTTCATACTGGAAACTATATGTTTGGGGAGGAGATAATGGAGATTATGTAGGCCCATCACACTGAGCGACATCATGTATCCAGTGTGTCACCCCTAGAAATATCTTTATATTGAAACATGTTCTAGCTCAATCATTGCATTGCATAGGGAAGTTTCCAAATTGTAATTTTCCTACCTCAGCTTCATTCAGTACTGGCATGCATACATGTGCATCATACTTGGTTCAATAATAGCTCTTGAAGAAAGGAGGATTCTTATGGTTTGGATTGAGGATGCCTTCCAAATCCACATGCTGTTAAGAGGTAGGGCCTGGTTGGAACTAGTGGGACACTGGGGATTGCCTCAGAGAGAGTGGATTGCTGAGACAGAATCTGGAAGGATAAAGGCTAGCACTGCCTTTCCTTGCTCACTCAACTTCCTATCTACCATTCTGTGAGCAGCTTTCCTCTAGCTGTGCCTGTGCTGTGTGCTTAACCATTGCCAGCTGCCCGTGAGTAGACTGAAACCTTCTGAAACTTTGAACTAAAATAAGCCTTTTCTCCCTGAAATTATGGGTGTTGGATATTGAGTCCCAGCAATGGAAAATTAACTAAGACAAGTACGGTGAGGCTGGTCTTGAGAATCGCCAGTCACGTTGTTTAGGACATCTGGCTGAAGGATAGTTATTACAGAATTGTCAAACAATTCAGGGTGTTAAACCCAGACACACTTTCATGACATTCAATTGGTGACTAGGCTCGGAGTTCAGATTTCTGAATTCAGCATTTTCTTTTCCACCATCTTCTAGCGACATTAAGAGCAACTAGGGAGTAGCACATTAGACAGCGTGCCAAAGACCTTTTGAAGTGTCATCTAAGACTTACTGTGCTTGCCCTTTATCAGAGGCTAAATAAGAGTATTTAATAATAGTGTTTTATATCTCTATGGTGAGGCCACACTGCGGCTTATCAGCATTGTCCTCACTACTGTAAACGAAGACATTATCACTTCAAATACAATCACAGTGTCATATTCTTCGTTTATACATACCTCTACTCGGCCAGGTTCCTTTTTTAAACTGATGTGCAAATATACATTGGAGCTGAGTCTGAGACAGAAAGTCACCACAGATTGTATAGAGCAAAGTTGATGTATTATAAGAGGAAAGAGTGAGTTGCTAGGGAAGTTCCCTCACCAAGAAAATCCTACTGAGGGATCCTCCTTTCATGAATTTTTGGCTCTTTCTTATCTTCAGGTGGGACATGGGAACGCTGTTCTTATTCCAGTACAGTGATTTATGCAGCCTTTAGGGTACCAGTTGGCCAAGTGATAACAAAAGCCAGTGTCACATAGATTAATCATTCCTCCCCTTTTGTCCCATTATGTAGAAAAAACTACAAATTTTGCCCATGAAAAGTTTTACCAGGGAGTCAAGAACAAAAGAGATGTTGGTCCATGGCTGTTTTAATCCTCAGTTAATTTCAGTTAGATTTTATCAGGCGCATCTCACTTCTCTATCAGCCTACCCTTTTGCTTTCCTCAAAAAACAAAACAAAACAAAACAAAACAAAACAAAAAGCTGAAGAAAATTCAAACCATAACAGACAATTCATTATTTATATTCTATCTAGAACTATTACTAGCTTAAAAATATGTCTTAGCCTCTCAGTAATTACATGCAAGAATAGATATCTTTCTGCATATAAATGTATATATAATTTACATATACAAACGTACAAAAATTTGTTAAGCTGAGATGAATACACATATATTTATTATATGCAACTACTTATTATATGCATTACAAATATAAAAATCACTTACATGTCACTGAGTCTCATGATTATAAGACTAACAAGTCCCTAAATCTGATATCTGCATATTGCCAACAGAAATTTAGGAAAACTGGTGGAATAAATTCTCATCAGAAAACCTGCTAACTCAAGTCTTTAGAAAACTTGATGTTTTAGTTTAAGCCTGATGTGAGGAAAAAATCCATCCTCTAATTTAAGCAATTAAGCAGAATACTTTTATTTTTCTCCCTCTTTCTGTATTAATTGAGGAAAGATCAATCTTCTGGCTCCATTCAAGACACTAACTGATTTGGATGAGAAATACCGGTATTAGGGACTAGGCAAACTACTGATTTTACTGTTCATCTTATGCTAAAACAACCTTAAGGACACACTCAGAATGCTTGCTTAAACAGCTGACCACCCAGGGCTGAGTCGATTGATACATAACATTAAAACTCAGTATTACATCTTTTATAATTCTTAAAAGGTTAACAGTTGCTTCTTAATTAGCAAAATGAGTCCACTTATGTTCATTTTATATTGATATGGTTGAATTAATTTTACACATGTTGTCTCTGTCATTCTTTTGTCATTTTTTACTCTGTCTTATTTTTTGTATGATCTAGATGTTTTCTTTCTCATTCTATGCTCTACTTAACTATTTAAAAGTTAAACATTCTCTGAGTCATTGTCTTCAAAATGTTGACTTATATACTTGACAAAGATTAAATTTAACTAATATATGAATGGCTCAGTTGTTTTCCTACTCTAACAGATGTGGGGCATACTTTCAGAACTTTGGCGAAAAAAATGTGCTATCTGTTCTGCAGTTATGATGCAAGTGTAGTAGGTAATGTATAATAAAAACTGAGCGTAAAATAATGTTTGTGGTATTAACATTATAAATGTTACATCCTGTGTGATAATTGTTGTAAAATTTTTAAATTCTAGAGTATGTACTAAAAGTAACTGTGGAAAATCTGCCTAAATATACTCTCACTATGATGTCCAATGATACCCCAAGGAGGGCTTAGCTGAAATTTAGGATTATCACAAAGTTATGACAAAATATTATTTCCTAATATTTCATGGAAATTAGTGGGATACTCACTAAGCAGGAACCATCAATAGTATAAATTTAAAAGTGACTTTGTCTGTCTTCATTCTCTGCGAGACGAAGCTACACCTCATGAGAGACCAGGCTTATTTGTAATTCATTTGCTTGACCCAGATGGTGAAATCTAAAAGCAATTGCAATATCAGCCTAAATGACCGCACGCTGCTCTGGGTCACCCCAATGTGCTGTACAATATGCAGTTAACAAGAACAGAGCAAAACTGAGCTCCAACATTTCCCAGAGAAGTGAGCACATGGGGCACAATTTGGATCTGCAGTCACAGAGGATGCTCATTAAACCACTGATTATTTTGCACAAGGTGTTGGACCTGTGTTGTTTGTATTTCCATGGCAATAACTATTGTCACTAATCTGATGCATTTCTAATCCATGATTTAATTACTCACCCACCTCGAAGGGATTTAATCAAGGCCTACACATTAGTTTTTGGAAGATACTTTCAATATAAAAATCCAACATAAGAACAACTTATTGATATTGGTTCCCAGGATCGTTTAAAATTATCTGTGTAAAAATTTATTTATCCTACAATATTTCTTACAACACGCACCTCTGACCCTAAAGCATTCTTGGTCTTCCTTTCTGTCTTCAATAGAAGAGCAATGAAGTTTCTTGTCCTTTAATTTATTTCAATTTTATATTCACAAATATTTCTTCTTTTTTATAATAAAAGAATAAGAATTCCATTTTGCAAAATGTAATGACTTAGTCGATGTTTAAAGAATGAATGAAATAGAAAATAGGAATAAAAATAGAATAGTTTTGATCAAATCTCTAAGTGTAACCCTTCATTCCCAGAAAAGGTAAATTTTTTTAGTAAATTACTGGTAAAACTGGTAGTCATATATTAAAGAGCAATCGATTTAGAACTTGAATGGAATGCAATTTTAAGTGTGTAATAGGAATGTTTATAAAAATAATTACATCGTTACAGGTGGCAGCATGGCGTCCACCTCCACAGTCTTCCTACTATGCACAAAGATTACACTAAACTTGAGAATTTAGTGCACATACTATCTTGTGCCAATTTCTCATTCCCTTCCCTTCCCCTTTTCGTCCTCTTGCCTCCTCTTTCATCCCCTAACAATTATTCCTTTGACTCCATTATTTATTTGTATTTTGAGTTTCTCGTATTAGAGAAACCATGTGATATGTAATTTTGTAAGTCTGACTTACTTCACTAATCATGATAGTCTCAAGTTGTGCTCATTTACCTGCAAATGATTCAAGTCTGTCTTTTTGGCACATTAATACTCCATTGTGTACACAGACCACATTTTTGTTGCCATTGATGTATTGATGGATATTTCAAAATTTTCCATAATTTTGGTTAGTTGTGCTGCTACAAAAATAGTAGGCATGTCTCTAGAAAAGATATTGCTGGGTCAAATAGAATATCATTTTCTTCACAATGTTCTATATAAAAAGGTTTGCTCTTGAGTCCCAGATAAAATCAACTACAAAAAAAAAATTTGTTTCTGGATTGTCTAAATTAGGAGTGATACAGAATGTCTCTTGCAAGTCACCGCAGGCAAATCACTTCCGGTTTTCAAACTTAGGAAAAGAGAATAAATGTCATAAGTAATCTATAACAAAAAATGAGAATTCTTAAAGATGGATAAAATGAGGGAGATGTTGGGAGTTAACGAGGTTGAAGGAGAGTGAGAAGACTATAAAAGAGGCAGGGAAGAAAATGTGACATTGTTGTGACACAAGAATATGCAAAATTCTTAAGTTTAATGTAATATTTGCATGTTGCATACACATACTAATCAACAAGAGAAAACAAAAGCTGTTCAGACTGTGGATCAGTTTATGTCAATCATTAATGTGAGCTTTGCTCTTCAATGCCTTTGAGAAGGTCACGCTGGGTTGGCTTCCAAGGGTGTGCAATGAAGTTTATTTTGGAAGACACTAAATTATGCCCTCTTGTTCTCACTTCAAGGATTAAGCTCATGATTTACAAGGAAAAACATTGGGAAAAGCCAGAGTTATATAACCATAGGTAGTAGGAAAGTTCAAGAACAAAGCAGAACTTCCATGTGAATATGTTCCCTGGTAACTAGACCATATGAAGATGTGGCCTCAATGCCTTTCTCCTTGTGCAAGAGGCGGGGCTGCTACCATGTGGATAGTCCAGATCTCGCAGGATGAACACCTAGACTCCTAAGACTTATTTTAATGCAAAAAATAACAAGTAGTTGGAGAAATGAAGGTATTCAGCAGTTTCAACTGCGTGCAGTTCCTATTCTGTAATTCTAATTTGGCAAACTGTAGTTTTACATTAAGAAATAAGTGGCTTACAATTTTAACTTTCTTGTTTTGTTTTAGCGGTTCAAATTTTTTCAGCACCTTGACAATAATGCTATTGTGGAGTGGCCTTAGAAAAATCACATATTATGTAGCTACATGCATGTCTCCTAATCAAAATATATGTTCACGAATGATTGTTAAACTTGAAAAGACTTAGTTGTTAAAAGAAATCTGTCAATGAGGAAATGCAGCAAGAGTGTACTCAAGTTAAAAATTACATGTTTAAATAAGTGTTAGAAAGTGTAGGCTTAGAAAATAAACATAACATTTTTTTTTCAATTAGATATATTTTGTGAATAGCTTAAAAATATATTGTTTAGGAAAAAAGCATGATTTATGTTTTCAGACTGCTTGGGTTACATATTGCCTATGCTTTTTAATATAAGCTTTAAAATCAGCTCTTAGCTGTAAGCAAACAAACAGAAAGACCTGCTTTTATTCATGTGGATTTCATTGATCTAAGTCTTGAATTTCAAGAATTACAGTTTATCTTCTCCTTATGATTTAGAATTTCCTAACATTTATTGTATATGTAGTGTGCAGGAATTTTAGCTTTACTTAGCAAGAGAGACACAAAGTAGTATGTCATTTCTTCCTTCTGCAGGAGCGGAAATCGCACGTTAGTATTTTTGTTGCTGTTGCTAAAATCTCAAGATGTAAACAAACTAAATTATCATTAGGTGTAACAATAGGATGAATAAGGTGTGCAGTACTAGCATTGTGGCTGCTCCACTGAAAAGAAAGGCAATGTATTAGGTCGTTGCAACAGCATATGCAGCTCAGGTAGTATTCAAAGGAGCCCAGGACAAGCAAATACATGATATGAGATCCATGTGCGTGAATGCTAGCAACAGATAAAATACGTAATGATAATAAAGGTTTAAAATTTAGAAGATTTGGGGATCAGTAAACATTGAAAAGTTGCAAGGTATCCAAGAAGTAGCTACCTGCAAATATTTCTGTTCTTGGATTATTAGACTGATACGTTAAGTGTGTCCAAATCACCAAAAATGCGCCATATATATATATATATATATATATATATATATATATATATATATATGTTATATATAGTCACAATAAAACATTTCCAAAATATTTACTACAAACACCACATATTATTTATACAATTAGAACTTTATTTTGCCTTCAGTTACTGAAATGCATGGTGTGATAAAAAATACAACGTATACTTAATTCGTAAAAATTTTCAATAAAAATCACCGTTGTAACTTAGAGCAAGCTGTGTCCCAAACGTCTCGTACTCGACGACGAAACCCTATTGACATAGGGGGCCATCGGCACTTGACTTGGGAGATCCCTGCTCATTCTTGGCTCTCCTCTCCTCTCCCTGCCTGCCCAGGAGTCAGCCGTTTCCTCTAGCACGTCCGTGGGCAGTTGCTGTTCTTCTACTGTTTTGCCTTGGAACTGGCTAATAATAGCATGGACTGAGGACTCTGCACTTCCTCCGTTAAGTTGTGGCAGTCCCATACTGTGTCCCAGCAATGGCAAAATGACTAAGATAGGAATCAACTTCAGAGAAATGGAGTCATTGCTGTTCAGATAAGAGATGTTTGGAAAGCTATGAAGATGCAGGGAAGGTTTAGGCTGCAGTTAGTTGAGATAGATGTGCAATTCTAGTCAGAGTTCAGAAGACAGGAGCAGTGGTAAAAATACATTCAGTAAAAGAGTTTTAAAGGGAGCAAAATCTCTATTGACAGAGTAAAAGTTATGTAAGCTATCATGTGGCAGAAAATATGTCGACATTTTGGCCAAGTCATGTGACTTTGAAAAAGATTAGATTACTCTAGCAAAGATAATTTTATGAGAGCCAAATGTTCAATTTACAGTATGGTAACTGCCGATTGCTTCTACGCAGGCTCACTTTGACAATAAGGAGAAAATAGGACAGCAAAAAAAGAATATTTTCAGTTTTTCTTGAAAATATATATCTTCAAAGCTTATGCAAAGTAGAAAGTACAGTTGTTAAATGGTTAGTATTAATAAAAAGGCAAGAGTTCTGGTCAAGGTGGCTGCTGAATAACAGAGATATGCATTGTCTCCTTGGAGACTCACTTAATAAGTTGAGATTATAATTAAAAACTCCCTGTTCAACTTAGCTAGGACAGAAAGGAGTGCCTCAACAAGCAAAAGGAAGCCACGGGAAGATCAGAAATCTCAGGCACATAGGAAGCAAAGGAAAACAGCTTCCCAGGAAGCAGCCACAGGCCTACTGAGAGCAGCCACAGGCACCAGCATCCAGAGACAGAGGACAGCCAGGAGCCTGGAACCTCTGGTCAAGGAAAGCATGGATCCAGCAGAAGTGGGAACTGACAGCAGCTGGTAGCTCCATCTTCCAAAAATTCAAGGAAATCAAAAATACATAATTAAGTCAAACAACCAGTTCAAAAAAGATATCCTCAATGAAATGCAAGCAACAATCAGTGGGCTTAAAGAGAAACTTACTAAACAAATGATGGTCCTAATGCATGGAAAGCTGACTGAGCATATAGAAGCCACAAATAAATAGTTGGTTGACATAAATGAGGGAATGCAAGACATAAAGGAACATTTTGATCGAGAAGCGAACATTTTGAAAAGAAATATAGCTGAAATAAAGATATGAAAATACATTTGAAAGCAGGTGAAGTCCAATGAAACATTATGAGGAAAGAGTTTCACACCTTGAAGACAAGGCTGAGGACAGAAATAATGTCACTCTGCGTGACTCCAAAATTAGAAATGAGCAAAATAACTGGCTACAACAGCTGATGGATTATCCAAAGAGAACTAATCTCAGAATTATGGTTGTGGGAGAAATAGGAGAATACAGCACCAAAGGTATAAAAAACTTATTCACTGAAATTATGCAAGAAAATTTCCAGAATCTAGAAAAATAAATTAATTTTCAGGTACAGGAAGTTTATAGAACACCAAATAACCTCAACCAGAAATGAGACTCACCATTGCATATTATAGCCAAAACCTCAGAAAAACAACATAGAGAATATTATAAACAGCAAGAAAAAATAACGACAGTATTCTACCAAGCAAGCCCATTCGAGTTACCACAGATTTCTCAATGCAAACTTTAAAGGACAGAAGAGCATGGAGAACAATCTTTCAAGCTTTAATGACAACAAGTATCAGCCCAGGATGTTGTATCTGGCAAAATTTTCAAGGAAGACTGACAAGATAGTAAAGAATTTGCATGACCAAGAATCCCTACCTAAAGAAATAAGTGACCACTAGCTCAGCATTAAAGAAAATACTTGAAGAAATCTTTGAGAGAGACAGCGAGACAAGGAGCACCAAAGAATATGGAGGAAAGGAAGCAACAAAAGAGAAAATGTAACAAAAATAGACATCAATCATTTGATTGGTACCCCACTAACACAGCACCAGGTTTCTCATAAAATCCATGAAATTTCTCCCCCACAATTACTACTTCCATTTGTATGCTAGTTTTCAAAACATAATTATATTTGACATGGAGAATCTGTGTGCAGTCTTCATCTGTGAAACTTTGTGGATGTGTATGATCTGTATAGATATTTAACCAGGGGTGCAGTGGCAGTTAGGTGGAGGTTTTGCTTCAGGATATTATTAGTTCTGAAACCAGACTTGGTAAATAAGTGGGTCTTTGGATCTTTTCCCTGAAGCTTTCATTCAGTAGTAAAGATAAAAGACCACATAGCCTTAGCCCATTTACTAAGAAATCAGTTGGCTATTAGTTCAGACTGTGACTCTTGAATTTTATGTCTCAATTTCATGCTCTGTAGCTAAATATTTAATAATGACCTTACTTATTCTTTCTTCTCTTTGGGAAATAACTTTTGTGAAATTCTGAAATAATTAAGTATGCTACTATATCTATTGCTTTTTCTATGACATACTTTTGAGATACAGACTGAAGTTCATTTAATGGAGCAAATTACTTATTTGGTCTTTGATATAAGTTTAGCCTAAGACATCTGATTTATATAATGATAACTTAAATATTTTTGTATAGCAGCAGAAATGATAAGAGACACATCTTGGAAAAACCCAATATGCCCACGTAGAGATGAATGGGTAAAGATTTGGCATATATACACACTATGACCTATGATTCTGCCATTAACAATGACACATTAGAGTCATTTTTAGGAAAATGGATGCACCTTGAGAACATGATGCTCAGCAAAAAGAATTAGACCCAGAAAGTGTAATATTATATGATTTCTCTAGTATGAGAAAACAAATCATTAAAGAAGTAAGAGACACAGAAGAAAGTAAGAAGATGGACTTTGTAGAAAAAGGAAGAGAAATGGTGACAAGAGGGTTGGAAGTAGAAAGGGAGATGTAATAATAATAATAATAATAATAATAATAATGAACCAAATGGGAGTTATAGTGGAAGGTAGGGGAAAGGGGGAAGTGTGGGAGGTTCAGAAATGGAAAGGGATTTTATTTTGACACCATATATATGTGCACAAAATACTCAAGTGTAATGTAAACATTGTGTGTGTGTGTGTGTGTGTGTGTGTGTGTGTGTGTGTGTGTGTGTGTGTAAAACGGTTAAAAAGCCAAGTATTTTGCATCAAGTTGAAAGGAATGATACCTGAAAGAGCTCTCAGAGATTTACCAGATATCTCCCTTCCCAGGCCCGAAAATGTAAAAAGGAAGGACTAGTCTGGGAAGACAGTCCTGTGGCATCTTGCAGAGCCACGCTGGAAAGTATTGACCGAAATTCAGCTCCCTGGTGCTCAGAAGCAGCTTGAGAGGTAGTCTAAAGGGCTATGCTATAGACCAAGTGAACAGCAGAAATTGGCATTTTTCATGTGCTGTTAATGTGAAGAATATAAGAGTTGTGGGGTAATAAAAGTTTTCACAAAAATTTCAGAAACCCTTAGGGGCCTTCCAGTGCATCCTTGACAGGGAGGTGTGTGGCACTGTAAAAGCCAAAAACTTCCTAAAACTATGGAAAGTTGGAGATGCCAGAAACGTAGACGATCTGCTGAGGAAGGCCACAGGCAGTGAGGGCAGCCAGCCAAAGAAGAGACACGTGAAGTGGGCTGCAACGGGCGCTGCTGTAGGAGTGGGGCTGCCCCGCCCTTCAGAGCTCCCATCATCCACAGGCATCCCTAGATGATAAACCTCATGCTACATTGCTTAATGTTTGCTCAGCTGGCTTTTGGTCTCGCTTTAATTCGTTCGCCTTCTAGTCTCTTATTTCTCCCTTTTGAAATAGGAAGGTTTACTCTGCGCCTATGTATATTGGAAGTGCCTTTTTATTTTCTAGCAGGAGCTCACAGCTAAAACTTTTCTGTGTCTCAGAGGAGACTTGGAACGTGCACCTAGCTAAACGCAGTTTGTATAAAGGAGATTTAAAAAAAAAAAAAGTTTTCCAGGGGCCAGTACAGAATGTTGTAGTTTAATTCTAAAATATCCCCCGAAACTCTCATGTGTTTAGGAGGTGTTCGTGTTTCAAGTGGGGTACTTTGTAGATGAATCCCTTAATGATGTCCCTGGTAGCAGGGACAGCTTGGGAGAGGCATGGCCGGAACAGTGTGCTCTTTTCCTGGGCACGTCTCTTCATTCTCTGCTCCCTGCATGTCAAGAGCAGAGTCACTTCCTCCACGAGTCCTTACATCACTGACATTTCTGCCTTGCAAACAGCCAGGCAGGTACAGAGACCTATGGACTATGAGCTAATATAGACATTGTCTGGATGTTGGATGCTTTGCCTACTGACAAGAAAGTGACAAAAGTGGGCGCTTTGTTATTAATTTTCCTTAAAATACAACCCCTTGCTTGAATCACATTTATGCCATCATTCTGGGCACTTTCTGAAACAGTCCTGGAAGTCTTTTTCCTGAGGGCAGTGGTATGGCTTCCATGTCCTGAACTGATAGAAAATATTTACCTTTTGTGCTAATTTTGACTTTGAGAAAGGAGATTGTATTGTGCCAGATTTGGTAAATAAAGTGGAAGAAGACTGTTCTGGTTTTCTGAGCCTGCCTTTCCATCAGATGGCACTTAGCCACATTCCTCGTACATTTGATCACACCTTGTAAAGATGCTTATGATAGACAAGTATCACTACTGTTTTAGAAAGTGGAAAGAAAATAGGCTAAGTGTGTTCAAAGCTAGGGGTAGCATTTTGAGGGAAAGTTAACAAAAACACGTTTTATTTTATACTGAAATAACAAAAAAAAAATATACATCACATTTTAACCCATCCTTGGAGCAAGGCGCTGTTTTAGCCCTAAGGCATACTGGGGATAGAGGTAAAGCTTTAAACGATTTAGAAAACAAAGTAAAATTAGAATAAGTCCTGTTGACACCTTGGAATTATTAATTCTATAGTGTGTACTTTTGAATTTGAGTCTAAAAAACATGAAAACATTGGGAAGTTATATTTTAACTTTAGTACTTTTAGTGTTGAGTACAAATAATTATGGTTTGGTAAATCAAAAAAATTCTTCTTTTTTAATTTTTCATACTAATCCTAAATGTTTTCTAGTAAAAAGTATTCTCTGACTCTGAATACTGAGGATTCTCAAGCTAAAATATAATAAACAAAAAGTATATAAAAATGTTTTAGAGGGATAGAAAATATTCTGTATATTTTACCTCATTCATACTTTAGTCTGCAGGTTATCCCTCTCATGTGTTTTAACTGCAATTTTACGGTCTCATATGCATACTGAAAAACACAAAACAGAAGTATAGAAATTTCAATAAGTGTCCTACACCACACATAAATCGTCAGAACACTGATATCTGAGCAATGGACTAGAAGGAAAGGGATGAATTTCTGAAAAAGGGGGGAGGAGCATAGGTGGACATTGATTGCCCAAACCCACATGTCCACATGTCTCTAATAAACTATAGAATTTGAAATATATATATATATATATATATATATATATATATATATATGTATATATAAAGGTACTCACAACTATACATATATATATGTATAGTTGTGAGTACCTTTATGATTTTAGAAGCCCACACTTCTCCAGCTTTAAGGCTGTCAAATATAT
The DNA here is from genome assembly GCA_004027205.1 of Ctenodactylus gundi. NCBI lineage: Eukaryota > Metazoa > Chordata > Mammalia > Rodentia > Ctenodactylidae > Ctenodactylus > Ctenodactylus gundi. The sequence goes on from PVKB01001796.1 coordinate 47,543, forward strand.
AAAATCACACTTTTCAAATAAAAGCTTGACAATGTCAACAGAATAAAGTCTTTCAAATGACTTTTAAATTCATCTTAACATGCTTGCTCCAAATTGAAAAATCACTCTACACTGGAATTCAAAATTTTCGTCATTACACCTGCTCAACAGCCATGATAATTTATGACACTAGAATTTTCCATATAATGAATACAGTGGTCATAGTTTCTATTTTATGAACTGTGAACTTGTTTTCAAATTATTTAATTTTATTTTATTCTATCACTGAATTACAAATACATTTTCATAAGATAAATTTATTATATTTTATTTGATTATATATAAGAAGGAAGGAGACACAAGGAAAAGTCTTCTTTGTAATGGTAAATATTGTCTATCTAGAGCTTTTAGTATTTCCTTCCACTCACTCAAAGTGTTTAATATTTTTTATGAGCCTCTTTGTGTTTGGATGAGAAAAAGGTTTTTTTTTTTTGTGGATTTACGCGATGGGCATAAGTTTGAGGTTACAAACTTCAAATGCTACCACATGACTCCAAACCTCCTATATTTTTCTACCACTCTTCACAAGATTTTCTGCTAGACTAAACAAATATATATTAGATTTTCTACCTCAGACAAAATGAATATGTAATGTTACCTAAAATCAATATTAGTTTTAAGCCATAAGATTAATAACAACATTTTTATCTTAACACGGCCTAGCGTATTTTGGTTACACTCATTGTAATTGTAGCACTATCATAATAAAAAATCCATAGTATATATTGAACTAGCTAGTTGATTAGTGGTAAGCAATGAAGGATATTCTTGTTGTAAGCAGAAAGGTAATCATCTATGTTATGTGCTCAGAAATAATTAGACAAAATATCACCCGTGATAACACAGAAGGCAGTTAACAAATTCAATGAATTTCTGCCTACAGAGAAAGAGCCTGGAAAACAGAAAGCTAATTGTATGTATTGATTGTTGTTAACTGAACCTGAAAAGGAATTACAAGCTTTAAATGAGCTTTCCACATCTCAATGTGGGGAAAATATACTAATGCTAAAAATTAGCTAATGCAGTCAGCCTAGAATATAAGGGACATTTTTCAATTTGGAAAAGAGGATAGTTTTACCTCATAAAAATAATATTAACAAGTGTTTAATAATTTCAAAGTTAAGCAATTTTCCATTCTTTGACGAGTGTAAAACCAAGGAAATCTGTGAATATATTGAGGAGGATAAACATCTGAGTAAGATGACTTCATCTTTTCTCCTCAAATTAATAGAATTGACATAGGTTTCTTCTATAGGTTGGATCTGAAAGTCGCTCAAAAGGTGCATTCATTTGGCTGTTGTAGGACACCTACAAGTAGTGTGTGTTGTTAAGAGGTAAGTTCTGGTTGGAGCACTGGGGCTTGGCCTGGGAGGGGTGAAACACTGAGGCTTGTCCCAGAGGCGGTGGATCACTGGGACGTGGCAACAAATAAGTAATTAAGATAGTTTCTCTTTCACTCTAGACCCAAGCTTTCCTTATTTGAGAGTGATTACTTTAGAAAATCTACAATTTCAAATTCTATTTCTGATATTTTGTGATGTGTATTTTCTTATCAAGTTTATAATCAGGGACCTCTCTCAAGAACTTAGCTTTTTCTTTTTTTTGAAATGAAATCATCATATTTGAAATGTAGCCATGACATAACATAGAGCACCTGTCTGCTGGTCTCAGTTGGGAGGAGATGTTTATATTGGAAATCATCAGTTAGGAAACATCAAGGACCTAGTTTCCTTCAGAACCCCCAGCACCCACTCTACCTAGCATCCTTCAGTGATTTTCTATGCTTATAACCCTGGAGCCTTTGTTTCAATAGTATTAAGATCAATTTCTCTTCTATTATAATCATCTTGAATAAATCTCCTCAACTTGTTTATGCATCTATTGCAATCTTTTTGCTTGTTTTCGAAATTGTGCGAAATACAAAAGTAATCTGAGAAACTCTAAGTTAAAAAATAAAATTTGAATAGTCAGAATAGTTGACAAAGGACTCTTCAGTTTCCCAGAACTTAATAATTAATAAGTATGACATGTATTTAGCTAGTCATGCAGTGACAATTTTAAGATAATAATGTAATCCCAAACTTAAAATTAACAACAAAACTGGTTAAATTTAACAACCTTAGATGGCACACAGTGTCAGTTTTAAGGAACTCAAATGAGGAACCTATCAGCTATTCTGAGGACTCTAAACAAAATTATGTGTGAATTATGTTAAATGTCATTAATAACTACTAAAGGCATCAGTGCTGTCATGAAAGGCTTCTGTGCCGAAGTAGCTTGTTACCTCAAATAGTCATGTAAGAGAATTTCCTAGACTTAAAAAATAAATGTATACAAATCCTATTTTAAAATTTTCATCTTGTAAATCTTATTTTACTTTGATTGACATAATATTTGTTCATATCTAAGAGGTATAGCTCAATGTTTTGATTCATTTATTTCTTGGCTATCTTTGTGTCATAAGTATATCTGTCACCTGAAACTTTTATCACTTTTTGTGGTTGATACATTTAGAGTGCTCTCTCGTGACTATTTTTGAATGAGGTTTCACTGTTAATATATTCACCCTGCTATGCCACACACCAGAACTTCTTCCTCCTATCAAATTGACATATTGTGGGCATTGAGTGACCTCTCTCCACCTCCTACTACCCGCTCTCCCACACCTCCAGGTAGTGATTATGCACGTGCTGGTGATGTGATGAAATAGAGGGCCTCTGAAGTTTATGATCTGCATAAGGCCAGGGTTCTCATGATAGCTGGTGACCCAGTGGCCTGACCTCACAATTCGGTTGCAAGTATTTGACCAGCATGTGGAAGTGATGTCATACCAAATATGTAGACATGTTTATTTTCAGTTTTTAATGTGAAAAGAAAGAGGGCACAAATAATTAGTGAGTGAGGGGAAAATGATAATCTGATGACATATTTCTCCATCCTAAATTAACTCCTTCAAAAGTCCTTAACACCCTGTTGAGAGACTTAGCTATGCTGAATAATTTCTGTTGATAAAACAGAATACAGGAAGGGATGATTTTATTATAATGAAAGAATATTGATGTGGCACAAATTATATATTCCTTATTAAAATGCTGTTATTAGTGGAGTGTGGTTTGAGTGGATTGTAAGATGTATTGCAAATTTCCATTTGTATTTTTCTTTCAATTATTTATACTTTCATTATATAAGATTAAGGTTTAATTTTCACAAATCAGTAATGCCATTTCATGTGGATTTTATAAAACAATTTTGAGACTAGAAAGTTCTTATTCTATGATCTGAACAATTTGTGAGTGGTGGGAAAAAAAGAGAAAACATACCGATATGAATTTTATTTTTCCTAATTTTATTAAATTTTGATTAATATTTCGGTGAATTGCACTTAATTTATATGTTTTTTTGAGTAATATAAAAGTTCTAATTCTTCCAATCCATGAATATATGACTGTTTTGTTGTGTGATTTCTGCAATTTTACTCATCATAGTTTTTCTACTTTTCATTTAGAGATCTTTTGTTCTCTTGTTTTGCTATATTCCTACTTTTATTTGTTTTGTTAGTGTGGATAAGATTATTTTTATTTATGAACGATCCCAAACTGTCAAATAGATATTAAACAAAATTTACACATCTACAGTTTTCACAATACCTGATGTTATGACAGAATGCGAAGCCACAGTAACTAAAACATGATGCTGGGTGGACAAAGATTCACTACAGAAGGAATGGAACGGATACCAGAAATAAGCCCAGTTGTATCTACGGAAACCATTTTTGGCATCCATTGAAGAAAGGAGATACAATCTTTAATAAAGTGTTAAATAGGTAGATAGATAGATGTGTGTGTGTGTGTGTGTGTGTGTGTGTGTGTGTGTGTGTGTGTGTGTGTATACAGACAGAGGTGATAAAAACTTACCCTATTTGCTTCTTACACCATATCTTAGTCACTTTTGTTGCTGGGGCAAAGTACCTGACATTCACACATAATATAAGAAGGTTTGTATTTGTCTTGTAGTTTCAGAGGGTTAAAACAATGGTCATCTGGGTCTAAGACACAAATGATCTGGCAAAAAGACTTACAGATGACAACTGTTCAACCTATGGCAGAGAATCAGAGGCAGATCAGAGGCAGAGAATGTGGCTAGGAACAATTCCACAACTTTGTCAGTCTTGTTTCCAGATGCTCATATCTTTCAAACAGGCCTATACTCTTGACACGACATTCAGGTATAAGCTCATTAATGAATCCATCCACTGATGAATACGGAGCTGTATGATCCAATCGCCTTCCAAATGCTCCACCTTGGAATCGTGACACCATTGATGTACCTCTTAGATCTGAACTATAACATATCTGACACAATAATCAGCCCAAAGGGACAGGAAAACTAAATGTATAACTTAAAATTAAAACTTCAAGAAAAACTGGTGAGGAGCCACTTAAGGACATCAATATTGGCAGTTATGTTTGAATATGAACCCCAAATTATAGGCATCACAAGCTAGTGGGCAGTGGGGACTTGAATAGAAAGATTCCATAGAGCTAAAAATGTAATAAACAGAGAGAAATAAAAATCTACAGGATGGAAGAAAATAAGTATCACTTATTTACCCAATAACATATTACTACCTGTAGTATACAATAAATTATAGAAAACATGACAATGAAATAATAAGTAATCCCACTTAAATGAGAAATGATTCAAAAAGACCCATTTCACCAGAAAAACTGTAAATTGTCAGTAACTATATTAAAGAATATTCACTAACACTAAAGATCAAAATAAAGGAAATCGGAAGCACAATGACATCTCATCCAAGTTAAAATGACTGCTACTAATTAAAAAAATAAAAATTAAATTAATGTCAATCATGTATAGAGAAAGGAACTCTAATATTATGTTGGTGGCAATAGAAGTTGATATAACCAATACAGAAAGTAATTTGGAGTTCCTCAAGGTTTACCAACCTTTCACCATAGGATCCAGCCACTCCACATCTGGTTATGTAAAAAGAAAATGAAATGTGCACATCAAATAGCCACCTGCACACACGAAGTTATGCAACAAGCCTTGGTGTCCAACAGGAATGGATTGTTGAAGAAAATGTGGTATGCAGTCAACACAGTGAAACGTTAGTTAACTTTCAAGAAACATTAAAGTTAGTCCGTTTTAATAAAAATGCTGGCTTTGGGGGTCACTATGTTAAACAAAATAAGCTAATTACAGAATGGCAAGCATTTCATATTCTCTAATAGGTAGAATTTTTAAAATGTCAAACTCAATGCAGACTGTAGAATATTAATGACTAGAATTTGTGAAGGAAGAGAGAGTGTATGGAGACCAGAGACTCTCAGAGCACAGTATGTGTAGGTATTGAAATAGCATGCTGGACTTTGTAAAAGATGTTAATCAGAAAAAAAAAACCTGTTTAAACATGTTAGTCAAAAGAAAAAAAAATCCCAAACTTATAGCATATAAAATTAGAAAAAATAAAACTGTAAGAAGAGTTTAGAAAAATAAATTTGAAAGGATATTTTTTTAAAAAGCTTGTAAACATATGCTTATAGTGCCACAAACCCTGAAGAGATTTAAGATAAGAAAATAAAATATGATAAATAGTTTTTCCTGGGTAGATTAATCAATACATTTTATTAATTAATATAATGCTTTACTTTTTGTGAAATTTATCAGTGATGATAAAATTAAATAAAACTATGCTATAAGGAACTAACTGAAATAAGTAAAGATCAAAATATATTTTAAATTTTGACTACATTTCTGGAAACAAATATCTGTCTTCAAGAACTGTTTTGACAGCTATGTTTATTTTGCCTTATCAATGATTATTTTCATGATACTTTTGACACTACTACTAAGAAAAAGACATAAAATACCCATGATCCAAACCAAACTGTTTTCTCCACAAAGGTTGGTGTATGAACTGTTCAGAATTAATTCAGAAATATGAGGGGAAATCATGCAAGAACAATTGTTTTTATTAATATTTTTTCTGAAATGGTTCTTCATAATAGAAGACTATGGAAAAAATCTAATAAACTTCTTGGAATACAGAGAAACTCAGTAACTTTGAAGATAGAAATTCTTAAAAGGGTATGTTTGAGCTGAAAAATATTAAGGGGCACTGTGAAGAAATACTAGCAAGAATGAACCGCAGGCATAAATGAGAAATAAACTCTCACGTTTTTAGCCTGTGGTCTTTGAAGATGTTTTGTTACAATGCAGTAATTTAATTCCTGTAGATCTAGAAACGATATTATATAAAAAAGGAAAGAAAAGCAAAAAATCACCAGAACATGTTACTAGAATAACTTCTCCTAAAATTTTGATCAAATGAAAGATAGAAAGATATAATAGGATTAATAGAGTTATAACCTAAAGGTTCTAATGAAACAAGGGCTGTTGATTCTAGTAATATCTATAGTTTCCAAGTTTATCCTTAGGCAAGTGTAAAACACAAGGTGAAAAGATGTTTAGGATTAGAAATGATTATATCATCGCTTTGAGGTATGGACAACACAATGAATCACCTCAAATCTTTCATATATCGATTTACACACAAAATCCCAAATAAACACATTTTTAGAACCAAAATGTAGAATGCTAGCACCAGTTATTATGGCAGCTATTTTAGAAAAAAAATTCCCTCTGAGTAAACAAAGCCAAACATCTTTCGAAAATCATAAATATGCACAAAGGAAATATTAGGCAAAACATAATAACAGTACCAGTATAGATATGGAGTAGAATGAATGGTTACATGTGAGCCTGTCTGCATAGCTTCAAATGTTACATTCAACAATAAAATGTTTCCCATCTGCAATTGGTTTGGGAAGCCATTGTCCTCAGTAGCACTTTGTGAATCCTAAAATATACCGCAGCATAGTCAATTTCAATTTTTTTATGTTTCTTCACACAACTTAACCAAAATAATTGTGAAGCTTAAAATTTTAGCATAGATAAAACTGTATATGAATAACTCTAAGATACTCATTACTAAGCATGATCTTCATTGATGGTGAAATGTGTGTAAAGAGATTTGGAGAAATTTTCAATTTCCTTGAATAGCTGAATATGACACGAATGAGAGATATATCTCTCATGCAAAATATTGACAGATTGATAGTAAGGTCATCATCGCTAACTTTTTTATTTGCCTCTGTCCATCTTTGAGAACTGAAGAAGTGGAAATAATGAGTATATTTCTTCTCACTTTTCATAACACCGGAAAATGGAAGTGCTTCCTAGACAGCCATCTGTGACTTCCCTAAGCAAGTGATACCAAAGGATTTTGCAAATGGTGGACAATCGTCAAAATTCTATTCTCTTTTATAACAATCTGAGGTTAAAAAAATTAAAGTCCTGAATAAATATATTTTTGTTACTTATTTTTATTTGATCCACACCTACTTGTGGGATTTTGTCCACTCAGTCATTTTGTTCTATTGCCAAGAACTAATAAATCTATCTGATACAGTACTTACTGAAATGTTCATAAGAAAGCAAAGTGCTGTAGAGGTGTACAGGAATAGAAATTCAGAAGGACACAGAAGAGTGTTTGTGTAATTTGGATCTGAAAGTTTCCCCAATGACTCACGTGTTAATGGTTTATTCCTCACCCTGCAGTATTCTTCAGAAGTGGTGAAGTGGGTAGCATTTGGGGCACAGGGAAAGAAGTTGGATCATCCAATCACGTCCTTGAAAGTGATACCGAAACCTTAATATCTTCTCTGTTTTTGCACCCTGCCCATGATGAGTGGAGCAGAGTTGCTCCAGTAGGTATTGCCTGCCCTGAAAATCTTCCTCAACATGGGTCCAAGCAACAGAGGCAAATTACCCCAGTCAAACTTCCGAGTATGTGAACCAAAATCAACCTTTCAAGTTTTCCTCATTTTAAGTTGATTTTCTCATGTGTCATGTCATGGTTATAGAAAACTGACTAATACAGTAGACCTAAATACTGTCATGAACGTAGAAGTACTTAACTTCATCAAATGGCTAAAAACCTCTAATAACTAATCTTTAAAGGTTCAATAAAAGCATGGGTTTTGCAATATCTTCACTAGAGTGACATGATAAATCACATCCAGGTGTTTCAGCACCTGAAGGCTTGCTGTGAAACGACCAGAGAAGGACCAAAAAGCCCTTTATTCCTTTCAGAATGCCTGCACAAAAAGAAATTTGATTCCAACTTAATTTTCTTTTAATTATTTATGTTATTACAAAGTACAAACTAGAGGTATTTTATAAGGTAACACTTGATGCTGTAATGAATAAACCACATTTTTGAAAATTTGAGTATTAAAAATGGCTCAAATATGATGGTAATTTACTTCTTACTTCCAAAAATTCTGTTTTATGTTTCTGACAGGGGTCGCTTTATCTTTCCCACAATGGTTCAAGAACCCTGAATCGTCTTTTCTTTCAGATCTCTTTATCAATACCCAGCCAAAAGTAAAAGAAGACAAAGAAAATATAATTATAAATCAGTATGCTTAGAAAGCACTTATGCATTAGAATTGAACATGATGGGAGATAGTATTCTGCTAAAACATATTTCAATCTGATAACCATATCTAACTGCAAAAGAGCTTCAACATATAGTTTAGTTTTATTCTCAGCAAGACAATAGTTTGAAGAGCTTGAGAAAAATAGAATTATGATTCCATTATAATCAATTATTGTTATTTCATCAGAATAATATGCTTAAAATTCAAGTGATTGGTATTATTCTAAAACAGTATCACTGTCTCATAAAATATGTGAATCTTCCCCCATATTATTTTAATAGTATATAAGTTTGCAAAACATATATATATATATATATATATATATATATATATATATATATATATATATTCATGTAGTTAGGGATGGATAGGTAGGTAAAATGATAAACCAAATATGGCAAAATGTTAGGAGTTAGTGAAATGTGAGTAAATAATTTATAAAAATTTTAAAAATTCTGAGATACCTAAACATGCCACTCTATCTATTGCTTTAAGTGTAGCATACTCACGTGTTATAGATTTAAGTTCATTTAATATCGCAACTCGATAAGACTTGAGCTCATTTTATGTAGCGTTTCACTCATTTGGTTTTGGATGCAAGTTTATCCTATGAAAACTGATTGATGCAATGACAACCTGAATGTCTTTTGAGTGTACAAATATTTACCTTTCAGAACTCAGCTAAGGAATTTGAAATTTAAATTCTCTTTCTTACATTTTCCAGCCTTATGAATTTCATAGTTATAATTCTGTTCTTATGTAGACTGGTGGATAAAGCCATATTAAAGAATCCTAACAAAGATATAGTAAGATACAGAAAAAAAGAACTTTTGGTAAATCATTCCAATAAAGGGCTTGGCTGGTCGCAGAGAAGAGGCATCAAGTTATGGCCACTGCAGCCCACTCTCGGGGTGGGAAACTAATAATAAGGGGTGATTTGAGTGGTAAATTGAGACAGAGGCAGAAGATTAAATATGTTAAATATTGCATGATTTCTCTGATTTTGAGAACCCAGAACACAGGCATTGTATAGAACCAAATGAATGTGATAGTGGGAGTTAGGAGAGATGAGGAAAGCGTGGGAGGGTGAAAAATGCGAAGAGAAAGTGATGATAATGTTGCTGCTCTATGTATGTGCACAAAATACTCAGCTTCACTGCATACATTATGTAGTACATATGTACATTAGTGAAATGGTGGAGAGAATGCAAATCGGTACCTGTAACTGTAGACTTAAAAGCTTTATGATCATTCCTCTACTTTTCACAAAAAGTCTAACCTCAGTATCATTGTATAGAAAATCGACTAAAGTCTAGGCTCTTTTGTTTCTTTTTACTCTCATTTCTTAGAGGTTATGCTTCATAAACTCCAGTCCTATTAAGTTAATTAAAATTCACATATTTGCAATCTACTTTTTCAGACTGACCTATCACATATAGTATTTCTATCTGAAATAGCTTTGTATTCTACCTCAGGTGACTTCCTCCTTTTGTTTTTCATATCTTAATTCAAAAACCTCTAATCAAGCAAATCTGTTCAAATTAATGTCTTTCCCCACCTGTATCACACACTTTATGTTTATACAACATTGCAGATGTCTGTGTGTTGGAAATTAAAACGATAGTTTTTATGAATATATCCAGGTTTTCTTTTTTCTTCTTTTGCAAGGTGATACTCAATTCTGTCTTCATTTGCTGTTGGTTGTTTCCCTCTGAGACAGTTTCTACAGCAAAGAATGGGCCCACAGGCTATGCCGAATAAAAGCAGAAATAGGTAGGAGGGTTTTACACGATTTATTATAGGTATGAGGAACATTTCTTCTTTCATGGGATTTTAAAGCCTTCCTTTATTTCTACTCTATTGGAGCTAATCTGTGATACATCTAGTTAACATGTTTCACCAGAGCAATTCAAGATTTGCATAGATAAGCTGTCTTCATAATGCTAGACAAAGAAAATTGGACATGGCCTGCTAAACTGAGAGAAAAATAGGGCTGGGTTATAATTCTCATTATTATAGGCAAGTATCCTTCTTTATATTAATATCATTTCTAGTAAGAAGTATTATTTTCAGTAGGTTGGTTCCAATTCCTGATAACTACTAGCATAGTTTGGGGTTAAAATCATATACAGAGGTGATTAAGTCTTTTAGGGCAGGGAGGGAGGGATGAAGGAGTGGGAAGAGGGAGGGCCAAAAGGAGAGCGGGAAAGTCCTTGTCACCTTGACAAGATATGTAGGTGCACAAAATGCTAAAGTTCACTGTAAACCTTAAATTTTGCACATATATATATATATATATATATATATATATATATATATATATATATATCAATAAAATTGGGAAAAATAACTAGCTTGTCATCAGTTCCTGCTCATGGATGATGATAGTTGGTTTTCCTCCTCACCATAAACATAAGCACAAGCCTGATCTGAGGAAGGTAAAACCTTGAAATACTGTCTTTCACCGCATTCAAGGTTGTCACCTGGAAAATAGTTTCCATATTAGTTTACTCTCGGGTTCACTCTACATGCTAGGTATTCTATACGTTTGAACAAACATTAGTGACAATTTATGAAACAGTTTACATTAGGGTTCTCAAGTGACGGGGAGGTTCTATATGTTTGAGTATGTATGTACTGTTGCACACAACAGTTTCAGGGTTCTCACTGTCACATTCTTCCCTTTTCCTTAACTCTTGGCAACCTATGGTCTTTTTACCATCCTGCCGTGAGTTTTGTCTTTTCCAGAGTGTTACATCCTTTTAATCACAGTAGGCGGTTTTTGCAAATTGACTTTTCAGTTAGTAATATGTCTTTAAGTTTACTCCACAGTTTAGCATGTATTGACAATGCATTCCTTTTTAGTGCTAAAATTATTATATTCTCTAGACAGATACAACACTACTAAGTTTTTTTTTTTCAGTTTAAAATGATGCTTTTGTAAAGCTCTCTGCAAAGATTTTTGCAAGATAGACATGTTTAAATTATTTGCACAAAAACCAAGGAGGTGATTATTTAGGTCACAAAAAGGCCATGTGTTTTAAGTTGTAAGATACTATCAAATTGTCTTCCAAAGTATACACCTCTGCATTCCTGCTATCAAGGAATGACAGTTCTATTCCATACCCTCAACAATTCTTGGTGTCAATATTCTGGATTTTGACTACTCTAATATTTGTGCTGTGCTATCCTGTTTATTGTTAATTTGTGATTTTCAATGATCTGACATGTTGAACATGTTCTACATGTGTAATTGCCATCTGTCCATCTTCTTCAATGAAGTGTCTACATAGATCTTGTTTATTTTTAATTGAATTACTCACTTTCTTATTGTTTGTGTTTAAAATCAGAATTTCATGAGGTGAGAATAGCAACAATAGCAGAAACTTTTGGGCTTCAAATATGCTTAAACCAAGGAAGTACATAGGCTAATAATACTAATCGAAACTCTCTTCAGTGACAAGAAAATTAAAAGGTAAATGCTTTAAAAGAAAACCATTGACTACATTTAATCAAAAATTCTCTTCAGTTGATAAATTCGGGAAATATTTACCAAAAGGATTTTTTTTTTTGTTAAATGATTTCTTAAACTGTTGTATTGTCATGTAGTCACAAACGTCAGGAGTTGGAAGGATTTCTCAGAGCCAAACTTGGAAGATCTAGAGAGGCTGAAGTGGGGAACACTCATCGCCACTCACTAAAAAAGAAGCAACTACTTGCTGTCTTGGACAGACAGGGAGCCCGTATTAGTAAGGACAGGAGGGAAGAACTGCCCAAGGGAGGAAAGAGAGGAGCACATAATCACAAGGGGCTTCTGACCTTGGGAAGAGCACAAGGTCACTAACAAGAATTACAGGGCAAAGTAGATAAGAGACAGAAGAGATAACATTCTTTTCATTTGTTATCTACACCCGACTCAGGAGGCAAGCAGGTGCAGAAGAGGGGAATGTGGAGACATTCTCAAGTGTTCATAAAACCTTGGGCTGATGAGTCACATGAGAAAACCTTGGCAAGTCCAACATGTTGCTTCTAAGCCATGTCTCAGAAACAGAATTCTTTGGTCTATCCTGGTGCCTAAGCGATTTACCGCTCCACATTGTATGACTTTGCTGTAGTAAATGTCTTTCTATGTTTGAAATGATAATAAAAAAGGAAAAATCTAAGGTGATAATTATTATCTTTTATTTTATGTAAGCATTAACTCACATTACTGCCATTAAAAATTTAAAAACTTTTATGTTAAGAGTTTTCATATACTATCCAGATGTCCCAGATGTCAATATCAGAAAATTGTGAAAACCTAAAATTGTTCCCATCCATAAGGTTTACACATTTCTTAAAATACTTGCTAGAATATTAGCTAATGTATTTCATAAAATTCTTTAACACATAGGTCAATCGCCAGACTGGTTAGAAATATTTGAGGAGAGTTTTTACTATCATTTAAGTTATGCTTGCTTAATATTCTATGTATTGACTGTGTTAGTTGTCAGTGAACGAAATAGTTTTGTGGGATAACCTCATAGCAACTAAAATTACTGAATATAAATGATTTTCTGCATTATGGGAATTGTGCTTGTTAGTAATCATGTCTTGCTTATGAAGATGGCAAATGCAGGATGTTGATATAGATTTTTGTTCAAAGTAGCTGGATAAAAGTCATATAACTCACTGGTAAAAGCAATCTTGACGCTATGGAATTACAAAAGTGATTTACAAATAAAATTTTGCAATACATAAAGTGTTAAATAAATCACACGAGTTTATTCACTATTACTCAAAATGATACGTTTCATAGCTACCTATAATTGTTAAGCCTTAATTATTACAGAAGAAATATGCTCTCTTTAAAAAATCCATGCAATAAAACTGAGCCCATTGTCTCATTGATTTTTTGCCCAAGAAGAGATATCTGTATTACTATCAGACACAAGCACAAAATAAATCCAAAAATATATGAACTTTCACTGTTTATTTGAATGATATCTGAATGTGGTGTTAATAACTTTGCTTTTAAAAATGAACATGTTTAATAATAAACCATGATGTTATTAGTTACTATTTTTATTTATGTTTGCTTTCTTCTATTAGAGCTGATTATCTAGGTAGTTACAAGGCTGCATGAAAATAATTTCTAAAATTAGCATAAGCTAAATGTTTTAACTATAACATTCCATACAGATGATATATATCAGCATTTCATTTGACATAAGCTTAAGTAAATAGTATATTTTAATTATATTGTAATTAAGAGACCTGCATAACTTTATAATAATGATAACTACATTTTATACTACTAGGATTTGGGCTGTGAGCCTTCTGCATGAGAGGCTAGTTCTTACATATTGAACTCAGCATTGGCCCTCTGCCCTGAATTGAGCAGCTGAAGTCAATTTTCTCTTACGTATTTGTTTATTTTTGAGACAGGATCTCACTGTATATTCCATGCTGGTTCTGAACTCATTTCACAGCTCAACCTAGCCTTTAACTCAAGGAAATCATCCTGCCTCAGCCCCCTCAGAGTAGGGATTACAGGCATACATTACCACACCCAATTTATGTGGTGCTGGGAATCACGCTCAGGGCATTGTGCTTGCTCTAACCACTGTACTATTCCTTCAACCCCTCTGGGATCCTTAAGAAAAGCTGTTTAAACACAACGCAGGCCTTATCAGAAGGTATATTTCTCAGAAAAATCCACAGAAAGAAAAATGAAGCTAACTCACCGGCTCCGTGATAGCTGGGGACCTGCCTTACAATTTTAAGCATTGTGTATGAAAGAAAGCCAGTGTTTAATGAGTAACTTTATTGTCAGATATTAGGTGCTTAGGAAATCAATGGGATTGGGAAATTGGGTGTGTTAATATCATGATGTTATCTGAATAATATTGTTTTCACAAGGGTCATCTCGGTTACACCATCTCAGCCACGTGTTTTGTATCTAACTCCGTCAATTTCTGGTGTCGTGCCTCATACAGGCAGAAGCTGCAGCAGCGAACCGCCCTTTTTCTCGTGGAGCGAGGATACGATGTATACTTGACTAGTCTGCTACGCTATTTGCTTTTTGTACTTTAAAGAATAGAAACACTTTCTGAAAACTAAGAGATCACAGATCACACTTTTCCTAGACTCTACTAAACTGTCTACTGTCTCAAGACCTAAAGCGACGATGGAAAAGAAAGAAATGATCAAGGAAGAAAATTTAAAATTCTTTTCCAAGTAAACAAATGTATTATTACATTATTTTGTAAATCAAAATAAAATATTTGAAACTGACACTTAGAAAAGATAAAGTCAAGCATGGTGGTGCACTCCTGGAACCCCAGCACTTGGGAGGTGGAGGCAGGAAGATAGTCCTGTGTTCAAGGCCAGCCTGGGCTACATAGTAATTTCAAGAAAAACCTGGATGGCAGAAAAAAATAAAAAAAGATGGAGAATATCATGCTAACTAATGCCTGAAAACTGAGTGACAAATAATATGTGAGCTTTTAAAATGAATTGTCTATTCAATAATAACCGAATTACAAATGGGTGAGATTAAAAAACAATGTTGTTAGAGTAAGTAAAAAATTAAAAATGAACTACTAATTCTTTGGATATGGTATTAGCTGTTATGATGTGTATCATCTCATTCTCACTGCTAAAACAGCATCAGAACAGTAATGATATCTCCATTCCCAGTTGAATAATGACGTTTGAAAGGTTTTAATAGCCTCGGGGTCATGTGGCTAGCAAGTAATGCAAGCAGAAATGTAATTGGGAAGATTTCTTCTAATTTTGAATTAGGCTCCTATATCATGAAAGGTATAAGTATTTCTATTTTTCATATATATAGAAAAGCCTTCATCTTAGGTAAAATTTATTGTGGATAAAAAAGATGGCTATGTAAATATTCTCCTAGAAGGGAAACCCCATGAGTTACATGTAGTTAACCTTTCCTGGGTTTGTGGCGTGGATCTCAGTTTCAGTCTAGTGTCACACCCTTCATACCTGAAATAATCCCTTTGACATTTCATGTAGTGACACATTTATGGCATTTTATTATTTCAGCTTTTGTTTTCAGAACTTATTTTTTCATTTTGGTTATTTTAAGCTTTTAATTTATCAAATATTTATTGTGAGATAGTTATAGATTTGTTTGCAACTATGAGAAATATCCAAAAAAATTTTGTATGTTGTATCTTCTTCCTAGTTTTCCTCAAGGTAACATCTTTCAACATTATAATACAGCACGAAAAACAGGAAACTGAAAGTGGTGCAACTTATCCGTATATCCTTAATTGTGTTTCTTCAGCATTCTGTATCTCTGCATGCATACTTATGTGTAAGCATATTTTATACAATTGTGTTCATGTGTAGGGCCGTGGGTGCATCACCACAGGTAAGACCCAGAATGATAGTTTCAGCATCACCAGCTTCTTGCTCATTGCCTTTTTATAATCATTTCCACATCTCTCCGACTTCCAAATCCCCGATAAACCTTGACAAACACTAGTCAGTTTCACAATTCTATACTTTAATCATTTTAAGAAAATTTTACAAATATATAGCATGTAATATTTTGAAGCATTTTGTAACTCAGAAATGTTTTGAAATTCATCCAAGTCAAACAATAGTTTCATTTGTTGCTGTGTACCTCTGGTGTATTACACTTCCCTTATCCATTCCTCTTTCAATAATATCCAGACTGTATAAGGTGTGTAGCCATTGTAAAAGAAGATCTACAGACGTCTGTGTGCAATTTTTGGGCTGTTTTCATTTATGGTCGAGGGATCATATTCTCAGGAGTCCAATTACTAAATCGATTGTTGTCTGTTATTTTTTAAGAAAGTGTAAAGCTGTTTTCCACAATGACATTTTCCATTCCAGCAGCGATGAATGGGTGATCTCGTTCTCAGTCCCCTTGTTGGTGTGTGCTTGTGGTATTGCTCATTGGAGCCATTCTGAGAGCTGTACGCTGGCCCCTCCTTGTGCTTTTTTTTTTTTTTTCATTTGCCCAATAAGTAATGATGCTCAAAACTCTTTCAGGTGTTTATTTACCATTTATATAGACTGTTGAGTAAAATGTTGCTTCAGGTCTTTTACTGATTTTCTCCATTTGAATATTATTTTCTATTCATTTCTATTATATTATTGAATATTATTTTCTATTCATTTCTATTCATATTTTTATATCTACTATTTCTCTTCTTTCTTTTCTATGAGTCAAATTAAATTTTAGTATCACATGTTGAATGGTTTATTATATTTTTAATTTCATTGCATTGTGAAACTTTGCAAGTAGGTGCTACGGAAAACCATATGTGATTTGCCACAGTCTATTGCTATCCTTTTACTAGTTCTAGTGAAGTGTGGAAACTGACATTTCGGCCCGTTCATACAATGCCACATTTAAAAAAATATTTTGAACATTAACTATCATGCTTTCCAAATTATTTTTAAGTCTTATGCTAATTTTCCACTTCGGCTTTATTTTTATTTAGAATCCTCATAAAGGGAAATTCAGTCAATTATATTTACATTAACACTCCTTAATTCTTCCATCTTCCTTCCTGATGTTCCCACATTTGATGTCATTTCATTTTCTTTCTGTTTCAAGAACGTTCTTTAGCTCTTCTTTACTTCTGGAGACAAATTATTTTTGTTAACTTTTATTGAAAATGTCTTTATTTCTCCTTCGAGAATCTGAATATTCAAATAGATAACAGCCACATTCCTAAAGCAAAACTCTAAACTACAGTCTGCAGAGTTCTGCTGAGAAAGGCAAAATGAAATCTCCAGCAACTGCTCCAGAAAGGTAAATCATGCCCTCTGTACCTTGGCCCTACCCATCAGGAATTGGTCAAAAACTGATTGATACCCTATTTGTTGCTTCCGTTTTTAAGAGAAAAAATTGAAGAGGTACGTATCTGTCGCCCTAACTAATCATGCGCAATACCCTGTCACTTCCACATTCCAACCGCTTCCAATCAGGGAAGATCTTAATCATCCCCTTTCCTTCCACTTATTTACCTGCGCCTATCATGCCCATGAGCTTTAGGCAAATGCAAGCATATGTCTGACTTCTTTGCTAGAGTAAGCTTTGAATAAATAGTATTTCCTATTTCATATTTTGTGTGTTTTCATTTATCTAAAAATTTCATATCTGAAGAATAATTTTGAGAGTGTCATCAAACAATTGCCAGTTCTTTTCTTACAGCACACACATCCTTACAATATATATATATATATATATATATATATATATATATATATATATATATATATATATATTAATGTTCCCCTGAAGGTAATGTATTGAGTCACTCGGAACACAAACAAGATTTTTTCCCTTTTTTCTTAGTTTACTTTTGATGCGTTTCACTGTGAACATATTTGGATTTATCCTAGTTATGATTTGATCAGTCTTCGATCCACAGATTCAGGTATGTCAATCAATTTGGAAAGTTTTCACATAGAACTTAGTGACATTCTTTTCCTCCCTTCTCCCCCTCTTTGAGTTCAGTTGTACCATATATCTTTGAATCCTTAATTTATGAAGCCTATATCGCAGATCGTCTGATTTAGGTGAATTCTATTGATCTATCCTCGAATTTCTAACCTTTAACTACTTTTTTTATCCTTTGTAATAGCAATTGTATGTAGCTCATACTGTTTTATTGAAGTTGTTTTTTTCTATAATTTTTACTTTATTCTCATAATGTTTTTGTCTTGGATAAGATTTTTCTTTCATGAAAATCTGTAAATGTATTGCTGAAACATTTTTATAATAGCTCAGATCATGTCACCATGTAATTCCTCTTAATGTTATTAGCTGTCTTTTCTCATTTCTGTCGACTCTTCTTTTAGTATAATAGGTGAGTTCTCTAATCTCATCCTGGTTGTTCTATCTGTTATATTAGAAGACTTCCTGTCTTTTACATTAACAGTCAGTCATACTGTTTCGATTCTGCTTGGAAGACCTTGGTTATTTATTAAGGTCTGTATTTTAAAATATAATTTTATTTCTAAAGATTTTTGTGGTGCATATTTGGTCAGCTTGTTACCCGCTGCACTGTGTCTGCCATTCGGTAATGGTGCTGCCTGTGAAGGTGGAAGGAAATACTCCGTCTAGGTCTCCTGATAGGTGATGAAAGGTCTATTTCTTGGGATGTGCCGTGTGGCAGGGTACTTCTTACCAGAGGTAATTTGGTGCTTTGGGCCTCACTAAGGGGAGGTACTTTCAGCCCACAGAAGGGAAGAACACTTCTTGAGGTGCGTTGTGTATATGGTGAGATTTCCTTTACTGGTGTGCCTAGGTTGGTCTGTCTGGTATCACACCAACCAGCGTGAAAAGCCTTATCAGTCTGCCTGTTTTTCCTTGAGGGATTCGCCTGAGGTTTCAAAACCCCGTGGCCTTAGGTTTCACAGTGAAATAAGAAATCTCTAGGCCAATAGTGGAAATGAATCTCCTTCTTTGGCCCATTATTGTTAGTGTCACTTCTAGCTAACCTCCCTTACCAATCCTACTGTAATGACTTGCTGGCACTCAGTATTTCTGCCATCCTGGGAGAAACAGCTTGCCTGACCCTTTCAGGTAGTACTCAGGAGATGCATATCTGCTGAGAGTTTACCTGCACTTTTTCTTCTGTTTAGTTTCTTTTAGTTTCAGTTTCTTGGAAACTCCATGATCAAAGGTGATTTTTCCAGGCTTATGATCTGTAAGCAATCAGCAACCCTGGTCAGTCCACATTTTATCCTCTTTCTTGGCTGCTTTTGCATTGTTTGCATGAATTGCAGTGGTAACTTGCAGAAATAAACAAAAAGAGGTGACTGTATTCCATTTTGCCAATTACCTTCATTTTTTGAACAATATTTTTAGTAGTTTTTATTTTTTATTTCACACTTTTAGATATTGCTTTATCATTTTTGTTTATTTGCCTTGCCATCATTGTTTACTTTCTTTCCTGATGATAACCCTGTACTAAAATTTTATCTTATTTATTTTGGGGATAATGCATCCCTTTTATCAGTGTCTTAGTTATTTTGTCTTTGCTGGGACAGAATACGTGACATCCATGATTTAGGGAGAAAAGATTTATTTTTAGCTCTCAGTTTCAGAAGGTCGCAAAATTTACCACTCTGGACTTGACCATGCTTTCGTTTGTAAATCCATCCCTAAGTGTGAGTTTGGATGAATGTGGATATTATCCCATGGACTATTTTTAAAGGACTGAAAGTCTACCTTCTTTGTCAATATCTGAAATGAGTCACTTTATATATTTTCCCTAAACACAGTAGGATAAGAATTGAAATTCACTTCAATGAGACACGCTTAGGTACATCAGCGATTTAACTAGATTAACTACATACAAATGTGTCACTTTAAAGATTTCATAAAGAAATCCTTACCATGCACCCAAGAAAATTTTATGGTCAGTACTCAAAGTTGCAATTACCATTGTCAACAATTATATCTAGTTTTTCTCAAGCATACAATTGAGTAAGAATCATTTAAAATTCTGCATAAAACTAAAGTGCAGTTTGGGAAGTGAAATCTGTAAGTGGAGAGTTATTTAATTCTGCTATTTCCACTAGTCATTTAGAAAGTATTTTACATATCATACTTTCTGGATCTGCGGGTTTTGCAAACTATTATTAATTGTTTATTTTTCACACCTACACTAATGGGAAACATTATAAAATAGTTCATAATGTAGTTATGTACATCATGTCCTTTTATAATATATCTGATGAAGTGTTCTATGCTATGGTTATGGTACAACAAAATAATTAGTGAAGGCAATGGTAATTCAAATGATAAATGTCAGTTGTAAAATTAATATGAAAACAGAATTAAAAATAAGATTATATAGATATGAAGCACTAAATGCACTGAGTAATGTTTTAAAAAGTCACATATTTTATTACATTTTTAGAAGATAGTTTTTGGCTTCTATGGAAAATTTGTGGAATAAAATAGTGGTGGTGATTATATTTACAGTATTTGTATGTCCATAGGAAAGCAAACTTGCAGGGATTCTTCACAAGATGTACACTCATTTATTTAAAAATCTGACACATGAAAATGCTTAACTACTTATTTTACAGATGAATGTTTACATGCTCATTTATTCATTTAATTGGTCTGTATTGATTATTTAGCCCAATAAATGCATGGAGAGGTGTATGATACAAAGACAAAAATCCCATATTGTATAAAGCATTCCCCAAGTGGTAGAGAAAAGTAGAAGCAAATATTATAATGCAATGCACTCATCTACTTTTTCAGAGTCAGATTAATACTACATTAGAAATACAAATGAAGGTGACACTCAACATGCTGTCTGAGTTGGTGCTGTATTTAGTGAGCAAAGGAGTGAACAATTCTGGCTAAAGTAAAGGAAGTTCTGGAAGATGGGGTGAAAATGAAACAAAGGTGTTCGTCGTAACTACTTTTCTCATTACTGTGACAGAATATCCAATATTCACAACATACGGGAGAAAGGTTTATATGAGCTCACAGTTTCAGAAAGTCTCACACAGTCTATTCAAAGGCAGCTACATCCAATTTATGTGAGGCTTTCGGGTGGCATTCCAGACCATACCACAGCAATGAGTATAAAGAGATTTAAAAAAGTATATCGACAAAAAAAATCCATGAATCGTGATGTGATATAAGGTAGCTAGATGTCTCAGAACCTTCAAAACGTCAAGGAGGTAGAAATAGAGGGAAGTGATCCCTCTATCATGTGTGAATAGTAATTTGTTCAAATGACATAAGCAAAGATAAATAAACAAATAACCACCTGAAAAATATTCTTAAAATAAAAAAATACATTTGAATTGCATTTCAACAAATGAGTGCTAGCTATATGTGTTCAGATTGAGTGACCTATCAAAATAATAATCCTTGTGAGTTAAACAAATATTTTAACTTTGGCTCTATTACAAAGGTGAGAGTGAAAGAAATATTGTGTTCTCAATGAAGCTTACACTGATGATTCTTATTAAAAGATGGAACAGTTATTAGTCAGTGATTTTACAACTCTCTCACATAAGAGAAATAGATTATATATGTAACTTGATAGTTACAATTATACATTGAAAAATCTTTGATCCAAGAAAAACAATTCTGAGAAAATGGCTTGCAAAATGATGGCATGTATATATCCTTAACTTATTCCTTTGGAGTTTTTGTGGAAAACAATATGTCTAGTGGCTCCAAACTTTTCTTCTCTTAGTGGGTTCTCCAAGCCATTAAGTAGATCATCAAAGATCTGACATAATTTTTGAAGTAAAGATAAAAATTGTAGAGGTATGAAATGGCTCCAGTTTTATGTGACTTAGTTTCTACTGGTATTCAATCTGGATCCACATTTGAAATTATTACCTTGCTTCCTAGGGATTTAAGGATTCAAGGGCCTTTCAGTCTTTCCTAACTTTAGCGTGTGTGCTCTCTCTTCCCCCTCCCTTTTCTGCTACTGCTTCCCTGTCTTAACAGAGGATGTAATTATCAATATTTAAGTATAATGACTTGCTATAGCCATCGACAGCAAAGCTGAGAACTTTGAAACCTGATAACATATAATTACAAGAGGTGTATTTATTCTCATCTTTCTGGACCACATATTTAACTCATCATAACAATGCATTAATCGGAGATCACATATTTCACATCAGCTATCAATTATTTATTTTTTAAAGGGAGACTGTATCTCTGACTTTATTTTGAATATTAAATCTGAGCAGAATATTATGGAAACATTTAGTACAAATTTGCCACCACCAATAAAAATTTTAAAAGGTAAAATTAAAAAAAAAATTGTACAGATTATACCTGAAAGCAAAAATTAACGTACAAAGAAGTAAATGGGAAACTAATATTTGAGCTTTCTGCCTGTGCCTTTTCTTTCTAATTTAATAGCATTCATTTACAAAGCACTCGTTGTCTATTGATTTATTAGTCTTGAAATGAAACATTCTTATTGAGAGCTTTTAGTACGACATATTTGGGCTGCTGTCACACTTCATTTAGATTCATTTTTTCAATTGCCCTAGGAAAACACCATTCTCCAATGTTCTAATTGACAAAATTTTTGAGAACATATTTATGTATAACACTGAGTGTTCCATTATACAGTTTAAATGTGTTATTAAAAGATTTGTATCCTTATTAAATGAAATATAATATCCATGAGGGGTGATAAGGAGCAACAACAACTTAAAAACTGTAGTACAATACTCACAACTCTTGCTGCATCTTTATGTGCAAATATTATAGAAATGTAGAATTATCTTTTTAGTTTTTTTTTTTAGAAAAAAAAGATGGAGACACAAATGTCAAAGAAACACTACCAACAAAAAATATACCAAAATATTCAAGCATAAATGGTATTTTTATTTAGTCTCATAAAAATTATTCTTCTTGTCAAGTTTATGTCCAGGTTAATATTTGTGAATATGATTCTCTGTAATGAAAAAATAATAATTACCATCTCTATTGACTTTTGCAGACATTGAAGAAATTTGAGAAGCCATGTGATTTGGATTTCTGTGAATTATTTAAAATAGTTCTTTGTGCTCAGCTTGCCAAAAAGCTGTTATATTGCGATGGGATATGGCAAGAAAGTTGTCTATTTTGATGGTGTTTACTATAGAAATAATGTTTACATGTAAAATATGAACTGTTTCTTACACAAATTTCACCATGTCATATTAACCTATTTTGAGTTCAGTCTCTGAAAGATGCTGGTACTGAGGTTGTTAATGGTCTTAATAACAAACACCTTTTGTTTCATTTATTTATTTTTCCCCATTTTATTGATATGTATAAATGCAAAATTCAAGGTTTACAATGAAGTTAAGCATTTTGTGCACATATGTATCTTGTCAAGTTGACAAGGAATTTCCCACTCTCCTTTTGTTCCTCCCCCTATCCACCACTCCCTCCCTCCCTGCCTTAACCACCTGTTTCACTTTGGTTTTCGTCTTAAGTTCCATAGTAGTTGTGATCGGGGACTCTCATATCAGAGAGACCGTCCGATGTTTCACCTTCTGCTTCTGACTAACTTCACTAAGCATGATGTTCTCAAGTTTCTTCCATTTGCCTGTAAAAGCCTCCATGCTGTTTGACCTTATACATTTCTTTTATTTTAATTACAAATCTTTTCCTTTTACAAAGAGAATATCAATATTAATTTTTCGAGGAGAACCAATCACGAATCCACAAATAAATGTGCTGGTGTTTAAAATAAAATTTAAAATATTCCAGTCTCCTATTTCACCACAATAATTCATTTTCTATTCAATTCTTTTAATGTCTCAGCATAACGAAGTTGTCTTTGCAAAGTCATGGGAAATTTCTCCAGTTTTTCTCTTATTGTTAGGTTTATAATTCTTTGAAATGTAAAAAGTATTTAAATAAATAATCTTAGAACCATAGGCAGCATATACTATTTGTGTACTATTGCAACACTGTCTATGTATCTGAAGCCATATTTTAAAATTTAATGGTATGCCTCTGGAGCAATAAGAGACAATATATACTTGTTATTTAGATTTCTTGAGGAAGTTTTCATGATGTAATGCACTTGAAGCAATATCAGTTATTTTACCATTACTGTTACTGTTAAAATTTCCCCTGGATTATACTCTCATTCTATAGAATGAATTGCTATATATCTTAAATGTGAACCTATCTATCTATTCATCTATCTATCCATCCATCCATCCATCCGTCTGTCATCTTCCTACCTCCCTTCCTAATTGATACCTAACATGCACAGATAACTTCCTAAGGGTTTTCCGATTTCTTCCTTGATGCTCGGTTCTTCACTGGAGCTCCAAAGCAAGCTGAAGGAGTTGAAATTTCGAGGAACTTTTGGAAGCTTGTGGTTTTCACTCATTAAATTTGCTTGGTTTGCTTTTAAATGCCTTTTGTTTGTACTGTTTTTATGTGTTAGGCTACAGTTTGCAGTGCTATAGGGATTAGGTAGTACTCTGGCTATTGAAATAATTAATTAGTAAAATGTATTAAAACACGCATGCATGGTTTTGACCTTTTTTCAATGAACTATATTCATGAAAAAAATACAAATGCCAGACTATAATCCTAGCATGCAGGAGGCTGAGGCTGGAAGATTGTCCTGAGTCCAAGGTCAATCTGGGCTACATAGTAAGTTCAGGAACAGTGGGGGCTACAGAGTGAGACCCGACTTTATATATATATATATATATATATATATATATATATATATATATATATCACAACAAAAATTCCAGTTTCTCTATTTTTATGTTGTAAACTTATGCAACTTCTTAAAAGAAAGGGTCAGGACAATGTCAATTCTCCACTATTTTTTATTATTCTGATATATGTATTTATTGATACGTTTTTGAATTGTATCTTAAGTTTTTTAATTTGTTAATTCAAAGGAGAAAGTATTTTCAAGTGAATTATTTTTATCTAAATCTGATCACATGCCTATTTTTAAAAAGTAATTTATATTCATTTTTGTCACCACTGATTAGTAAACGACACAAACTGTATCAGAATACAAACTTTCATTAATATTAATTATTCTAACACTTTAGGTGTGAAATTTACATGTGCCGATTACTGATGTATTCATGAAACTATATCTCTTCAACAATTTCTATAACTTGTAGGGAGCATAGGAGAAATAAATATACACTTTGTATAATTTATAAAAGTTTTTAACCACTGTTTCTCATTATTTTATAATACTGTGTACTATGTTGTGTTGATGACTATTTACTCCTTTTCTTGGGTAACCTATGAAAATGTACAATTATTCTGGGGTTGGAGAAATGGCTCAGTGGTTAAACGCTTGCCTAGCAAGTGCTAAGTACCCAAGAGTGATTCCCCACATAAGCCAGGCATGGTGGCACACACCTGTAATATCAGCACTAGGGAGGCTGAGGCAGGAGGAATGTTGTGAGTCCAAGGCCAGTCTTCCATAATGAGTTCAGGATCAGCCTGGGCTATAGAACGAGACCCTGTCTCAAAAAAAGGAAGAAAAAGAAAGACAGGAAGAAAGAAAGAAAGAAAGAAAGAAAGAAAATAAAGAAAATTACTATGATTGTGCTTATTATTTACTAAATATATTTCACTGCAGAAAATAATTTCACTTAATAAATTTCAAATAAATAGCTTAGTATTGCATGAAAGAGTAATGTGTTCCACTCTTACAAATCTACTTGTGGAAAGTCCTATCCCTTGTACAGATAGCCAAATACTTTTTTCTTTTATCATTTTAGATCTGGTATCATAACTATTGAAGAAATTCATGAGAATATGTAACAAGTATAAGCCAAAAGCAAATCGGCCATCTAAAACTGTAAAACAAATTCACAGAGTCTGATGAATTCCGAATGTCATCAAAGCACTATTAAACATTAAACATGAAGAAAAAAAGTTGAAAATAAATGGTGCGGTTTAAAAAACTTTGTTAAATATTCCTTGGACAGAGAACTGATAGCCAGAATATACAAAGAATTCAACATAATTATACCCCCAAAATAAAAACAATGAGCAAATGAAATAGACACTTCCATTTTCCCCAGTACACCATGGCTACTTTGAATTTGAGTATTTTTGCACATATATATTACATCAACATTACAGTCCCTTCCCTTCTGCTTTTTGGCCCTCCCACTGCCCCTCTCACCACCCCCCCATTCCTACTATCACCCCCACTTTGTTGTGTAAAAATGTCTGTGTTCTAGGTTTCTCACATCAGAGAAATCATGTGATACTTTACCACCTGGGTTTGACTCACTTCGCTAAGTCTGATAGTCTCAAATTGCATTCATTTACCTACCAAAGTCGCAAGTTTGTCTGTGTTTATACAAGTGCAGTACGTCATTGCATACTTACACCAGAAGTTTTGTACCCATTGGTCTGTTGATATATATTTTGATGACTTCCAGTTTTGTTGGTAGTCGTGTTGCTATATACATGCGTGTACATGCATCTCTTCATATGTTGCCTTCAACTGTTTTTGAAATACACCCCAAAAAAGTTATTGCTGGATTGAATGGAATATTCCTTTTCATCCCTTTTAGGATTCTCCATACTGTTTACTACAGTGGTTATTAGTTTACATTCCCACCAGCAACTTAAAAGGGTCCCTTTCCCCCTTAAGCTTGCAGGCATCAACTGCTGTTTGACTTCTGGGTACGTGCCATTCTCAATGAGATGCAAGGATATCTTAGCAATGTTTTGATTTGCATTCCTCTATTGGCTAAAGAAGTTCAACATCTTTCCATGTTACTGCTATATGCAATGGAACACCACAGCTTATTTATATGATCTTGAGACTATAGTGCTAAGTGCAATAAATCAGACACAGTTTTAATATCATATGTTCTCTTTTATAGAAAAACCAAAGTTGCCCACACTTTAAAGAGAAAAATAAAAGACAAATGATGAAAAAAAGGAGAGTAGACTTATAGGAAATTGGAAAGGATTTGGGAATTTCAGAGGTGAGAGGACATGGACTGGGAGAGAAAAGAAAGTCTGAAAGTGGTATTTGTGTACATCAGTTCATCAAATGAATATAACAATTGTGTATTGCAAACTTGTGCTAATAAAAAAATAGAACAAAATATTAAAAAATGAAGGTATAATAGCAAATTTATACTTACATAGTACGTAATAATCAGGGCTCATTACTCTGATTTCATGTCTTACACGTACAACTTAAAGTTAATTGGGATGAGTGTGGTAACAACTGTTTTGTGTCCCGGTACTCTAAGATAATCTTGTGCTTCTCTATTTAGGGGAAACTTCTCACAATAAAAAGAGCCAGGACTAACTCGATACTGAAGATAAAACCTCTTCTTTAGCTTGTACTATATAACTGACAAAATTCAGGTGGCATAAACTTTGCAGCAGTAATTTCCTCATAAAAAGTCATGTAGCATCCTAGGTATAACACACAGTGGCTAGTACACGTGGTGTTCTTGCAGATACCAAGCTTCATTTTAATACCTTTCATCTCTATCCAACAATCTCTTTCTAATAGCTTCTATAAAGTCATGCAAACACACTCTTAAAGATGGTATCATGTGTCTATATTGTTTATACAATAGATCATTTTATGTTTTTATATTAGATCCCTTTTAGCACATTTATATAATGATTAATTTTAGCAGTCAACTTGTTTGGACTAAGGGATACTCAGAACTCTCGTACTATGTAAATCTATGAGGGCATTTTCTTCTCTCTCTCTCCCTCTCTCTCTCTCTCTCTCTCTCTCTCTCTCTCTCTCTCTCTTATTTTTCTTTCCTGAGATAGGGTCTTGTTCTGTAGACAAGGCTGGTCCTCAACTCACTACATAGCCCAGGCTGGCCTTGAATTAACAGCGACCCTCCTGGCTCAGTCTCATGGGTGCTGGGATTACGAGTGTGCACAACCATGTCCATTTTTTTAAAAATGGTGCTGGGAAATTGAAATCAGAACCTTGAGCTTACTTGAACTGCTGTGCCATTTCTCCAGCCCCTATGAGGGCATTTTCAGATGAGATTTTTATTTATATTGGAGTCCTGAGACAGGAGGATCTGCCATGCAATTTGTGGACACTTTAAATCAGCTGAGGGGTGAGAAATCAGTAAGTAGCAAGGAAAGAAATATGAATCTATTATCTTCTCTTCTGAAGTTGGGATACACTTTTTGTGACCTCAGACATCAAAGCTTCATTTTTTTTCACGTTTAAACACCAAGAACTGCCCTAGTGAATTGGTGAGCGCTCAGCTGTGCAGCCTACCCCTGGAAATTAGACCAGACCATTGTCTTCTGAGTCTGAAAATTCAGAACTGTACTAAACAATGGGAGCAAACCTTGGAGCACCTCAACCTCCATAATCAATCTGCCAATTCCTCCCTGGAAAATCTCCATGATTGTATGTGAATCTGTTTATCTGCTTACATCTACCTCCAAGTCTGTATCTATCTATTAACCTGATGGGTATAATTGACTTCTGGAGAGAAGTACAAGCCATTTTTACAATTAGTCAAATACCTTGGTGAACTAAAATACTTACTTATCAATAACCATAAGGTAATATAATGAAAGCACTCTACTGTAAAAATCAGTGAATTGAGGTCTACAAAAGTTATAGGCTTCTCCTGTGTTAACAAAGCTATGCAGGTGTCATGAAAGCCAGGCCACGTCGCTTTCAATTATTCAGTTATCACAAAGAGAATTATAGGTAAGGGGATATTTATGCAACAAATCCCCTTCCATTTGCATTTTAAGTGACATGTACTTTATATCCAGTAAGCTCTAATAAAGAATGCTGCCAAATGGAATAAAAGAAAAAAATCACTTTTGTCTTAATGGATAAATTATGCCTATTATTAGAAAAGAGGTTTTGAAAGGGTTCCTTACATTTTTCTAAGTGGGTTTAATAGGTTTTGCTAAGTAATAACTTCTGTGTAAAATAAACCCAATGCTGTGTACCATTGCACAACTAATTTTTAACCCTTTATACGCTTCCCCAAAATGTCTCCCCTATAGGAGACTCCCTTAAATTCCAACAACTTTCTTCTATTTCCTTATTCTAGGAAATGATTTTTTATTAGAATTATTTTCTAAAATTTTATTTTAAATGAAAAGCAATTGCTATATATATTTCCCTATGATTAAATTTGTATAAAAGGAGAAATTAGAATAATTTGCCTTTCAACCAGAATATCTTATTGAATTGGCAAGAATTTTTGCCAACAAAATATCAAACATATTTAAAATAGATATCACTTGGGGTTTTTAATATCTGAATGGAAAAGTTTGGTAAGAGTGTTTGGCATCTACAACTCATTTACAAAATTACCACATTTTATCTCTTCTTACTCTTTTCCTTTATTTAAATCAAGCATCATAAACTTTATGAATAAAGGAAAAGCATTTCTTCAGTGAATTGAAGTTTTTAAAAAAAATCCAGAACTTTGCTGACTGAAAAACTTTCTGGCAAACACAATTACATCATTTAAAAAGACAGTTTGGACTGTGAGACTATGCTATAATGTCTACTGAAAAATAAAGGTATAGCACTTATTTCTGTTATTTTTAGAAAGCAACGAGCATTACAAATAATAAAATCATTCATTAAAAATTAGTGTAAGACTAGAATTATTTTATTCTATTAGAAAATATCCTTAACATTAAAACTATTACATTTCATTTTATTGAGAAGTAAAAGAATGCTTTGTGTTAGAATTAGAACATTTAAAAAGCCTAGTAGCTACTTTTGTTATTTACCACTAATAAAATTCCAACACGTTATCAACTACAATTTAATATATGCTCCCTCCAAGGGTCTTGCGTTGGGGCCTAATCACTGAAGCCAGTGCTGGGAGAGGGAACCTAGTGGTAAGTGTCTGATCTATGAAAGGCTCAGCGTGCAAGCAGAGATCAGTGGTGCAGTTCTATAAGCTGTCCAGGAAGACTGTCTCTCTTCTGCTCTGGAGAACGCTGCTTTCCAGGTGCCACCTTGGAACAGAAACTACAGCTTTCCCCCACATCAAACCTGCCTGGCCTTCATCTTGACTTTCCAGAACCCAGAACTATAAAAGCAAATTTTATTATTTATGAGTAACCCAGTCTCATGTTATAGCAGCATAATATTTCAGACTCTACTAATTCATATTATCTCTCTCATTGCTTTAAAATATAAATGAAATATACCATATACATTTTACTACATATACAATAAAATGCTGTGAAATAAATATTGCTGGATATAATTAATATTGGTGATACTCAGTTTGATTTTCTTGTCACTATATTTTGTACTTTGTCAGAAGACTCCCATAGCTACTTCTACACATTTCTAAGTTATTTTGTAACTAGTAGGCAGACAGGGTTCATAGCAGAGCATGTCCAGGCAGTTTGTTACAATAAATCTTTAAAATAAAAAAGGATTTTACATGGAAAAAAGGTATGGAAATAAGAAAAGAGTAAAGATTTTATCACATCCCTTCTGGCAGGTTGTCAACTTTATATGGAAGCTTATCTCATAGATCATTTATGAAATCTGAAGAAATAGTAATTTAATGCTTTCAGATTGCCATTGATCAGATAGAGAGATAGACGATAAAATGGACGTCAATACTTCCACTTAAGTTACCATGATTTGTCTTTGTAGGCTTAAAGTAAGAGTGCGATATTTATAAGAACAATTTTCCTTTTGCCAAGGAAAAGTAGAAAGGTGTGAAATTATACTGAATATTCTAGGATCTTTTATACCATTTTAAAATAGAGTCAGAACTAATGTTTACACTCAGGTGACGATGCTGAAAATAAGTAAGAGGAATATATGTTTGAAAGCTTCCAGTGAAAGACATTGAACCAGTTTTCAAAGAAAAATCTTGAAATATATTTCAGAATAAAAACTTGTGCTGACACAAAAGATCTGGTGTCTTTTCTCTATTTCCACTCTTCGTAGAGTATGCCAAGAGCCTCTGATAACACAGTGGTAACTCCCATAAGTCAACCTGTGCTCCAATTACCATCTTATCTGGAGTGTAGACATGTGGACAAAAATGAGGCATTAAACAGAACAAGGCTAATATTTTTTTTATTCTATGATACCAAAAGGACTGTGTTTTCTGAAAATTCTCAAAAATTTTAACTGAGCTTAACTAAGGATTGTACATGATCATACTGATAAAACTGCTGATGAAAAAAGAGATTAAAATATTATTAAATCATGTTTTCACTAGCAAACTATAATTATGCTTCTATAATCATCCCACTTCACCACCCACTTACATATCCCACTTCTGTTGCATGGTTATTTCCATTGTAGAACTTAATGAGGACAGAATGCTAGCGCCCTGCTGCTTCCATTTATTTTCCAGGTAATATGAATAATTTGCTCTCTCCTAAATAGCATAAGATTCAGTGACCTGATGATCATGTTCAAATTACACAAGCAGAAAAAATTATAATAGTGTTAATATTTTTAGAAGTGCCTTAAGCCATGCCATCATCAGTTAACAAAACAGTTAAAGTGTAATGAATTAGTGGATGATTATTTTTTTTTCTAATTAGAGCACTTCAGGTGTTTATATCTACAGATTGCATTGGTAAGCCAATTATGTCCTGAAAGTATGTGAATTATGGTAAGTTAAATACATTTATCACCGGAGAGAAATTTAGTGATGTGGAAGTGTATCTTTTCAGCTTATGTACATGTTGTCAGAGGTTGGCATGACCTAATCCAATGTTTGAAAATCACAGGTTCAAATTTGAAAGCCAAATTGTCTTAAGACAAAATCTCATTCTCTGAAAAAACAAATATATTTCTTTTGGGAAACATAAATCAAATGACAAATCGTGGAAATCACCTATTTCTCTCTATCATCTAGTCACTTCATCCAATAAATTCCCTCTGAACACTAGTTGGCTGTCTTCATAGACATGTATTTTTCTGAATAGATTCAGTTAAAATAGTCTAACTTCCTAACCTCAATTGAGTTACATCAGCATCAAGGGAAATTTATTTAGTTTCCCTAGGCATGTAAAGGTAGAGCAAGAACAGTCATTGTTGCTGTGCCTAGTATCCACACACACACAAGAAAACAAAACTCTACCCCGCAATACAATTTCTTTAACAGTAAGTTTACTCTACATGAAATAATAAATCAGATTGCTTTTTTCCCTCTCTTTTCTTCAGCTAGAATACATACTTATCACATGAACCACTTTTCCCCAATTTTCTTCCTTAACAAGAGAACCAGGACTAAATTTATTTCTGATTTAAAGTTTTCATATAGTTTTTGACAAATGGAGATCTCATCCCAACAGTCAGACACCAGAAGAACAGTTAAAGTCAAAACACAACTGAACATGTAAACATTGGATTCAAGATCAAATTTTCCAGAAAGCATGGTTGCTGTCCTATGATACTCCAACTCTAAACTTGTAGGCTTACGATTTTTTAATTTTATTTATTTCAGTGACTTCAAGAAATAATGAACTCATGTCTTTATTATGCATGTTATAGTCTTACAATTCTTTTAAACGAGAAGCTGATTATAACTATTTTTTCACTGGGAAAACGAAATCCAAATTTCAAACCAATGAAGGAAAAGTGAAATATGAATATAATTGTGTTTCTTCTTCCTCACATAAGCTTTTACAAATCTTTTGTCCACATTAGGAATGACTGTACTAATATGAATCTGTTTTTGAAGGTCGATAAGAGAGAAAATCTACCAATTAAATGATATTAAACTAAGTAACTGTCTACAAACTGTCAGAGAACCTGTTAACTTAGAGGAGTGTTAAGTATCTAGTAAAATCAGAAGGGAAAGCTAGAAGAAAGTTGCTCATTACAACTGCATAATTGTCACACTTGAGAAGCTTACATGAGGTGAATATTTGTATATTTATTAAGATGCTTGAAGGGATCATTAAAAAAGGATTTCTCCTAAATAGTATGATAAATTAGAGGCAGCATGTTGCAAGATTAAAATTCATTATAGCGTGATACCTTTCTTTTTCTGTCTCTCTTTCTCTCTCTCATTTTCTCTTTGCTAGCATTTCCTTGAGGATTTTTCTTGTTGCCTCAATACCATAGATGTAATAAGAAAAAAGTATGGATTTTAAAAATCATAAGCATACCTAATTAATTTTTGTGATATTGTACCTATGTGTATGATATTTATTCAAAAAAGGTCTTCACAATAATGTTGTGTTTGATTTTTCCTAACCACTATTAGAAGCAAGAGGAATTTTATTATAGTTTCAAAGAGAAGAAACAATGCAACAGTAATCGAATGATAAATTTAAACTTGGTAAAACCATTGGGAGTTGAATTTCAATATAAACTAATTAAAAAAAAAATTCCAAACCGATGATCTTTTTTCCTAATGAATACCTACATGCTAAGATGAAGGGAAACATTCTGTTTCCACAGCTTTTTCCCAATGACTGTTTCTTTTCAAATTAATGATTTAAAAAAGGAACAAAACTGAAAGCTGAGATTCACACTCTAAAATGTTCTCTTATTACTCCTATTGCAATCCATCATTGTCTACCATTTTTTTAAAAAAATTCTCCTTTTCTTCTCTCTTTTTTATTTATATAACAACAAAGGAAATATAATAAAGCATTTTCTTACAGGATTACACTGCACTGGCCACAGGAAAATCTAATTTTTCTTTGCACACGTTAAGAATTTGAACATAGAACTAATTGAACAACTACTCTGTTTCTCTTCAAATTTCTGGGTTTTAAAACTATCTTTTATTCTTTTTGATAAAGCATAAATAACACTAATTACACAAATACCTCTTAAGCAACCCCCACATCTTACTTGTCTGATGATGTCTTTGAGCAAGTTTTAATCACAGATGACTTATAATCTGAGGATTCCAATAAGGTCAGACAGG
This sequence comes from Ctenodactylus gundi, assembly GCA_004027205.1. NCBI lineage: Eukaryota > Metazoa > Chordata > Mammalia > Rodentia > Ctenodactylidae > Ctenodactylus > Ctenodactylus gundi. The sequence continues at coordinate 81,514 of PVKB01001796.1, forward strand.
ATGTAAAACCATTTCCAAAGCTCTGACGCAATTAAAATAGTAATGACACTAATAATGATAATAGTTGAGTATTGATGTGTATATATGTATATCAGAAATAATGCAAGCTCACTTTAATGTCTCAAGTTTCCATTGAGAATGGAAAAGAATATTTCTCCTTTCTTCCTAAATTCTGATCTTCTATCACAAGGGGAGAAATTCCTACGAAGACATGGCATACTCTATTATCTTCTCCAGTCTGAAAGGAGAAGCGTATAATCTGAGAATGGAACTTGAACTTTACAAAAACAGGGTCCTCTTTATCTGTTACTTTCAAAGAGTGAACCAGGACCATTTTCAGAGTCACTGCTTCTCTCAAAGTCTATGTTCTGTCTTGTTGTGCTTCTTGAATGAGTACAACCCATCTCTGTTCACACTAATCTCAGCATTCCAGATGCACAGGCTGACAAAGGTACTGTACTACTTAGCTGCCCATGGCAATCTGATAATTCCAGTTAAAATTTATACTGAGTTTTCAGACAACAAAGATAATAATCAATCTCATCCGATGAAGACGTTAGCAGAAAGTTCTTGATGGGAGCTTGCTTGGCTATGGCATAAATGAACACATTTAACCACTCATTTTCAATTGAAGCACATTTGCTTCCTTAGCAATTTTTTAGACATCAATGAGTCATTTTTCGTAGGCCCTACACATAACTCCCAGGACACTAGGAAAAAGGAAAATGAACATGTCAAATTTGCTTTTATAAGAAAATATCTAAATATATTTCTGCCAGAGATACAATGTTGTTTTATCTAAATACATTGAGAACATTGGCAAATATTTCATGATTTTCAGTACAGTGTTCCCATTAGTAGTAGCATAAGTAAACCAGTATTAATTCTTTGCTTAACTGAAAAAATACATTTTTATTATTGAGCTTCATCCTTCTCCTCCATGATCATAAGGTTCTTGATAATTTAATTTAGAACTGAAATAATGCACAGCTGTTTATCAAGCAGAATTTATGCTTAAAAGTACTGCACTTGGTTTTTATTATCTTCTGTGGTATGCACTTACAAATATTATGTATGTTTCATGTTAAATCTCAAAATATTTTCAATCATTTTAGCATTCTGAATTGAGATTGCATTTATGTAATAATTTATATTTTTTCAAAGAAAACAATATAGAAAAAATCCTATTTGTCTTGATGTCACCATTTTAGTACTAAAGAGAGTGTTTAAATTTTTTCTTATTCATAATATTATAATAATATGAATGTTATTGTTTTCAAATGCCTTTGTCTTTGATCAATTTCTGTGGTTAAGAAACACAGACACTTGACTTTGTCAATTTAAAATATATTTCAACTCGAAGACATTACCAAAGTTGTTCACATTGAGGTAGGTGGCTTCTAAATTTTTTCAAAAGTTTTTGTTGCTGTTGTTGTTGTTGTTCTGCTAAAGAAAAACAATAATGGGAGAAGGCAGTTGGAAATGAACATATCACGTCTACCAAATAAATTAACTAAACAAGAACAGGTGCCACATCAAAAGTGTGATCTATCTAGTCCTATGTTCTTTTGTTTCAAAAAATATTAATGAGCTTGTTTTTCTGTTGAGTCTGGAAAGACTTGTGCCGACAATTTTTCTTTTATTTTGAAATTTTCCTGAAGTGATTCAAAATGTCATTCAGAAATACTGCAAAAACAGAGAAAATGTACAGAAAAGTGCAAAATTTTATGACACATGAGTTGAAATAAAGTCTTGCATGAGAAGTTGTTTTATTAATAGTACATCTTTAAATTGAAAAAATAATACGAAATTATGTTAGTAAATAATAAAACAATAAAGATAAAAATCAGTGTTTATGGTCCATTGAGGAAAAATAATTGTAACATACTGATGATCCCCCAAGCCTCAATATACAGTTATATTACAAAGAAATAGTGATTAAAAATGATATCGGCCCAAAACCAAATAACTGGACAAGTGGAAGAGAACAAGCACTTTCAACCATATAATCTTTGACAACATCGCTGAAATGTGCACTGAAGAATGGAAGTTCTCTCTGTATTAATGAGCATACCACAAAAACTAACTTTGAGGGTACGTGTAGCAATTTAAAAAACAACAGAGCATATGACCTTGTGGGCAGCTGGAATTAAACCCAATGGAGAGCTCAGGAATAACTTGTGAAAATATGGCTCCCTCATCCCACTTGAGCAATGCCAACCTGTCAATCATTGAACAAAAAGGAACATTGACTCTGAGCTCTGCAGCCTGCTCTGAACGCAGGAAACATGGATTTTGGCAAATCGATGGACATCAGACAAAAACGAAGGCCATTTACAATGAGGCCAGTGCATGGAGGGGGACATAGTTTGGATAATTGCAAGGACCACTGTCCCTATGAATTCTCAACCCATTAGGCTTAGACTGCTATTTATACATTCCTCCTCTTAGGAAGATACGGTCAGCCAATAGAGAGGAAGTGAGAGAGGGAGAGAGAGAGAGAGAGAGAGAGAGAGAGAGAGAGAGAGAGAGAGAGAGAGGGAGAGAGAGAGAGAGAAGGAAGAGAGAGAGAGAGAATGAAAATATTTAAAATACCATCTCAGCAACATAAGTGAATGGGGTGAATGAATAATAAATAATAGGTTCAATGGGAACTGAATTGAGGGAGAAAGGGATATGTTATGCCCACACCGCAAAGACCCCAGAGAGACCACCAGGAGACCCAGGAGACCGAGGCATGTATGCAAAAGCAAGGAGCCTTTATTTGGGCTTAAGTTTGGGAGAGCCTAAGCTCTGGTTCTCATACTTCACCAACACAGCGGATCCGTGCCGAGAGCCCAGAACAGCAAATGAGCAGGGCTTTTATCAGATTTGAGCAGTGGATGGGAGATGTCTAACTTTGCAATTGTATGATTAGATAAACATTAGGCGGAAACATTTTTAATATAATTGGCTAACATTAAGTAAGCAACCATCTATGACCCCCAGACTCTGCATGACTGTTTGTAAAACAGGCCATTGTAAAATTTTAATAGGCTAATTAAATTTTGAATATACTATCGAAATCTGGAGAAATTGTGTCCTAATAAAGAATACATATAAAAATAGATATAAAAGGACTCACTTTTGAAATGAAGACAAGTTCAAATTTAAGTTTCAAAGAAAATTCAAGTTGAAAATCGTGCACTTGTGTGAAGATTTATGTAAGTACCCAACTTTAGCTCTTAATGATGTGTCACTCAATGACAAACCACATTTGTGACAGATGATCCACAGGACTGTATCAGCTGGTTACGCAAGAGGCATCTTGGTTTTTGTAAATATACTCTTTAATGATCACACAGCAGTGAAATCAGCTAATAAAAGATTTCTCAGAATCTACCTTCATTGTTGAGAAATGCAATGTTACTATTAGGCTGAGAATGTCATCGCCTGATGCTGAAAACATTTTAAGAAAAGTGAAGATTTTAAATTATGTGTCTTGTTTTGTTATTTTGCTTCTTATTTACTTCCTTCATATTACCAGCAAATTATGTGCATATATTGAAATTCATTTTTATTTTAAAAATTAAATATAGAACTTCTATGTCATAAGAAAGATTAAATCACTTTAAAAGAGTTCTTTTTAAAATTTTACTTTATTCTACTTGATGCATTTATTGTGTATAACTATATTACATCTGTGAATAAATATGTCATATGCATTCCTACATATTACATCATTTTAATTATTTAATTACAGATGTAAGTGAGTGGTTATTAAAGTATAATTCTGAGTTACAATTACTTCAGGAAAGTTACATTGAAGTAGATATTCCATAAATGAATTACATTTATAAGAACAAAATGAAAAATTAATCAACATTTTTAAATTTGCTGAAATTTTAGTTTATGAGTTTTTTTATATATTCCAATAAAAAGAAATAGACTATTATTCTACCTACTATCTACTTACATGGTTTATTCATGCCATGTAAACTAACAGAACTCTGAAAATCCAAGCTTAATTATTAGTGGGTCCAATTGATATTTCTATAGAAGCGCTACCAGATATTTGGCGTTGTAGTAGGTATTTATCAAAGTGTAGAAATATAATCAAATACAATTATGCTTCAGTATTTATATGGAAAGATATATTTAAAATAGATTATAACCTTAAGCCTTAAGTAAAAATAATCTGATCACAAAATTAAATATGCCAGTATGATCCACTCTCTCTGTATATATATGATTTATATATACGAGTCATATAATTACATTGTCAGGATGATTTCCATCTATACATAGAGATATTTTAAACCTACTCACCATGGCACATGCCTCACAGATTTTTCTATCAAAAAATCAGCTCAATATTCAATTCTGCATATCTACAGCAGGACTTTTTTATTTATAACTGTATTTAAAACCTCAGTTTGTTCACTTTGTTCATTGAGTTTATTTATCTGTATTACTTTTAAGATTTATTGTTTTTGAAATATGCCTTCCTAGCTATTTTAAACTTCCTGAGTCAATAGCTCTTTTATTACTTTATGCCCTTTATTTTTAGAGCAGCCACTTTAACATACCTTCTATGTTATGGAATATCCTTCCATTACTTCCTCTTTCATAGTAGATTTACAGAAAACAGAAATACAGCAAAACTCTTACACTGCTAATGCTAAATAAAATGTAAAATTGCTTGTCGAACTTTATATATATATTTGTTTTAAATACAAATAAATGTAGACTTATCCTTGCCCTTAACTGACACTCTTTGCTCTTTCCAATCTCACCTTGGAAAATAATTCCTAGATATTATTAAATTTTTTTCTGTTTCCACCATCTACCCATGCTTTACATTTGTGTGAGATCTTCTCTGGCCCTATCACATAAAGCCAGCTGTCACTGATCTACCTTACTTAAAACATATTTATCATTTTCTTGGGCCCATCTTTTTTCAAATAAAAACCAAGCATGTAGCTTTCCTTTACATATGTTCATTTCTTTGTAATTTCTGAGTCTCAAATATTCTACCTTTAAGACTCCACCCTTGCACACAATTAGATTGTGATTAAGCTCTTGGGCTGAAGGTGAAACTTCGTGTCATATGGAAAGTGCATGGTGCAAAAACTGTTCCCTTATGGAAGGAAGGAAGCAAAGATAAGAACAATGGCGGGTCTCGCTGAGTTCTTTGGTGGGACCCCGAAAGTCTATTTTTTTTATTTTCATGACGGAATATCAGACAGCGACAGTATAAGGGAGAAAATATTTACTGATTTATTTACCTTGAAGTTTCCACATGGTGGAAATAAGGCAGAGTTGCACCCAGAGACTTCTTGCTTCAAGAGTAGGAAGTCAAACCCAGGAGGAGGGAGGATACTGGCATACACCCTTCCAGGTCGCCTTCCCGTGATCCACCTTATCTCTGGGTCAAGCCATAGAGTCCAGCCCCTCTAGGTTAATCCCCAGTGACCTGCTTCTGACAGGTCACCTCCCCAGTAATGTGCCATAAGTCCATGTTCTACTACATGCTCCAAATCTACCACATGTCTATAAGCTATGGCCTACCACACACCTATAATCCACTACATGCCAATAATCTCCTCGCGAACCTCAATTCCTAACAACACACGGTTCCATACATAATCCATAGCAAGGAAATGCATGAGGCTTTTTGGGGAGACATTCCAGACTCAAACCTTAGCACTAAATATGACAGCTAAAGTCTCTCACTAGAGTCCACTATTAAAGTTTTCCACCCCTTGCAACAGTCACAATGATGGCTTTGGAAAACATTCCATGCGTAAAGTGTAGCCCATCTCTGACGTGAACTCAGTTCCTGTCACTATTGCCTCCTTAATTACCTCAGCAATGCTACTATTCCTCACTATCTCCTTCTTAGTTTGTCACATCCAGGCAATCCTGAAAGAGAAGCTAAAGTTAACTCCTTAAGGGCCAGACTCAGAAAGTGAGGGTTGAAATAGTTGTTTTGTCATTTTAGAAGGCACAGCAATTATTTGTGATGTTCATTAAAAATATACTTAGCTGTTTCATTTAAAAATCTGCTTTCACCAAGGATGACAATAAAGACATATAATGTGAATACATAATCCACAAATAGAAAAAATATAACTGGAAAGAAAGAAAATAGTGAGCATATAATTTAAGCTTCTTTATAAATTCTATTTTTGAAAACCACCACGGCTTTTTTGCTCATACTTTTCAAGTAGAGTTTAGTTAAGGACATGGAGTTTAGAAGCATGTTGGCTGCATTCAGTTTGTCGTAGTAACTTACACGTATGCTACCTTGGAAAGTGTTTTAGCTGTTTTAGGTCTTCCTTTCTTTGTATGCTGATTTTTTTTTTTTTATTATTTTATGCCAGAAACAGTTTGTTGAGCCAAATAAAAAAAGAAAAGAAAAGCTCTAGCTAGAGCAAAGAGGAAGCAATTTAAGCATTCAAGCAATTCTGTTACAGAAAAAGAAGGACAGGAAAGGAAGAAAGACTCCTGGCCAAGAAGCCAGGAGGGGGCCCAAACAGGTATGCCCTGGATTCTCATTCTTTGCTTTCAGACAAAAGTGTCAGGCCTAATGGTGCAGACCTCTAATTCTAACATTCTGGGAGGCTGAGGCAGGAAGGATGTTCACAAGTTTAAGGTCAATTTAGTTAACTTAGTGACATTTGTGACCCTATCAAAAAAGGTATGCTAATGTAGTTTAGTATGAGTTTAGAAGCCTTTGGAACAAGTTATGGAAGCAAATTGGAAAAATCTCAACAAAATTATATATAGAAAAAAATACTTCTGGAAAATATCTCAATAAAGGACTCTGCTGGACTCAGAAAAGAGGCATCAAGATATGGCCACTGCAGCCATTCTAGGGGTGGGAAGCTGAGCTAAAGAGTGGAGATTTGAGTCAGATGCAGAAGGTTAAATATGGTAAACATGACATCATTTCTCTGATTTGGGAAACCCAGAACACAGGCATTCCATAGAACCAAATGGGTGTGGTAGTGGGATTTAGGTGGTTCAGAGGCCCTTGGGAAACGTTTATGGAAGCAGTTTGGAAAAATTTGCAGATGCAAGCTAGCCAAGCCTCTGAATGCTGTAAACAACCTGGAGGGTGATTTCCTGCACAAGTTCAGAAGGCTAAAATGCCATCTGTAATCCTGGTCTTTGGGTGGCTGAGGCAGGAGGATTACCATGAATTCGAGGCAAGTCTCAGTGCCATAGTGAGTCAGGATCAGCCTGGGCTACAGAGTGAGGACCTGTCAAAAAAAAAAAAAAAAAAAGGAAAAGAAAAAAAAAAAAAAAAAAAAAAAAAAAAAAAAAAAAAAAAAAAAAAAAAAAAAAAAAAAAAAAAAGGAAAAGAAAAAAAAAGAAAAAAGAAAGAAAGAAAAAGAAAAAAAGAAAGAAAGAAATGGGATAGTGAACGCCAGACTCAAGAGGTCTCAGGTAAAAACAGACTTCATCTGTACTTAAAATTAGGAGCTGTGCATATTACATTATGGAATAAACTTATTTATCTGTATTTTCCAGATAAACTGAGACTTTACTAGGTATTGATGTTAAAGATACTAGATTAAGTAATTTCATGGACAAAACTTATAGCTTGCGTATGTTCATTTTGTATTACTGATTCTCCTGGTGGCTTTCAGCCAAATTTAAAGTGAGAATCAGGAGCAAACAACAGAGCAGTAAAACATGAATCATTTAAAATTTAAGTCAAGAAAGCATGGTTGCTAAAGACATTTGCATTGTTAAAAGGAAGATAAGTACTCGATACAGTGATAAGAAGAAAGATACATTGAGGGAAACTTAGAAATCAAATAAGACCACACTAACGGCAATTTCAAGAATGCAAAAATGTCAACTTGTTATTTAAGAAGAAGGCTCCTGGCACCCTTGCTCAATAATGGCATCATAGAGACTTGGTTCTCTAAAATTCCTTTCACTATGCCCAGATATTCAGACACTCAGCTGCTGCTGCAGCCATGGACCAGGAAAGGCAGGCTACTGTTTCCATTCACAGCAAATGTTGATGTAACCACATAATGCTGGTTTTACTTGCATACAAAAGATATTGATATAAGGTTATGGAGCCTTCCACCATAATTTCAAAAGAGGCAATAAGCCTATGGATAATGCATGAAACTGTGTAAATGAAGCCAAAGGGGCAGTGTTTAGCGTAGAAGTTGGAAATTCCAGAGACCTTGACTCTCTGCCAAGGAAAACTGTGGACCTTGGATGGAGCCATCTCAAAGCACTAGTAATGTGGAATATAACTGATAGTGACATAGTGCTGATGCTGCTGGATTATTCCAGGCCTCTGATTTTTCTCAGGGTTCTCAGGGTCCCAGAAATGGAGGTAACTTGTAAGGTTTCACTATTGCTATGGTTTATTTATTTACTTATTTGTTTATTTATTCTATTGCTTTGGAATGAGAATGTATCATTTTGCCTTTGAATTGTGCAACTCTGTTTTACTTTTTGCAGATGTTCACAGATAAGTTTATGTCTTTAGTCTCAGAAGAAATTTTGACATTTGAAAAATGATGCAGCTGTTGATACATTAGGAAGAGAAATTTTTATTTAAATTTTCATTGTATCCAGGCAAGTTGTACTATGGTGGAATTATGAACTTGCTTCTCCTTATTTGGAGATTAAATGAGCGGGGACAAAAGGAGAATGGGAAAGTCCTTGTCACCTTGACAAGATACCTATATGCACAAAATGCTCAACCTCATTGTAAACCTTAAATTTTGCACTTATACGTATCAATGAAATGGAGAAAAATTACAAAGCAAAACAACTACAACAAAAATGTTTCAAGGAGATGTGTTGGGAGAGCAAGGTCACACGGAAAGAGCTATGTCTGTTAGGCAGGATTTTTACCTGGTTGACTGGCTTTGAGACCCACCCTGTAAATTCCAAGGGATCATGCGTCCAGGTATGTTTGGATGAGCCCTGGGGTTGTGGCCTTGAATCTATGTCATCTTTCTAGTCCTTGTCTCTTGGGCGTTATTTTTTTGCTCTGTTTTCCAGTCCCATGAAGGAAGCAGCTTTGTTACTTCACACCTTTACGTCATGATGCTTCTGCCCTTGGTCAGTCAGCCATAGATTGCAGTAGAAAAAAAATAAAGCTCTTCTAATTTTTGTCAAGGATGTTAAGTATTCTGTCTCAGTGAAGAGGAAGCTGACTAATAAGGTTAGATCTGTTAATCTATGTATAGCAGTTACAATAGCTCTTGTAGTCTAATATTAAATCCTGGATTTATTTCAAGATTAAAGTGTGTATTAATAGACATTGTTAACTACTATTGTGATTGAATTATAGAGGATGACATTTTTGGTGAAGTCCTTCAGTTTAAAATGAATTTGGAGAGAGAGAATAGTGTCAACAAATATTTCCTCAGCAAGACTTTGCAATGCCAATTTTACTTAAGATACAAATCAGTATGTATTGCTCAGTAATGACAAACTAGTCAAATTATGCTGAACATGTGTCAGTCAATGTGGTGTCTTTAAATGTGACACATATTTTAAAATAGAAAATGAATAAAGGTCCTAGATAAAAGAGATGTGAAATCTATAGTATGATTCCAAACGTTAATGAATAGGTAGAGCTTTGAGAAAGACCCTCATGAAATAGCTGAAGATGAATTGATTAGATGTGCCTATATATAACTTGGAAGGTATTTTTGTTCATGCAAAATCATCTAGTAAAACAAAGTTGAAAGAGCAGTTTTGAGATTCTTCTTCCTTTTCCTTACTCATGAAGAATAAATGAACTCTTGCTGAGCTGCATACAACAGCAGGTCTTTAGGTATCAGTAAGACAGGTGAATCGGCTTTCCTTAATAGAAAACAAGAAAAAAGAAAAACCAACAACAACAAAATACAAAAACAAAATCTCACCACTTAGAAGAACATATCAAAAATGGTGCATACACGTTTTACCTAACACAATAATGTGCCCCATTGATTTGAAATGTTAACATCAAAGTCTCATAATAATAATATGAAATTACTTACATACCTTTTAAAAAAGTCAATAAAGTTACAACCCATTTTTACTCTTGACTTTCCATACTCTGTTACATGTTTAACTTCCATTGCCCAGGAGTTTTCTCAAGGGTTGTATGAAACAGGAGTTGAAGTCCTTGTTCTCTGGACACTGGGATGCTACTAATTTCAATTGATCTAAGTAAAACTATTCAACAGTAGATTACATGCCATATTTTTGTGGATACAATTTTCTTTGCAATGTTTTATAAACAGATGTGGGCTGGTTTACCTTTGATGTTTCTTAAGGACATATCACAAGCTTGAAGAAAATTTAATTGCATTATTTATTCTTCTATCTCCCTCATTAATAGCAGCACCCTACTTAGCATGGCTGATTTATTATTCTTAGAAAATGTGCTTAGTAAACACAAAGATACAAAATATTCTGGTGCCTTTGTTTTTCATTAACCTATAGCCACTGGTGTTTTATTTTAAAAATTGATGCAATTAACAAATAAAATTATTGCTTATTCTCTTTCATTTATTAAACAATCCCATTTTATTAAAGAAAATTTGAACTCTGAAAGTAAATTCCCTGATATTTGTTAAGTTCATGACCTGTAGTATGTCATGTAGCATTATCATGGTGCAATAATTTATTTATAAGATTATTTATTTAATGTACACGAACAAAATTCTATGGAAGAAAAAATCCATAGATCCAATGAGTTTTATTTTATGTGTTTTATATCTGTCACAGTTTTGAAAAAAAAGTTATTTTAAAGAAAAAATAAAAATTACATGTATTTTTGGTTCCCAATGTAATTTTTGGATATGTGTTCACTTTATACTGAGTAAGATAGCTAACACATGGATTTTCCTATTGGAAGCAGCCTTCCTTACAATAAGTGCCAACCTCAGAATATTTTAGTTAGTTAAGCTAACAGTTATAATAATATATCAATTTCAATATAATATTTAGCTGAATATTTTTGTTTTCCTAGCAAAATAATATGTGCACATCTTTTAAAATTCAAAACAGAAAAGGCGAGAGAAAGTTTTTCACTCTGTAATTTCAATGCTTTCTCCTTAAAAGGAAATATAAATTTCTCGTATTTATCTTTTAAAATGTGATCATGCTTCAATTTTCATACAAATAATAGTTATAAAGTGCTTCTTAAATAAGTTTAGTATGTTAGTATAATTTTTCGTTGTCATATCACGACTTTTTTAACCAATTCACTATAAAGCCATGATGTTTTCATAAAATACTGGGCCTGGTATTTTTTTTTCTTTTTAAAGAAAATCATCTATACAATGAGAATCATATCGCATTTTGCTTTTATTCTTTAGGCTGTATTACAAAAAGAAAAATACTGTTGAATTATAACTTGAAGAAACATTTAACCAACCACATATTGTTATATTACATAAAAATAACAAATATTATTAACTTTCTTTGAGTTGTGGTTTAGTGATCTGATGGATTACACATATGAATATGGGAGAAATCTCACTGTTTGAATAACCCATTTGGCTCTGAATGTCGAACAAGGTAGGCTTCTTTTTTCACATACACTCCATTTTCACACATAATGACTTGATCTTCTGTCATTCAAAGGTGAAACGCTAAGAGATTTCAGCCAAGATTCATTTTGAACACAAACTTTGCTATCAAATTGAAATTTTAAAATGCTGGATATTTAATACAGGCAGGCAGAGATATGTTCCCAATTTACATTTACATAAGCATATAAGGGATCTGAGAATTAGGGCCATCCAATAAGTTTGATTATCTTGAAAGAAAAATTAGGGTGTCATTAGAAGCTGGGAAGTGGTTCATCTAGTGAAGAATTGAGGACATCAGTGAGCCAGATGACAGAGATGGGGTATCAGCACACTCATTTTCACGATTATAATTTTGATGAAATGGATTAATAATTGCTTCTGTTTATTGTTGCACAGCAACCTTTAGATTGCTTTTTTTTTTGCAACAGAGGATAAAATTACCAAACATAAAAAAATTAAAACCTCATAAAAACACGGTTTGATTCACTAATGCATATATTTTTGATGGGGAAAATGTAATGCAGTGACTAGGCATGTTGAAGTAAATGAACTGGGTTGAGTGATGAAATCTTCATCACTGTAATTGAAAATAAATTTAGCATATGGAAGGAGTAAATTCAGAAATGAGAATGTAAGAACAGACCATCCCAGAAGCCTGTTTTCCTAGTACTGATGAAAGTATTAACTGTTAATTTTTCTTAGCAGGTAAAATATTTATTTTTAACAATGTAATGGATAGTTTCTTACTTTAAATATTAATAAAATGACAATTTTCTTAAAATAGTAATAAGGGTACTGTAAATGTTTCCTATAATTATAGAACCATAAATTAGCATTAAAAGCATTTGACAATTTATCTTTCTTATAACATTCTCTAAAAATGACTATTTCCATGCAGTCTTTATTGAATTTTCAAATACATTGCTTTGACTCACCCAACTTCAAAGAAATTCCATACAATTATATTTCTGTAAGAAGGAATATAATTTTAGGTACAGAAAAATTCTTGATCTTTTATTTATTTTTTAATTCTATTTAACATCTAACTTAAAAGTGGACATTTATTTTGAGGACAATGAAAATATGAATTAATAGTTCAAATTTCTTGTTTTCTAAAGCTTTCAGAATTTATCCCTGAGAACCCATTCCATATCTTATTGTATAAGAAGTTTTTTAAATTTTAGTTAGACATTGATTCCAAACAAAGATGCCTTGCATTTATAAGGTATTTTGAGGAATTGTTATATTTTGCAACCATCCATACTTCTAGGTATTCTTCACACTAAGCTACAGGTAAAACCAAGCTTCTGGTTAACTTGGTATGACTATAGCAGAATTTCTCTTTTTCATGCTTTAATTATGTCCTATACAAGTAAGTTTAAAAATTTAAGTCTAATTGTATGAAACAGAGATGTAGGAGCAGGAGGTTCATCCGCTCATTAAGAAAACTTGCTGCCTTACATGCTGAACTATATTTAAACCAATTACAGCTTGAAAGCATGTTAACGTGATGGATGGTATAATTTAAGAATACTATATGCAGAAGTAACATCCATATTAAAACCTAAGATTTGTGCAGCATTTAAACTTAATTGACTATAGAATTACAAGTTGAAAGGCAAGTCGTACTTCTGATAATTTTGTTTGTGTTGAATTTTCCTCATTATCTCGTGTTCTGCTTTGGTCAATATAACTGGAGGATGTACTCTGTGAGTGTATTCAAACTGCACAACTGAATAAGAAAAATAGTGTTAAAATGATTTTCCCCCTGTCCATTTGGTAGTTAGCTTGATTGACATTACTTCCAGGTTTATTCTTACTTCACCCGTGACATAGGGGTCAGTGGGTCCCTTTATCGACCCAGTCCAAACTACACAGCATGATACACTCTGCTAAAGAAAGTGTAACCTTTAATTGGCATAAAAACACAGGATTAACTCACGTGAATCTTTGTTTTCCTGGGTCATTTTTTAAAGACAAAAGAAGAGTGTAAATGAAAGTAGGGACAAAGACTTAAGTCCATATTCAGAGGTAGAATTTTCTGTGGTTCATCCGGTGAAATTGTTTCCCTTCAACAACATACAAAAGCTTTCCTCAAATATCAAGTTTAAGTTCCGTCATTTGTTCAGGAAACCTTTTTTTATTTGTAGTGCCAAGGTGAAATCCGAATCACCTGCATGGTAAGGGTACACTTCTATTGTTGCTTTAATTTCTCCCGCATTTCAGGCTTCTTATTATTTCCAAATTATCTTCATAAAAGCTTCTGTTTCATGTCAATTTGTCCTCTTTGCTGTTAGGTTTAGAGGAACTTATGCTCCTGTTTGGTTGCCATGGGGTCAGTAATCTTTTCATTTTCTCTCATCTCTTTTACACTCTATTTGTTTTATTAATTCTTGCACATCACTTGACTCTTATTATTAAGTTTTTTTTTTTCATTTAAATACCTTCTTTAGAATATATTATGTCACTTTATGATATGGCAATGTTTCCTCTGCTAAAATTGCCCCCTTTTATGTAACTGCATGTTCTTGCGGTACCTGTCATATATTTTGTTATACATCAAAATCTTGATCGTTCTGTAAATGTTTATTTGTGGATTTGCAACATTAAACAATTTATTCAAGATTTTTTTTATAAATCAAGGAATGAAAAATGTATCATGATTTCGAAGTTTCTAAATATAAAGCCATCTTTTTATATGAAAAGATATTCAGAACACAGTCTGACATGATAGCTAAAAATTCACTTTACATGTGTGCTTTTTTCAAGTTTGGGGAATGTCTTAAACAATGAAATACTTTTTGATGGAAAAAAACTTCTAAAAAAGTAAAACAATTTAGAACTATTGACACAAAAATATCATAATACCATTGCATACTTAAGCTCAGTGTACCCTCTTAGAATAAAGACATGAATGGAAACATACTATGCATTGTTTGCACCAAGAAAGATGGAGGGGTCTAGGTGTCCCTGCAATGGCAGCACAGGAAAGATGTGAAGGAGAGATTCAGTGCGCTTCTCCAGGGAGCGACCTATCTTCAGTGTACAGATGGCAAAACTGGTGCCTCTCCCCCTCTCCACCTCTTCACTCATTTCTGAGCATCAGTTCACACACGGAGAGGATAGAATATGAGCATCTTATTCAGCGCTACTTTTCTTAAAAAGATGAACAGTGTGTTTTAGACACTCCAATATTTTTCAAGTGGTAACACAGGAGATCAAATCAGAAAGTAAAAATGTATTTAAATTTTATCTCATTCCTGCAACTTCAAGTTTATTGTTGACTTATAAAGAAATATGATCTTTACTATTATAGTCAAATGGGCATCTTTACTGGAATAACTCAGTGGATATAAAAATAGTTTCAGATCAGTGATGACTGAATATTTCTTACTACATTTATTGTGATTATTATATGGACTGTGTGCATTAGTCAAAATCCATCTACTTGTGATCAAAATTAGTGAACGCATATGTAAATGATGCCTCAAAAGAGTAATAAAATTGCATTAATGTGATAAGTTACAAAGGATAATTGTTGAATATTATGACAACCCTTATTTTCAGAATAACTTTTTTATCTTATTGACATGATTTGTAATATCAAGCCTAAATAAAGATACACAGGATGGGAAGTGATTCCTTCTGTGTACAGGAATTTACTAAATGTATGTCAAAGTAACTTCCACTGAAGGCATTTTTTACATTTAAGAATTTTAAGCATTTTGATGGTTTCTTTTATCTTTATAATTTTATTCTTTTTACATTTTTGTACTGTCTATTCTTTTCTTGAATTCTAGTTTCTTTCCTTCATTTCCTCTGTGTGGTCTTGTACTTTAAATAAAGATGCTGTGGCTTTCTTCCTACAATTTTTGACTTTTTCAAAAGTGTGGTAAAATAGCTCATAACAGAGACCTACCCTCTTAACCAAATTTGAAGTGAACATCACAAGATATAGTTAAATACAAGCACAAAGGTACACAGCCAATCTTCACAATCTTTCATCTTGTTTGACTGAATCTTATTACCCATTGATCAACACCTCTCAATTATTTTCTCTCCAGTGCCACCGGCAACCACCATTGTATTTTCTGATTCCATGACTTTCATTGCTCGAGAATCTCCCTGTAGGTAAAATCTACAGTATTTGGACAACTTGTCATTTAGCTGTACTACTTACACACTCAGCAGCAATCAATGGAAGGTTCTGTTGTATCTCACCCAGGCCAACAGTTGGTATGGTCAGCATTTTAGATTTTAGATATCTTATTAATTAGCTACATGATAGCTCTTGTTTTTTGCAATTTCCAAATAATATGCAATGATGAGTATATTTCTTATGTTTATTTGCAGACACAGTAAATACTGGGCATCTTTTTGGTAAAATATGCGTTTAGATACTTTGTGGCTTTTTTTGACTACTGATTTCCTTTTTGTGAGATTTAAGATTTCTTTGCATATTTTATGTGTGTTTAAACATTTTCCTCAGTGCCTGGCTTATCTTTTAGTCTTTCCAAAGTGTCTTTTGCATGGCTATATTTTCACTTTAATCGAGCCTAAACTATAACTATTTTTCAGAAATTATGTTGTTGTATTATATGCAAAAAGCTATTATTCAGCTCAAGGTCATATTGATTTTTATATTCCCCTTTATTTGGAAACAAAAAGCAATAGAGATAAAGAGAGAGAGAAAGAAATACACACACAGAGAGAGGGAGAGAGAGAGAGAGAGAGAGAGAGAGAGAGAGAGAGACAGAGAGAGATCTGTGTCCAAGACTCATTGTGTTCATTTTTGTGAAGGTTATAACATTAGATTATCATTTTTTCACTTGTCTTAAATTCTTTACCTACAAATGAATATTTATTCTGGTATCTTTTAATGATGAAACACATAATATATACCCATTGCCATTTTTTGGTTAAAGCTCAGTTAACTGTACTAAGTGGATCCTTGTCTGTGCCTTCTTTACTCCATACTCAGGATCTAAGTATATATATATATGTATATATTAATACCACAACATTGATTTTTTAATCAGAAAATCTTATCATGCAAATCAAGAAATGTATTTTTCTTTTCAGTTTTTACTTTATATTTTCTTTTATTATTTTTCCATATCTGGGAATTCACGTGTGACGTTGAGTGGGTAATAAGCCATGACATACTGCAAAACATGAACTGTATGCTTTGGCTGGTGATATTTACCAAGTCACATGGCTTCTTTGTTATTTTTTGCTTGAAATTTATTTTTTCCACGAACCTGTGTATGTTTGTCTCTAGCATCTAAGTGCATAATTGTATATTTTTTTCCTATCCTGATAAAATGATTAACTATACTGATTTTCACATATTGAGCCAAACTCACATATCTGGAATACAGTTCACTTTATTGCGATCAATATTTTTTTTCCATTCTTTGCATATCATTTTGGGCTGTTTCTAGTAACCTGTACTTACGATCACATCTAACGTCCTGGGCCATCATTAGTTTATTCATAACACTCAAAATGGCATTCCATGTTTTTAGAACAGTGTTTTACTTTTATATCTTGTTTTTTTTCTTTTTAGCCTTTCAAAATCTGTAATTGTATTACCTGTCCTAAGTGTGAAATATTTTCAACTATTCGAACCTTTAATACATTGAGGACATAATTTAGTGATCCTCATAAGGACTCTAACATCTGTGTCATAATGGAGTCTGTTTGTAATGTTTTGATTCTTCAGACTTTTTAATTTTTAAGATAATTTTTAATTAACTGGACACATTGCATTGCAGAACAGAGCTGGAAGATTCAACCAATTTTAGTTTGAGGTTTAAATCTAAATTTGATGAGAAATTTGGCAGATTTTTACTGTTTCTTGTAGTTCTGTGCATCAGAGACTTTAAAATCTCGTTTTACTGATTTCGTCAACTTTGGACTTTATAAAGAACCTGTCCTTCAAATCAGTCTGTGTCTTGAATTTCATTTGCCTTTAATCTATTGTGTTATGACAGTCCTGTGAGTTTGGTGGTAATGTGTAGGAAAGGGAAGCCTTCTATAATCTTTTGATTAAATCTTACTATTTTAATAGGCTTCTGTCCCAAGTGCTTCTTGTGTCTTTCTTAACTTCCTCACCCACAGGGGAGGCAGGAAGGTGAGAGAGAACCAGAATGGAAGAAATGCCCTTTCTCTAAGTGGGAAGCATCTCAGGTGCAGTCTTTTCCCCTGAAGAATTGTCCTTTGAAGAAAGCTCTGAGGACATTGAAATGGTGTTAATTTTCTCCTTCCCGTAGAAAAGCTGTAAGGACATATTACTGGCTTTTCATCATGAGATCTTATCGGTGCTCCTGGAGATAAAGCCCATTAAAGTGCACAGACTCCTTTACAACTGAATCCATGGGACATTTTCCTCCCATGCTATTCCATTCTTAGCACACGTACAGCAACTTGCCCTACTTACTACTTACCGTGTTCCTACCAATTTCTAGCTGCAGAAACCTCTTGCTTGTCACTTTGCCTTTGCTTGACTCTTCCACCTCAGAAACAATGCTTTAGCCTTTAGCAAAACTCTCTGATGGCAAAAACAAGGTATTTTGCTTTTAGGCAGTTCAGCCTTTTTGTGCGGAGGTGCAAATGTAACAATTTCTAAACTCTACAAATTGAAGAAGAAACAAGAAAGATGCTACCACAATCCTCACCTTATCATTGATATTAAGGGTACTGTTATTATTATTGAATACTAGTCATTATGTGCAAAAGAACAGAAAAACCTGTGGTCACTAATATTTATGCTCAGAAATGGGAATATTTCAGTTTTGTCAGGCCTTTATTGTGAAGTTTTAATCAATTTAGTCTTTTTTTGAACTAGGTTTGGTTTTTCATGATACTACAATAATCTTTAATACCCAGCAGGATGCAAAGTCCTTATTGATCGCAGCAGTAACTACATGATTAGTGTGAGCACAAGGGGCTCGGGTGGGATGGTTTATTTAAATATTCTTGCCCTCAGTTTTCAACAAGCTTGGATCACAAGAGAGAGCCATTCTTCCATGTTGTTCCTCTTTCAGCAATATGCTGCAATTGCTTGTCACCTCTTCAAGCCCGAAGGAGGACCCAGGGGAATCTGAGCTTTTGTGCTCTATTTTCAGTCTCAGGTTTTGCGCCCCTGTACCTGAGGTATGGGTCTGTCTTAGTTACTTTTTCATCTCCGCGATTCAATACCCAACATGCATAAATTAGGGGAGGAGAAGTTTTATTTTAGCTCACAGTTCAGAAGGTCTCAGTCCATTTACAGGTGTGTGGCTGAAAAATGGTGGATTCACAGGGTCAGGCAGCAGCTAGAGCCCGAGATGGAGCCAGAGAGCCTGTGCTGTGGAGACAGATCCTCACAATATGACAGACCAGACGCAAGTCTAGTAGAAAGGATGGGACCAGCGCACACACACCTCCAAGTCAACCCTAAGCATCCATGCCTTCCAGCCTGGCCGTACCTCCCAACGGAACACTGTAACCAGAGTTACAGGAGGCTTTTGGTGGACACTCCGGATCCAAACCACAACAGGGTCCTTCTCTTCACTGTCATTGCAACAGTATGAAGTGCAATGGCCTCTGCTCTTGTAATTGCTGTCAGGACTGGTGCTGACAGATTTTCTGTCTCTCTCATGGTGGCCAAATAATTCATCATGCTACCGGTGAAATTTTAGAAATGCAGACATCCTTCTCAGTCTGTTCCATCAGACTCAACACTCTGTTTTATAAAGAGAAATGCCAGTGCACTGGTGACCTTCTTGTCTGGTCCCTAATTAGTATTCAGAATTCAGAGTACTTCTTAGAATCTCCAGGTTTTCCTGTGCTCCCTCCAAAGTGGACAGAATTGACTAGCTGGTCTAGGGTAACAGGTGCTCTAACAAATCAACAGTCCTATATCCACTGTTTCTCCTAAGCACTTTTTGGGAGTTTTGGAAATACAAAGAGAGAATACTCTTTTTTTTTTTTTTTTTTTGACTGGGGGAGGGGAGTTCCAGAAGGAGTGTTATAATCCTTCACAAGAGGATTTTAAAAATTTAGAGGTATCTTCTTGTTTTCATGATACACACCCCTTCTTTATATGTTTTTGCAAAGATGAATGTTTGTACACTTAGTATATAATAAATTTTGCATCTCAATTTAGAATCTGGTAAATATGTTTGCCTTGTGACATTGATGTCTGTTGACCTCAGAATTTAGAATTTTTTTGTATCTGATTTGATTCCATTACTAAAGTAAACTGCCTTCCATTACAACATTTTTACACATGTGCAAAATGGGTATTCCTGACTATATCCTTACTCATACAGTTTTCAATATTTTCATGTTTTTGTTTATTTTTTCTTGTATTGTTCAGATACATTTCTAAAACCAATGTATCATGTGACCACTGTAATTATTATGACCAACCTTACTACATATACTGACTAAAAACACCTCATTGAATCCGTTCCAGTGAGCCTCAGTTACCTATAGAATGATTACTTCACTTTTATTTTTTTTCTAGTTTCTCTTCAGAATATTTCTACTGTTTTTTTTTCTCCATAGGGACTCTGGATAGTCACTTACGTTTTACACATTTTTTTTGTACTCAGTTGCTCTTACCAACATTTAACAAACCAACACAAATTTCAACCAATAGTCTTATTCTAAAGCTGTGGCATGGAGGCAACAACACGAGTGCTTCTTCTCTTGAGCACCTATGAGAGCTTTGCACAGAAAGGTCCTGCCTGGCATCAGAGTGGCAGCGTTTCACAGATTTTGCCATAGCAGACCTTTTAATATTTTAACTTATACCGAATTCAACATCTAAACTACATTTTCTTGAGAATTGCTCATTAGTTAGAATAATATTCAATGTTGTTAATATTCAAAAATCAAATATCTCACTTCTAAGGATGTATATTATCCTTGTTTAATATAAATAAAAATAGCTACTATGGTAAACAGTATTTCAACCACTGGGGAAATGTTTGAACTAGTTGTGAAGTAAAAATGAAATAAATCAAAGTTTGTGATTTATCTGAATTCAATAATGGATAGCTATAGATTAAATGATATGTTGACTCTAAATTAATCACATGTAAGATATGGCACACCATCTTCTTAGTAATTTCTAACTTATATCTCTAGCCATGATTCAACCTGAGCTCCATGGTCCTGCCATATTACCTAATTTGCTACAGTGGTGACAACTGTTATTTTCTACTTTCGTGGAAATAAAACAATCACTCTGAGGGAGAGAAGCTGTCATTTCTCATTATTCTAGGTTAGCATGACATACCACACAAAACTAACCATCGTGTTGCAGGAATCACAATGATCATGAATAGCTTCATGGTAATAATCAATATAAATGTGATATTTGATTCTGAAATCAATTGCTGCAAAAGACATCTCAGACCCAGGCTTCCAGCAAGGAAGCTATTGAACTCTAGTGAGTAATTATAAATAAAGAATAATGTCTTCAAGTCTGGAGGTGTCACATAATTCTATGGTTATATGCCTCAGAGTTTAAATCAATATGGCTTTCAAAGAGTAAAAATGTCAGGAATGTTCAGATTTAACTATGAATGATGGAAACATGTTTGCGGTAACAGCTGAGGGAAGTCTAAAACTCCTTATCTGCACCATATATAAATAGAGCCCTTCACTAACTTAAGGCTTTCTTGAATATATATTTGTGCGCATGTGTGATCACATTTTTGTGTATTTATGTACTAAAAAGAGTAAATAGCTTCCAAATGTTTAAAAAAAGAAATAACAATAGAGTTTATGATTTAAAATAGCACAGTTGGACTTTATTACAAATAAAGACATTGCAGGCAGCAGAACACTTGTAGATTAAATTTTTAACCTTTATATTTTGAAATTTTAGACTCACCGAAGAAAAAAAAGTATGAAATGTCCACGTACCTTTTAGCTAACTTTCCCTATAGATAAATTATAAAACTTACTCATGTCAAAACAAAAATGGAACTATTATGATATTGTAAAATTTGAATACATTGTTCACATTACACTGGTTTTTGAAAGTCCTTTCTCTTAAATATTTCTGCTAATCCTGTCACAGAGTATGTCCCAGGCAGCCACATCTCATGGAGGATGCAGGGTTGCTCCGTCACCACAGATGAACTTGCTCTGGTCAGCCTCCTGTTGTCACGTTCTCACCTCAACTCTTGCTGTTGCAGAACACTCCTCAGCTGATCATCAGTATAAATTGCCGTTTTAACAATTTTGTAGAAATGTAACAACTACATACAACCTTCTTAAACCAGCTTTTTATTCTTCAAAACTGGGCAAAATGCCATCAACATACATGCAAGTCCTTATATGTATCAATGGAATATTTTCTTTTTCCTGCTGAATAGTATTTTATAGTATATGTGTAAGACTATTTATCCATTTGAATTTTGTTTGGTTTAGAGTGCTGCAACTCAGCTGACTAAACCATTCTTTAAAAATCTCTATCATCCAAAAGTTTGTTTTTTCTAAGGAAAATATTGCAAATTGCTACTTTATATCAGAAGTTTATTATGTGTAAGAAAGCATCAAGCTGATTTTTTTGGAGTAGGTAAATGATGTTGTGCTTACACAAGAAATATGTATGAGAAGGAAAACTGCTCTATATCTTCTTCAAACCTGGTACGGTCAGCAGATTTATTTTGGCTTTCCTAGTAGATGTGTAGCAGTATCCACTTGTCTCCGATTTGAATTTCTTAGTGGTTGATGGTGCTGAACATATTTTTGTTGACTTATTTGTTTCCTGTTTCTCTCTGATGAGGTATATTCTTAAGTATTTTGCAGATTTTTATTTGCTCATTTAGTACTTTTGATTTCTTGTTGAGTTTTTAGAATTCTTTTTTTATAGCCTGGATGTAAGTTTTTGCTGTATTTGTAATGTGATTTAGAAATATTTTCTTTAAATCCGTCCTAGAATATTAGTGTAATTTGCTTAAAATTATTTTTTGAATGCAAAACTATAAATATGCTAAAATAAATGCATCTAATTTTGTTTTGTTTATGGATAATATTTTAATGTTTTATCTATGTTTTGCCTAATCAAATTTGAAAAAAGATATTCTACTATATTACCTTCTACAATATTTATAATTTATTTTTCTCATGTGTCTGTAATCTATTTTGATATACATTTCATATTGGTTTCAAAGTATTGATTACAATGTGTGTGTGTGTGTGTGTGTGTGTGTGTGTGTGTGTGTGTGTACAAGCACTTACGCAGATATACCTGTACTTCTATATAGAAATGCTAATTTTTCAGATCACTAAGTTCAAAAAATTAAATAACACAACTTTCCTTTCAATTTAGATCTGGAGTGCTTTCTAGAAGCCTTGTATATTTAGAAACAGTGGGTTATCTATTGAACCATGTGC
This sequence comes from Ctenodactylus gundi, assembly GCA_004027205.1. Lineage (NCBI taxonomy): Eukaryota > Metazoa > Chordata > Mammalia > Rodentia > Ctenodactylidae > Ctenodactylus > Ctenodactylus gundi. Next base: position 104,472 of record PVKB01001796.1, read on the forward strand.
TGTTGGGAGATGGGACCCAATTAGAAGGAGTCAATTCTTGGGGTTTGACCTGGAAAGACTCTATCAAGTTGGTGAGTTTAGGGTGGGGTGTCCAGGGCAGAACTTTCAGGCAAAGTGTTATTGACCTGTGGGAAAGTGAGAGAGGGATGCCTATAGTGGATGTGGGTGGCAGAACTAGTAGCTTGAACTAAATAAAGCATAGAAGAAGAAACATTGTTACAGTGTCTTCCTGAGTAGGCTTCCACTTTGTTTGAGACTCCAGATAAAGACTTGCTCCTTGGTCACTTGGCTTTCTGTCTGCAGTTAACTGAGCAGCTCTGTGGTCTCTTCTATGGGATTCCAGTGTTGCATCTGATCATGAATGGACTGTGTAAAACCTTCTGAAACTGTGAACTAAATAAATCTTTCCACCCTTAAGTAGTGGATGTCTGATATTTAGTCACAGCAGTGAGAAAAGCAACTAAGACACTCTTCTCTAGTGAATTATCTTTTATAAAATATAAAAAATGAAAACAAATGTGTGCCTCTATCATAACTTTTACATCACACCAAATATTTGACTGTGTGTCCAGATTACAGAGTCAAGCATAGTTCCCATAGAAGTGAATAATGATTAAAATATATTATATACCACCATATGAAAGTATGAAAGCATAGAAAATGAACAAGGAATCTGTTTGGAGGCCCCAAATTATTCTATGAATTGTCTGTATTCTGGTTTTCTCGTAAAAGAGAAATTATACGATATTAAACTTTTTGAGTCTGACTCACTTCACTAAGCTTGATGATTACAAATTCAACCATTTATCTACAAATGCCTCAAATTTATTAGTCTTTAGGGAAGAGTCGTATTCCTAGTATGATAAGTAATGTGTCAGCTTCATAAAAATCACAATGAAGTTATTACTATGATATCTACAAGGATTCAAGTCTGTCGTGACTATATAGTTCATCCTATTAAACACTTCAATTAGGAAAACTAAGGGTTTCTTAACGCCTATGAATTTATTATGAAGTTGAATTTCTTATAAGCATTCTTCCCATATTAATTCAATTTTAAACATGTACTTGATGTACTTCAATAATAGGTATCATTGTATATACAAATTTAATAATCATCAGCTTATAGTTAATACATAAATTTATTAGGAAGATTAAGAAAATGTGAGGAACTGGTTTCTAGCAGCTTCTCTGGAAAAATCGAATGGATAATAAAAGACCTGAAAGAAGATAAAGGAGCCAAGGTCAAAGTGCAATTTATGGGAAACCACAAGGTAGAGAAATTTAGAAAAGTGTATAGTATTCTCACATCTGGCTAGGTTTAGGGGTATTATGGGACATGTTTACTACTGGACTTAGCAAATAAGTTTTGTGATGACATTGCCAAAGTGATGGGAACAAAGCCTGTTAGCAAGTGTCTGAGGGGGAAAAAAAGACTCACTTTGACATGAACTGGCTCTACACAAAATAACACACACACACACACACACACACACACACACACACACACACAAACACGCACACACACATGCACACACACATACACACACAAAGTGAATAGAGAAGGATTGGAAATTTACTGGAGAAAGAATGACTTGGCAATAAGAAAACAATCTACTAGACACTCAATCAAACTGATACTCAGAGAAAAAAAATTTCAAACACATTCAGGATACAAAACTTTGTTATCCAAATTTAAATAAAAATGAAGTCAAGCACTGCCCAACCAACCGTGTTGCACATAATGGGTCATTGGGAGGCGCAAGGGCTGAATTGCTTTGGATGTCCTTGAAATGGAGCACATGATTCCCATTCACCAAACACGGTGAAGTTCACTTTTACCTTTCGGCATTGCCACTTTGACCTTGAACTTTTTGGAATGGGGGTGGGAATGGACAGGATCTTGCTCTGTAGTCCAAGCTGGTCCCGAACCGAGTATGTAGCCCACACTGGCCTCCAACTCAGGTCAGTGCTGCTGCAACCTCACAAGAGCTAAAATCATAGGTATGTGCCATCACACCTGGCTTACGGCGTGTTGGGAAGTAGAACTCAGGCCCTGGTACTTGCTAGGCAAACATCCTAATATCTGTGCTATTCCTCAGTCCCATTTTGACTTTTTTACTGGCCAAATTTAAGAATGGATTTCTAAAAAGGGAAGTCATACATAAATACATACATACATACACACTGAGATGATTAAATATCATTGGATGTTTACAGAGGTGAAGAATATATAATTGGATTAAACATCAATTCATATTTGAATATAAGATAAATGTTACATTAAACGTCTATAGAGCTAGAAAGTACTAAAACTTGTTCATTAACCTAGTTCCTTTGTGTTTGAATGTAATTAGCAATGCAGTTCATGCACTTATGTGAAGTTAACACCATTTCATAACTGTGTTTATGTCTAGAATATAGGTTATTTCTGAGCAACACAGAAAAATCCTAGGTTCTCATTTCCATGTTTTTATATAGCATCAGGGGGAAAAATCACTAGAACCTGTATATCTTCTATATACATAACATAGAATATTCAGTCCTCTGTCAGAGCTGGTGCAGCCAAGACGCTCAAACGAGCTGACCTACTTCTGGTTTGGTTCAGTATTCCTTTTCTTTCTCAGTTAATTATACCTTAAGAGCTGACACACATTTGTTTATATGAAGAGGAAATAAAAAAGAAAACACTTTTTCTGAGTAATTTTGATGACCTTATATTTTTGAGATTCTTATTTTTAATAAAAAACTATGTAATTTTTCTTTGAAGAAATATTCTAAGTTTGCTTTTCATTGATAACTACTTCATTTTCTGTATAAGAAGGGAAACATCTTTTATATTGGAGAAGTAGCAGTCAAGCCTGCCAAGCTTATCAATGGCATTGTGTTCCACAAGAGATGATTTTCTCTTCTTTCCAAAATGTCAAATGCATACCAGATAAATCACATAAACAAGTTAAAATATAAAGCTTTAAGGGTCAGAAAAGAAGAATTAGACTCTTTCCGTTATCATTTTTGAACTACTCTTTTAATCTCTACATAGTTATTTAGAGCAATATATAAAATGGGTGCTATGGTTATGCCACCCTCAGATTTCTACTACAGATATTAAGAAAAAAATCGTGTCTTCTGAAATTATTGAAAGTCCTCAAAATAAACATCTTGGCTAATGAAATAGATAAAATATATTGTTCTAAAATGTCAGAATAAAGCTTTATTCGAAATATATATAATTTCCATGTACAAAACACTTTTTCAGAAGCACATCTGTGCCTGGCACATTACCTTATGTGGAATAGTAAGTACTGAAAATAAGTAGAACACTTATGATTTGAAAAGTGTTGGAGCTGGAGGAATATCACATCTGTTAAAGCACAGGCCTACCCCTGAATTCTATTCTCTGGCACCACAGGAAGTTGGATATAGTGGCACACAAATGTAATCACAGAATTCAGAAGCCTGAAGTAGGACAATCGCCATGAGTCCAAGGCTAGCCTGGGCTACAGGACCAGTCTGGGCTACAGAGAGAGATATGTGTCTCAACTATTTCTACTGTAGTCAAGATGAAGTAAAGTATGCTACAGTAAGTAAATCTCTAAAATATTTATGGTTCAGTAATGCCTGCTTTTATTATATATTTATTTCAAGTCAAATGCAGGTTAAGGAGTCCTCATTCCTTTTGTGACTATTCTATTTTAAGCAAATTTACTATAAGATTGTGAAAAATGAAAAAATACGTAAACGCCATTTTCTCTTGCTGAATTTATTTAGACAGGAAGTTATACATCTTATCTACTTTCCAGGTTTGAAAAATAAAAACAGCCCAGTGAGTTGCAAAGATTTCAAAAATATAGCTTAGCTCCATGGCTAGGCAAATTAAATGATTCAATAGACTCAGATATTAATATACTTGAGGTTAATCTCCCTTAGTGACTTTAATGTCATTTAGCTATTAGGGTTGTGCTTTTCTGTAACAACTAGCATTTATCACTCTATTCTTCTTTCCTTGATTTTATTAACAAGGGTTGAATGCTTAGGAACTCTTTTTCTCTGAGTCACATTCACCTAGGGGGATATATATATATATATATATATATATATATATATATATATATATGATTTATGTTTTGCCCTTGAGACACACTAGCATGAGATTTGAAAAGAAGTTGAACAAGCCTTATTTCCTCCATCAGCACTGATGACAGGTAAATCGGAAGCTCAAGATCATGTTTTGCAGAAACCTTTATTCTCCTTCCATATACCCACTTAGGAGGAAAACCTGATATGTGAACCATGCAGAATATCGCTGGGTGTTTCTGATTTATAAGTAATGAAAATTTCCCCTCACGCAATATACTTATGACCCACAGAATAAATAACCAAGGCTCCTTCCCCTATAAACATATCGCATCTAATCTCTAAGAGGTGGGTATGCTATCTTACATAAAAAGGGGATCTTTAAATACATTTAAGAAGGAAGTTGAATTGAGAGGTAAACTGAATAACTCAGATGAGCCCAAATCTAATTATTCTAGTCTTTAAAAAAATGGAGACAGGGACTGGGAAAGTTTTGAAGTTGTCCAGGCTAGGCAGAGACTCATCATCCTTCTGCCTCTGCAACGCAGATTGCTACTTTCACAAGTCTGGCCTCTGCACCCTGCTGGAGAGCACACCTAGGCAATTATAGGGAGATACAGGAAAAGGGGCAGTATCAGAGAGATGCAAAGTTGTGTTTGAAGACAGAAGTGAACACAGCCATGGGTTGACGTATGTTGATATCTTCTAGAGGCTGGGAGAAAACCAAGGAGATTCAGAAAGATTATGTGGCTCTTATAATTTACATCTAAAAGGTCCCCACAAATTCTCATGTGTGGGGAAGACACTGGACCAGAAGGGTCGTGCCTCATTAGTGGATTAATTTATTGATGAGTTGATAACTGGTTGTGGTGCTAAGAGGTGGTGTTGGAGGAGCTGGATAACTGGGGCTTGAACAAGGCAGGTGAACTCTCATTACTGTTTTTCCTTCCTTCCTTCCTTCCTTCCTTCCTTCCTTCCTTCCTTCCTTTCTTCCTTCCTTTCTTTCTTCCTTCCTTCCTTCCAAATAAACTTCTCCTCCTTTAAGTTATGGGAATCAAGTACTTTGTCCCAGTGATGGAGAAGTAACTACTAAATCAGCCCCACTGACTTTTGAGGCTTAATGAACCTTGACTTGACTTTTGGTTAAAAAAATATGAAATAACAAAAATACGTTTTCAAGACATTTGTTGTATTTATTAGACTAGCAAGAGGACACCACTAGAGATCCATTCCCGCAATGCTAGACTGAATCATGTACTATCATTTATTAAGTTAGCAAACAGGGCGTGCTAGCTGCATATCACTTTAATTGCACACTAACCCAAAGGTTGCCTTCCCATTGTAATGGATAACCCACTCTTTGGAACATGTTCAGATTTGATAATCTTACGAATTTGTTAATGTACTTAAATATGTGGATGACTGGTGAAGGGAAGAGGTGAGAGGTGAGATCTTCGTAAAGAGTTTAGGGGAAAACAAGTGTTTTTCTTTTTTTGCCTATCTACTTGAATCAAGAGAATACTATCATATCTAGTAATGATTCTGACCTCTTTTGTCTTAATTAATTATGTGGATCTTTGTTTTCCAAAATGTTCAAGGCAAGGTGAGTCTCTAGTGTTCTGTATTCACCAGGTAGAATGTGAAGGTAATTTGCAAATTTAGTAGCAGAATGGTAAAATAGTGCCTCCAAAAGAATCATCTTTTTTACATCAAATTTTAAATTGCAATACTCCGATTACCATATGCCTATAGCTAAATGTTCTTAAACATACTTTTCTTTGCATGTCACTTGAAAAGACAACACGTTTTTGTTAGTTAATGCCCCGTGTAATTAGTTTATGTTGAAATATTGATTTTTACATTAAGACAGATAAATGCTAAAGTATGGGCAACTGAATGCTGTTTTCATAAAGACTGACAGTTTTCAGATAAAAACGCATTGGTGTGTCACTGCACTGTGACTAATGTGCAGTTACTGCATGTATATTCCTTTCAGTGTATAGTGGCACCCAGCATTGTCACCCTGAAAATTTAACATCTTGGTTGGAGAGGCCAAGTCAAATACTTTCTATCATGACTCAATGAACATGTCATTCTTTTGAATTTATTCATCAGGAACTATCTCAATCTAACAGTCACTTCATTTTTTCACTTCTTTTTAAATTAAATCTACCTGTGGAAAATTTACAAAATGTTTTGATGTTGACATTTTTCAAATTTTTAATTCTCTTCATCGAGGACACATATGCTTTTTTATATGTTGATTTAGACAACATCTCTGCTGATGTTGATAAAAGCAACATATTGTTGAGTGAATTAGCTGACTTCCATTATTTTCTTTTCCTTTTACGTGTACATACACACATAAGCATTTGCTATATGTGTATATGCAATTGTACATATGTAGCTATGTATGTGTGTTTCTCTGTAGTGAAATTATTGTAGCTTAAATTTTAAATGATTTATTAAAATTATTTTCTTAGAATAATGACAAATGCAAAATTTCTCAAAAACACTGAATTTCTCAAAAAAATATAGTATTTGTTGCTTGCAATCTGTGATTTTAGATGTTTTATGGAGAACAGAAAATTACAAAGTCTTGCATGATAGAATTTGAATTAATACTTTATGATAATGTTAAAATATTTTACATAGCATTTGTCCGGGTTTGGACTTAATATCGGATATTTCTCTCAAATGGTAGCTCAAACATCTTTGATATCCACTCCACATGTTTCCTACCTATTAATAGGTATCTCTTCTTGAGTAATACTTTTGTTCACCATCCATGATATCATTCCAAAAATATGTATTTCATTCTTATTGTGTTGAATACCATCATCAAAGTGTCACAGCAATTTTATTACTCTTCTAACTCATCTATCCCCATTCTTACTGCATTTTTGGAGTTCTGGACAATTAACTACTCTGTTCCAGGCTCGTGTAGGAAGAAGCCTATCAATCCTCATTCTAGGATTATGCTTCTCTAAACACAATGGTCAGTGGTCAGTGGACTTGTCTGATGGTCTTAGGGTTCTAACTTGAAGATGTTGCCATTATAGTCAAGAATTCAGTTCTATAGTATCATGGACCTATATGACGATGCAAATTATCCTCTTTTCAGGTAAAACAAGAAGTGGAGAAGAAGCACCTTGACCAAGTCTTTTTTCCTCTATTTAATCTTTTTAACCTCAATGCAGAGATTCACAACTTTTCCAGTTTGTATCAAACCTGATATCTGCCAAAAGTTCATCATAATGTAAAAAATTGGACAAACTTTCATTAGTGACATAAGTGAATTGCTACAACAAAACAAAGTTAAAACTATATCACATTGCTGCATTAAATGAACTTAAATCTATACTACATAAATATACTTAAAGTGACAGATATGAAGGCAAATACAGTTATTTCAGAGTTTTTTAGCTTTCATAACTTACTTACTCATATTTTACTGATTGCTAACATTTTTTCTCAGCTCATTCTCCTCTAGCTGTTGTCGCTTTTCCTCTGGGGTCATTGGTGTCGCTGGTCTCCCTCTCACTTTCCAAGGTTCCTTTAAGTATTCTCTGCAATACCTGCTCATTGGCTGCAAATTCCTTTAAGCTTTCTCTATCATGGAAAGTTTTAAGTTCTCCCTTTAAATTAAAAGATAATTTTTCTGGCTATAGCAGTGTTAGTTGGCATTTATGTTCTTTTAGTGCTTGGATGACGTTGCTCGATGATCTCCTTACTTTTAGAGTTTGAAGTGAGAAGTCTGCAGTAATCCTGAATAAAACCCCGTGAATGTACAAATATGCACCTTCCAGTATTCAGCTAAGGCAATTGAATTTTATTTTTTTCTTCTTTCCCAAATTTACTAGTCTTTTGAACTCTATGCTTATAGTTATTTTCTAATGTGAACTGGTGGGTAAGGACAGGTTTAACAATGACAACACAGATATAGGAAAATATGAGAAAAAAAAGAAAATTTTGATGGCTATCCCAATAAAGGGATTGGTTGGATTCAGAGAAGAGGCATCAAGATTTAACTACTGCGACCCATTAGAGGAATAGGAAGCTGAGTTACATTGGTGACTTAAGTGAAATGACTTAGGTGTGGAAGATTAATATGTTAAACACTGTATGGTTTCTCAGACTTGGAAAACCCAGAACACAGACATTCTATATAACCACATGAAGTGACAGCCGGAGCCGGGGGAAGGGACAGGGAGTGGGTAGGAGGGTAGAAAATGGGAAGGGATTGTAAAGTAGATAGGATACATAGATGTATGAAACACCCAAATTCATTGTAAATACTAGGTACTACATTTGTATATTAATAAAAATAGTGGGGAAAATAAAAAATAAAATTGATTATGATTTCCTTACAATAGGTTTCCTTAACAAAAGTTTATGCATGACTTCCCATTCTCTTTTACTAAGGGTATTTTTGCACTTTCTCTTTCTCTCAGGTCCTCATGAATTGTTCTGAACACTGCAAGGTAGTGGGATTAGAATTTCCATGTCAAAGTGTTAAGAGGTTTTGCAGGCTGTTCTCTGACCTTTACGGAACCACACTTCCACTTGAGGTATCCTAATTCTGCATGTAGAAAGATCTTGAGGAATATTAATGTGCCCCAGGCAACAACACCACAAAACTCTCAGGCTTATGGGGGAGACGCAAATTCAGTCTTCACCCAGTCCAACAGCCAACTCTATGAGCAAGTTTTGCTGATTCCTGTTGAGCTATGAAGTATCAATTCAACTGAAGACTGCCAAAATTAGCATTTATAAGCAAATAAATACAGATTCAATTTTAAGTGGTTGATCTCAGATATACCCACTGTACACATATTATTTTTTAACTTTTTTGAGTGAAGAATAGATGTTTTTGACCACAAATAAAATATGTAATAGACAGTATATCATTTATATCAATAAAAGTTTCTTAATTTTATTACAATATTTTAAAAATCAAGGGAAAAAGAATGGTAAGCCACATGTTGTACACATTTGATAAATTGTTATATGGTCAAAATTGACAATAATTTTTAAACTTTTTCCGACACCGAAAATTTATTAGGATGAACAGAATTAATGTTAAGTGAAAATGTGCTGTTATAGCTGTATTGTTAGAATACCGTCTCATTTAATTATTTTCTAATTTCACATGATAGATATTTATAGAAAAATTCATAAAAGGAATTAATTTATATGGACTAAGAAACAATATCTAGCAAACAAGGAAAATATCCATCAAACAAAAGGGTTATTTTTGAATTTTAAAACCAGTTCTTGTTTTGATATGTAATTGGAAAGTAACATGTTTATTGCTGTGAAGTCAAAAAGTACATAAAATTGAAAGAAATTATATTTGCCTATTTTTATAAAAACTAATTTATTCTACTATATATGATATAAATAATAATTATTTTAAAGGTTAGAATTATTCTTCACTTATGTCAAAGAACAAGAGCCAACCCATAGATAACTCTTTGTGTTAGTTCTGAGTTTGTGTTGCTGTTGATATTGCTGAAAATTAATCTTATATGAAATATTTATCCTGTAAACTAAATACTTCATCAATATATTGTACTATAGACAACAACACGTTGCTTATAGTACATATTTTTTCCCGAAGACTAAGAATGGTCTATATTTTGCTTGACAACTTAACACACAGGATTCTGTACACATAGTAGTCATTTTAGCAATTTTTTTATTTTACATAGTCAATATAATTTTACTAGGGGAAAATGAGAGCATCACATGAATAGCTGCTGTGTGTTCAAATTATTTGTGTCAAGCCATTTTTTCTAACATATATTTAATCTAATTGAAAATAATGTTAAAATAAAGTTTGATGTCAAAAAAACTACCACATACAAAAGAATGATTCTAGACACACACCAGTCACTGTGCACCAAAGTCAAATCAAAGTGGATCAAAGACCTAGATATTAAAACTGAAACACTGAAGTTTCTAGAAGACAAAGTAGGCAAATGTCCAAAAGACATAGGTGTAGGCAAAGACTTTCTTAATAAGACACCAAAAGCAAAAGAAATTGTTCCCATTATTAATAAATGAGATTGTGTCAAATTAAGTTTCTGCACAGCAAAGGAAATTATCACCACTGTATAAAGAGAACTGACAGAATGGGAAAAAAAAATATTTGCCACTAACACCTCAGATAGGAGGCTCATAACCAGAACATACAGGGAACTAAAGAAATGTAAGCCCCCAAAATCAACGACCCTATTGAAAAATGGGCAAAATAAATGAAGAGGCAGTTCACTGATGAAGAGGTTCAAATGACCAATAAATACATGAAAAGATATTCAACATTCTTAGCCATAAGAGAATTACAAATCAAAACATTGCTAAGATACCATCTAACTCCAGAGAGCATGGCCTAAATCAAGAACTCAAACAGCAATCAGTGCTGGTGAGGCTGTGGGGAGAAAGGAACCTACCTGCACTGCTGGTGGGAATGTAAATTGGTACAACCACTATGGAAAGCAGTGAGGAAGTCTCTCAAAGCATTGGAAAAAAAATATGGCAACTGTTTAGAAAAGTCGCTGCAGTACTATGTTCACTGGGAAGAAGACAGAAGCTGTGCTATGCCCTCATGCTGTGCTTTATTCTTCATCCACTAGTTCACTTATGGAAAACAGAGAGTCACACGTTGGTTTAGTGGGTCAAGGACAAAACCATTTGCTATTATTAGTTTAAAGACATCCCATTTTCAAAGCTCCATTTTACTTACAACGACTAACAAGAGAAACAACATTCATGGAACCAGGATGCATGCTGCTCTAGTTCATTGCTTTTACTTTTTAAACGTGCACATCTTGAAAACTAATCTGAAATGTTCCTTATTATCTCCACTAGAGCTGTTTTCTCTTGGATATTCTTTAATTGGAATCCTGGATAGAGATAATAATAGCTTTTGGCTTGCAGTTAAAATGATTCCCTTTCCAGCCTTTTGTGTGAGCTCTCCGCTTTTTAACACACACTGTAATAATGTATTTATGAAATCCATATCATCTTTTGAAAAGCCAAACTTAGCAAAAGCATCTCAGGTGTACCTGGAGACTGTTTCTTGTCCTGTGTGGAGGTGTTAAGGTTTAGGATGATCAATTATTGCTCTCGCAGGGAAGAAAAGTGCTGAAGAGTCCTTAAGATCTCAGCAGGCATGATTTTGTTTAGAATGAAGGAAATTGCATCCGTTATAGATACTACTTGCATTGCTACAATTTCCGTTTAGAAATATAGTCTATGGAAAGAGGGATTTGATTTAAAGGAATTTTTTGAAAGCCTTATAAACAACTGCATTACACGTACTTAGTTTTAGAGTTAAAATAAAATTTATGCTGTCTAAATGCTACCTTCTGAGTGATTTTCATCACATTGACCTTGAAGACGGGCACTTGGGTTCCTTCTGCTGTGTCCACATCATCTGACTGTCATACCACAAACTTGTTTCTACATCCACCACTGTTGATCGATTTTATGTTTATTCTTTAATTGCTTGGTTTTTTGGTACAAAGCATTTAATACAGTCTCCCTAGGTTAACCCCAACACCTGTGTAAGTAGTGCCTTCTGAAGGGTAAGCTCATAGGGATTGCTAAATTTTCTATTACGTAGACAGACACTGGAGTGTTCTCTAGGTCACGGATTATTTGCTGAGACAAAAGGAACATTTAAGTAGCAAAGATCTGTAATGAAAGTATTCAGGTAAAGCTACACTAAACTAATGGTCATGTTAGGCACCCTGGTGAAATTAAAACTGGAGTGAGGCAGTGAATAGATTTCAGAAGTCAGTAACTTACCTGCCCCTGATCCGAAGAAAAGATGTTCCTGTTGAAATGCTATGCCATTTCTAAGGTTCGTGGCATTTATGGTGCTCATAAAATTGTAGGACCATAAAATATCAAAGAAGTTTCACAAAATCAGCCTCAAGGAGCAATTTAAAATCAGCTGGTTAAATGAAACAGCCTTGGCAATCTTTTATAAAGACACGTGAAAGCCAGAAGTAGGTTAAATGTGGGTTCACGCTCATTCCTAACTCCCCAAATGTCAGGATTTCATAAGTCAACCCCCACTAACGTTTCTTGGATTCTATTCTTCTCTGTATCAGTCTTTGAAGGGAAGTAATTTATTTTGAAAATACATTTGAAAAGTGATATTTTTGCCTAAGTCTGCAGAGTTGCTCCTCTGCAGATGCTCACACTGGCATTTTTCTACTCAGACAGCAAAGCTGATAGGGAGAGATCAAGAAGCACTGAGAGGCTGACCCTCCCTCACAGATGTGAAGGCATTTCCAGTTAAGAGGATTTAGAACAGTTGTTGATGTTGGGTTTTGGTTTTTTGTTTTTGTTTTTGTTTTGTTTTGTTTTTTGCTTTTGGTGTTGTAAATTTCAGGATGACATAGACAATATATTCCCAGTTTTTTCCTGCAATACTAAAAAAGGTTCTAAATATATGAATTATAAAATATATTAACATATGCACAACCTCTCAAAAAGCATGAAATAAATATTGTAATATGAACACTATTAAAATACAATATGTTATATGTCTTATAGTCACATCAATAATTAAATTCAATATAGTAATAAACTGAACTATTAGTTGATTATAAAAACTTTGGTAAAAAAATTACATGTAAGATAAAGTGATGATTGTTCTAGACCATCTCAACTGCTGTAATGAAAGACCATAAACAAAAATATAAGTATATTTGATACTGAAGGATATATATTGTTTTTGTTTTTGAGACAAGCTGTCACCCTGCAGTCCAGGCTGACCCTAAACTCACTGTATAGGCAGATTGGCCTCCAACTCACAGCAATCCTCCTACCTCATCGTCCGAAATACTGAGATTGCACGCATGCTCCACCATGCCCAGGTGGTGTGGCTAGGCACACCCTTTAACCATTGAGCCATGTCCTCTGCCACATGTAATTGTTATTTGAAAGAAATTGCTAACAAGATTAAAATGCTCTATGATCACTATTACCTTTGACTCAATGGCAATTTTATCATTGTTCACCAACTTACATTTTATTGGCTTAAGACTTATGAGATTTTTTATCATTTAATTTGAAATTTTTCTTCAATACCATTGCCTTATGTTTTGGTGGTTTTCTACAAGTATAGCAAATTAAATTTACCTGCAATACCATTGCTGCTATGCAGTAAAGATACTAAATACAATCATGCTTCTACAGTACAACTTTCTGGTTTTATGCATTCACAAAGTGTTCCTTAAAAGAGATGATATTGAAGGGCATATATCTGAATTTAGTGTAAAAATAACAACAGTTTTATAAAAATGCCTTGTTTCATTTCCTGGCAGTGGTTGTTTTCCTACAATATTTGATTTTGAATTCATCATGAAAATTGCAGTTTGAAAAGAAATTCCAATATCCAGAAAATGACTTACTCCACATGAGATATTAGTAAGTTCAAATCTCCTCTAGAATTAGACAGTGTTTGATTTTTTTTTTTTTTCAGGTGAATAGTTGTTCAGTCAGAAATGCAAAGCTTCACCAACAGACTTTTTAAATGATTAAAATGCCACTTTTATGGAACAAAAAATAAAGCAAAACAATCCACGTTTACATTAAAAACACTTAAAATATCTCATAGCAAGATCTGTACAGCAACAGTGCAAACCACAAACCTCAGACATTCTTTAGTTAATAGTGTTTCTGTAGAGGGAAAGGTGGGCTTGAACCACAGATCTCCAACTCAGGATTTTTTTTCTTTTCCAACTTTCTTTGGTGGTCTATTTTGTTAGCAATAGTGTACAATTGTGTTTCTGTTCTTTGAGATTTCTAGAATTCCCAAGTCAATGTTTAAGTAGAAAAGTGGGCAGCACAATATATAATAAAACAACCAGTTTTGAGTCTTAGAGCTTTTCTTTGAGAATACTAGGCAAGCTAAAACATTTAAAATTTAGAAAATACTTCAAATTAAGAGATCACAGGATTCTTTTCTAATATACCAGTTACATATCTGGGTTTACTGGAGCCTGGATTTCTTTCAATGATAATAAAATGTGAAGATTATTGGCTGAAAAATTCACGGCAATATGTCTACTCATGTTGTCAACATGCACAAAAAACTTTTTAAAGACTCAGAGAAGCAGATGTTCAAAGAAATCATGTAAATCTAAACTTAATCGCCTCAAATTCACTCATCATGAATACTCCAGTACTACTTTTACTTATTTATGGAATTTCTCTTAATTGGCTCCAGACATTGCTAACACTTGGAGTGCAGTCTGAAATTCTGCTCTAGCTTTATTGTATGAAAACAAATACTTGAAAAATTAAAATGCATATGATTGTGCCCTAACTCTATCAGTTAAATTAGCTCTGCAATGTGATCAAGACACTGCTCTGGGCATGAATTTCAACATTAAAAATTTTTCGGATGAACTTATTTTGAAGAATGAAAGTGTTCCAAAGTTCTCTCAAAAATTCAGAAGGTTTTAGTGGAAGATTTGACACCACAAAAAATTATTTAAAGAGCTTACTATAATTTAGCATTCTGCTTGTTTTTTTGGGGAAAATTCTCTTGTCTATCCTATTATTTACCTATCAAAAAGTCAACAACTCTTATAAATTTAAGTAATATATTGATAAATATATCCCAAAACACCTATTGACCTATAGAAACATATTTCATCTATTGACATTTGAGAATAAATGTGGGCAATCTGTGCTAGAATATGTAAAAATAAATGCAAAAATAGATTTTCCATACTACATTTGAGCTACTTTATTGAAACTGACTTAAAATGAAGAACATATAATTTTATGTAATTTGACAGTTATTGAGTCATTAAAATATTTCAAACTATTTATATAGTTTATATGTTAATTTAAATTATTACTTTAAACTTTTAGAAAAGAATGTGTAATTTGGAAAGTTAGTGGCCAGATTGGAGCAGAAAGATTGTGTGTGATCACACAGCCTTTCAGAAGCCATTAGTGCAACATTTGGAACAGTATGCTGTCCAAATCAAAAATTTATTAGCTGTCAACATATCTTTTTTCAATGTTTTCTATGGTTGATCTTCTTTAAAATCAGCTAAAATTACTATTAAAAATTAAGTGTGCAGCCTCACTCTCAGTTATACTAAAAATGGGGTCTTTAAAAATAGAGATGATGAAACTTTTGCATATCATTTGACACGTGTGCTGAAAATGAATAGGTGTTAATAGTTGATGAAGATCACCTACAGAGATTTAATATTGAAAATAATTTTGAATACCTGAATCATCATAAATTTTCTTCAAAAATGTTTTCTCTGGGAATATGCATGAAATAGATCCCTAAGTAAAAGATAGGAAATTTACAGGAATGTGTATGAAGCAATGCCTAAGGGTGCAGGAAATGGTCAAACTCCTTAGTAGTCATATGAATTTTAATTCAAAATAATGAATTTATATCTATTACAATTTGAAATTATAAAATAAAATTTAAAAATAGGAGCTGGAGGAATACTCAGCAGCTAAGCATTCACCTAGTAAGTGCTAAGGACCTGCGTTCAAATCACCCAGCACCACATAAGCTGGGCATGATGGCTCACACTTGTATCTTAGCACTTGAGAGGCTAAGGCAGGAGGACTGCTGTGAGTTCAAGGCCAGGCTGGGTTACATAGTGAGCTCAGAACCAGCCAGAACTACAGAGTGAGACCCTGTCTCAAAATAAATAAATAAATAAATAAATATACTGTGGGATAAGAAAAGTAGACTTTTATTTGGTTGTGGAAGTATAAATGATTGTAGTTTCTGAAAAATCATTTGGTGTATTCTATTAAAATTAAGCTTTTCAGTCTGGTAGTACTATATCCAACATGTTTTTAATGGAAAAATGTATCCATAATTAAGAATTTATATTAAAATAATGTTCAAAACTGATAAATTTTGGAAACAAAATTACTTGTAATTAAATGATATTTTACCACCTCAGTGGAACAGCATAGTGTTTAATTTAAAATATACTAATGGATTTAGAGGAATTTTCAAGCAGTATTACTGAGTTGCATAGAAAAATTTACCTTAAGATTCTATTTTCTGATTCCAAGAACCCCAAGAGCCACATTGTCAAATGTTAACATATTTATACATGGTTATATGATTATTAAGCAATAATTTAGAAAAATGTTAAAGCAAATGTCACTTGCAAAATATAGCTTTGTAGAAATTTCAGAGTAAAAGAAAGTACAGGTTAAAAAAATAAGAACAATAATGTATTTAACAGCTTGCACAAAACACAAGCAAAGCTAAGGGCTGACATGAGTTGACTCTGGCATGCTGACATTTAGGGCACAGGTTGGAAATAGAACCCAACCGTAGCCAACAGTGTAAGGATCAACCCACCATACAATAAAGGGTAAGTCTTCTGTAGCCTCTGTTTTCCAACTTCAATGCAAAATCATTGCCTTGTGTCCTCCATGGAGCTCAGTAAAAAAAAAACTCTGAGATAACAGGAAAAACTGATAATAAGTGTGTGTCACCAAGCCACGTACAAGTTTGTTCCAATCAGGTGACACCCATAGACTCCATATCTGCTTCAGAAACCTACTCCGCCGTTTCTCCTCAAATCTTTGTCTGGCGCGCTGAGTGTTAATAGAAATATTTTGGAGATTGTGTCTTCTTGCTGATGCTTCTTTCTAAGGGTTAAAAAGTGTATTTCTCTCTGGAGAATTTATGTGTTTTGCTTGCAATATCCTGATTATCTACAGTGATTTCTTAAAGTACAAACGTTCTTTGATTTATGACTTGACCTTTCTTTTTAAACAACTGGAACGTCTGTCCATTCCTAATGTACATTAGCAAATAGCAAGGTGATACCTTCAGCATCGTATGTAGGCATACTAAAGTAGTTAGACACAGGTATAAGCATGATGGCATCCCCACGTGAAGGGAACCAGTGGGATGAGCACAATAATAACCCCGAGCTTTGGATGGCAGCTCAAGGAAGAGAAACCTATACAGATTTCATAGGTTTTTCTAAGGTAAAACAAACAAAGACCAGAAGCCTAGTCACTGCTTTCAAATCCTCAATTTCTTACCAGCCAAAACCAAAAGACTTCACTATACATTTGTAATACCCCCCCCATTTTATTGATATGTATAAGTGCTAAATTTAAGGTTTGCAATGAAGTTGAGCATTTTGTGCACCTACTTATCTTGTCAAGGTGACTAGGACTTTCCCGGTCTCCTTTAGTTCATCCCCCTACCTGCTCCTCCCTCCCTCCCCACCCTATCCCCCTGATCAATTTGTTTTTCATTTTAAGTTCCAGAAGAGTTGTGATCTGGGTCTCTCATATCACAGAGACCATTCAGTGTTTCACCTTCTGCTTCTGACTCACTTCACTAAGCATGATGTTCTCAAGTTTCTTCCATTTGCCTGCAAAAACCTCCATGCTGTTGGACTTTATAGATGAATGTGTATTCTTTAGTTATGTTGGAGACACTATACTTTAGTAGGAGGAAAAAGTTAACCTCAGAATAGGTAAGAACTGAAGCTGGGCCTGCACAGCACTTCAGAAAGCCGAAGTGTAAGGATTTAAACTTCCAGTTCAGGAGGGACAACTTAGTAATGTAACAAGACCCTTTCTTAAAATCAAAATATAAAATGGACTGGAAATGTGGCACAAGGGCAAGGTCCTGGATTCCATCTTCAATACAGCAAAAACAAACAAACAAAAAACCTCAGGCAAGCAAAAAACTACTTAAAGTGAACAATAGAAAGCTTAAAACTAGTCCTAGAAACATAAAATTCTTCTAAATTTGACCTGGTTGCTAGACCAAAATAAGATAAATATTCCTTTTAAAATGGTCATACAATTCAAGTGCTAGAGAATGAAACTACTACAATGTACAATAACAAATATATGAAATTTCTAGACAAGAATGAGACAGGAATAAAAAAAAAAACCCTCAGGACAGAAAAAAAAAATAACATCAGAAAGTAGGAAGGACCAGAAATGATGAGAGTTCCTGGTACTGCATATATTAATATTTTTTTCAAAATTTTATAGCTTATTAGAGGTAAGAAAAAACATATAAACAAATATTCACTAAGTGGACATAACAGAAATAGATATTACATAGAGCAAAGACTAGAGATAATCAGATAAGCTAATAGGCTGCTAGGACAGTGTGTTTACTGGATTGGCATTTAAGTTCACCCAGAGAATTGGTGTACGCCTGGGTGCATTTTGGTAGCATGGCCTTTGGGTAGCTGTCTGTCTCCTAAACTTCCTCTTTGGCATTTCTGTTTTCAAACCTTCCCTGAAACAGCACAGCTTACTTCTGCCATGTCCGTCCAACATGAGGCTTCCGCCTTGGAGTCAGCTGACTCAGGAACTAATCTCCTAAAAACATGAACCAAGTTAAATTTTTCCTTTAAGTTACAGGTTTCTGTTATTTTGGCTGGCAATGGCAAAGCTGACTCTCTCTCTCTCTCTTTCTCTCTCTCTTCTTTCCTGTATTACTGGAGATTGAACTCATGCCTTTTTATCTCCAGTCCTTTTTATTTAGAAACAAGACCTAATTAAGTTGCTGAGGCTGGCATGTTGTCTCTGCCTCCCAGAGTGCTGAGATTTCAGCTCTGCCCCGTGATGCTCATATCCACCTTCAAGGGATACTAACATCCTCTCTGAGCACTCCTGTTAGCCAGTCTATACTATTCCCCATTTCTACTCATTTCTCTATATTTAATTATATTTGGCTTTTAGTTTTGGTCTGTTTTATTCCCTGATGTCGCTCAAGATATTTTTGTGGCATGGCCAAGATACTGAAGATCCTCTGAACCTCTTGTCTAAGACAACCCTGTAATCATTGTCCTGACTGTGCCCTGACAATGATTCAATTAGAACCAACTTGAGAGAAAATGAACGAATTTTGCTTGACAATCAAAGTTGCCATCACAGAACCACCAGGACAAGAGAAAATGACAGACACATAACCTTGGGAAAATATCTTAAAGCAAAAGAAGGAGTATGACATGGGTATGCAGGCTGTATTTTCTATGGTGCTGACTATGTACGTAGCTGTACAAAATCAAGGAGACTAACAGAGCAAAAGGTATGAAAGATGTTAATATACAGACATATCTCTTATAATAAAATGTTATCTCACATGTTGTTTCTCAAAATACTGTTTCTTGGATGTAAATCATGATATACTGCATTTAACATTTTTCATTAAGTGCTAATTCATAAAATAATCAATCATGTTTTTAAAATTCATTCATCATTTAAAAAAATCTTCTAATCATACAAAAGAATAATACAAAATTATTTGTGTATAATGTGCTTTTTCCTGCCAATTTCTGTAATAACATTTACTATATTTCTTTCAAGCTTTTTCCAACTATTTTTATTAATATACATATGCAATACATAATGTTTACAATGAACTGGAGTATTTTGTGTACATTTATATCATATCAACTTTACAATTTCTTCCCATTTTTGGCCCTCCCACCCCCTCCTCACCCCTTCCCCAACTCTGGCTATCACATCATGTGGTTCAATAGAATGTCTTTTTCCTGGGTTTCCCAAGTCAGAGAGACTATATTGCACTTAGCATATTTAATCTGCTGCATCGAAACCATTTCGCTTAGGTCATCACTCTTTAGCTCAGCTTCCTATTCCTCAAACGGGCCACAGTGGTCAAATCTTGAGGCCTCTTCTCTGAGTCCAGCCAATCTCTTCATTGGGATATTTGGCAAAATTTCTTCTTTTCCCCTATATTTCGCTATATCTTTGTTGATATTCTTAAACCTGGCCTTACCTACCAGTCCACACTAGAAAATAACTACAAGCATGTAATCAAAGACTAGTAAATATGAGAAAGAAGATGAAAAGTTCAGTTGCAAATGCCATAGCTGAATACTGGAAGGAACACGTTTGTACATTCACAGGTTCATCTTTACACCAATCAGTTTTGTTACATCAAAGATCTAATAAGTGAACTGCTACAATAAACATTGCTACGTTACATTAACTTCAATCCATATCACATAAGTATATTCAAAGTAACAGATATGAAGGAAAATTTAAATATTTCAGAAATTTTTAACTTTAAGAACTTATTTATTCACATTTCACTGATTACTAACATTCTGCTAGGTCTGGTTTATAATTTTATCTGCCTATCCATCCATATATTCAAGTTCATTGGAGGTTTTTTTAGCGATTATGACCCACAATTTCTTTTAATTCAGTTAATTTAGTTGCTGAGTATGCAGTAGGCACTTCACTATTTTGATTGATGGTCTAATTGACACTTTAATCAATTAGATATAATTGTAGAAAACTATATTTGGATTTGTAAGACACTATTTGAATATTTCTAGTTTTCAAAAATTTAAATTCATTATATGAATATATCAATTTTAATACAGATGTAAAGCCATGGCATTACTGAACTAAATTTGTATGATTGGATTATACACTAAAGTCTTTTATGTACATTAAAAAATCGTAGTAATTCATGTGTGGTCTTTCGTGAATTCTTGTCATTGTGAATAGAATTAATAAGATTCATAGCCTTTTGATAAGACACCATTATATGATTAACTACATAAGAAAAGCTTCTCTTCACATAGACTTTTTAAGATTTCTACATGATATAATTATAAGAACTCAAATTTGTGACTATTAGAGCCAAGTTATTATTAATAATAGTGGGCAAGTGTGATCTTTTCAACAAATATGAAGAGCAGATTAAAATAAAATTGTGAACCTTATTTTCACATAAAACAATTTGATTTAAGTATTTTTGCTCATAAGTAGGCAATGAGAAGCAGAATAGATAATTGTGATTATAGTGACTACAGAAATGTAACTTAAATACGATTGAAGGGATTTTTAGATAAATGTAAAAAAATGAATCTATACCTCTAAGCCTCTACATTTTGAACATGTTTGGAAATATCCATGACTGGGTTTTGAAGACTCTTGGTTTGACAAAGGTTACTCACCAAAAATATAGAAGATAATTATATTAAATCTGGTTTCTTGATTTATTTTTTGTAAAAAAGGCAAAAGTTTATTTTAGATCTGACCACACCATCAAAAGGATTCCTAAAGGTTTAATTCCAATATTTTATTATAGTGTTTTCCTTGTATTCTTTGAATTATGTTTGTGTACAGTACAGTATTTTTTTGATTCAACTATATATTTCTGGATTTTTTTGTCCACATACAATTTGTTTCTTCAATCAACATCAACTACTTTGTGGCAACTTTCTATGGCTGTGTGTGATTTCTATTCTATGCTAGCACCCGGTACACAGCAAATATAGAATGGAGGCTTTCTAGGCTAATGCCGGTTGAAAGTGCTTTACTTACATTGATCAGTTGTATGTGTCGAAACAGTTTTATTGGAAACATTTTCCTGAAATTAAACAGTTCAAAACACTGAAATATACAAAGAAATAAATTACCATAAAAATATGCGGTGGCCTGCAAGGTTGTTAAATTAATCTTGATTCAGCTCTAGTAGGAAACGCGTTATAGAACAAACTGAGCTGTTTTTTGCTTGCTTCCCTTGCTTGAGATTTGATCGGACCTTTTCGTCTTCCCAGAGCTTTAATGATATTCATGGAAAAGCAGGCTGCATTTTTTAAATCTAATGAGGTGTCAGCTTCTTTAGTGACTCATTTTCTCTTTTGTCCTTTAGTATTTTCCATTTTCTCCCCCTAAAACAATATAGACTAACCAAAGAATGAAGGACTATTATCAGAAAAACATCTGGGAGCTAAAACCACTTGCTAAAAACCAGAGCAATGATTCAGTATTAACTTCAACAACTACTATATTTTCAGTTTCAAATTTACATTGCAAATTTGCATCACAAAGGATTACATATTTATAAGAGTGTTTATCAGTTGACTTTTTTTGGGGAGGGGGGCGTATTTCAACATTTTTCTATTTTAGCTTTTTCTAAGGCCCCAGTGATATTGGTTTGGAGGAATAGACACTGGGAATAGGCAAGATTCCACCTCTATCTACTAATATTAATTTGAAATTTCCTGAAAAATCTGTATATAAAAAATGTTTCTTTTTTTCTCTTTGGCCAGTGCTGTAAGAAATTGTATATTTTGTAGTCATTTTCTTGAGTTAACTTCTTACTAAATGCAAATACATTGACCTGAAAGTTACACTCAGTTATATATTAGCACATATTTACAAATAATAAATAAGCAGATTCTTGAAAAAAAAATAAATGATCTTTTACTTACATGATTTGTCTCCCAGCAAAAGTTCATGGCAGAATTCAGAAAGCAGAAGCAACGATACACGTGGAATCAGGATTCTCACAGGTCATGGACTCATTGCTATCAACTGCCAAGCTTCACATATTGTGGAAATGTGTAGTTTTCCTGGGGTTTCAATGAAAGTTTTGTGACCAATATCTACAAGAGAAACTTGGATTTGATGAAGAAATCGTTTCTCTAATAAAGAAGTCCTTCTTATCCTCAAAATTCCATGCTATTTTCCACTACTCTGTAATTTCTGTTTCAATTTCTAATTTTATTAAACATGCAGCTTGTTAGATTTCTTAAATTTCCATCAATATTTTTGGAACAATTTCTATGTATTTCTATGTTTATAATACAAATGGTGATTAAAGAATGCGTTCTGTAATTTCTTTCATGATAAAGTTTTGTACTCCCTCTCTTCTCTTTTTTTTCTCCAACTTTCTTTTCCTCTTCTATGCACACACACGCACAAACACATAAACATACGTGTATATGTACAATATGTGTGTAAATTCTCACCCATATACATGTACAGTCATGCATGGAATATTGGCATGTTCATATTGCAGTGTTGATCATATAAGACGAAGATGAAGCTGAAAATTCCCCACTTTCTAGTGCGAGTATGGCCAGGCATAGCACTACTGAACTGAAGCTAGCACAGTGTGGTAGCGGTTGTAGGAAACTGCAGTACTATGTAGCACATAATTCTTGATAAATAAAAGTAACTGCACTACTAATTTATGTATTTGCTATACTTTCATTATTTGAAATGTATTTCTAATTAGTAAAAAAATATATTTACTAAAATTGGTGAGTGGCTTTATGTTGGCATCAGCCTCACATAATTTTTCCTTTATTCCTTGATCACATAATTTTCCTGGGTGTTGGATTTAATTGCATGATATTTTGTTTTTTCATTACCCTTCAATGCCCCAAATCCATTGGTAACGCTGCAACATCAAGGTGGACCTGAAAATGCAATTAAAAGTCTCCCGCAGGTGAGAAATTGATGGATACTGCTCACTCGTCAGGACTATAATATTCTACCATGGCTCAGATTTTGGGAAAGGAAAAAAAAAAAGGAGCTGTTAGAAAATCTACTTGATTAGAGGCAATAAGAGTCACACATATTCAAGAAGAACTTACATCAGTTATGAGAAATATCTGACTACTTGAATAAAAGTTCTGAACGGAGCACATTAATCTCAGCACCCTAACCACCATGACCAAACAAAAAAAGGCTGAGATACTTATAGAAATTGTACAAACCGGCCGCAAAGTTGAAATTTCTTAAAACTCTGAGTGGTTTTAAAAGATTCAAGAATTATTGCTCATCATAAAATATGAAAATGAATGAAGAATCTTCAAGTACTGATGTAAAGGCAAAGAATTTTTTGACTCAGTTCATGAGCTGATTTGCAAAGATAATTACTTGCCAGAGAAACTTCGGCAAGAGGAACAAACAGATTGGTGGAGTTAGATGTATTGGAGATGTATACTTCCTAAGATTTTGTATGTGTGCTCCGTGACACTAACACGACTGTGAGATCAATCATTGATGTGTTTCTTATAATATATTCCTATAGATAGCAATGCATGATTGGATTTACTTTAATTTTTATTAACATTATTATTCAGAGTCTCATTGTTAGTCTGTTTTGGCTGTTGAAATCCATCTACTTTTGTAAATGTGTATTTTTTTACTTATTTTATATTTGTAAATATATTATATATTCTTCAAGCACTTCTATCATTTGTCTATTTACTTATTTTAATTTCTCTTTATTAAAATTTAAACTTGCACACCTGGACCCTAGCTCAAGAACAAACTATTCTGCTTGCTATTTACCTTTTGAATCTCTCTGGGATATTCTTCTTCTGTAATCCCTACTATCTGAGTAGGAGATTTCCTACATCTATCTTCCACTTTTTTCTTTCATTGTCTGTGATTTGCGAATGTTTATATTCTTGCTTTATTACTTTGAAATCTGTTCTTTACTTGATTGCCTAGCCTTTAGAACAGACCTAAAGTATACATAATGCCTTCAGATCACTCATTTCATCTTTCTGAGTGTGTGTGTATGTGAGTGCCAACAAGTTTTCCGTCTCTAGAAAGTTTTGTTTGATCCATTCTTAAATCTGTTACAAACTTTTATTAGTAATGTTCTCTTTCTTCATGAAAATTTGTCTCTGCCGTATTTTGTTCCACTGTGTGTATTAGATCTGATTCTTTGGAGTGTCCTCACCTTACTGTATTTGACTTTTCTCTCCGGTTAATGCAGAAGTGTGTATGGTTATGTTCTCACATGCACTCCAGCCAGCTCAGAGTCGGGGAGAGAGTTGTAGAAAGGTTGCTATGTTTAATGCAAAGCAATAAACCTTTCTCTGCAGCTACCAAGCAAACAGCAAGGTGGTTGAGGTGGCTTAAACAGGCCTGTGACCTTCAGTTTTGTAATATTCAAGAAAAAGAGGACTTAAAGACAATGTTTCTCTATTCATATTTATGGTGCCATGTATGTCATACAAACAGACAAACTTAATCCAAAATTTCATTTATTTTTTGTGCCATGGGACTCTAATTTCTTTCTTGTTCTACTACTAAACACAGCAGTGAAAAGTTGGCACAAGATGTCAAGGACTCAAGGCCCACAGAGCTGAGGCCTCATGGTGCTTGAATGATAATGAGCACAGAAAGTATGTTGAAAGTGAGTTGGAGCTGGGAAAGCTTGCCTGGGACTAGGACCTATCCAACTCTTTACAGTCAAAATAAAGATTAAGGACACTCTAAGCCTATCTCTTATGACTTCTGTGTGCTAGTTAGTAGAAAAATATCATAAGCTTGTAAGTGAAAAATAATTTCATCTGAAATAATGACTGTCTTCCACAGACCAGTTCTGAGAGGTCAGTGGAGTAGTACTTCAAGATGGCTGGTGAGAGTTAAAATTTATTAATATCTAGCCATATATATATATATATATATATATATATATATATATATATATATATACAAGAAAGGGGAACGTGAATTACAGCTAATAGGAAAGCATAGGTTCTGATGATGGAAGTAGGACAGGGAAATCGCCAGAAGACCCTGAAGGCACAATGGCAGCCAACCAAACTACAGTATTTGTCGTTTCTACAGTGCTCTTTCCTGGGAGGGACAGATTCACAAATCTGGCTGCATAAGCAGCGACACCATTAGCTTACTACGTTCTGCTGTGTGGCCAGCATCCGAGGACTGACTGATGAGATAGATGGGTAAGCAGGCAGTTTCCACAAGTAACACTAACTTGCCCGACTCTCTGTAGCCTTTGGCTAATACTCATCGGAACAGCTCTTTACGGGTAAAATTACAATGTCCCCTTGACTTGGTAGTCTTGGTAACACAAGAATTGTCTCAGAAAGTTAGTGCTGGTATGGTCTCCTTTAATTCAAGGATGACATATGAATGTACTTTGAAAACAACTAACAAAGATGAGCGATAGAAGTCAAATGAAAAATTTCAGAGCTACATCTGACTGGGCTCACAGGCAGTGATCTGAGCTAGTTAATAAGTTGGAAGGAGTAGAACTTGCAAAATTCTGGGATAGAATCGTCATGACACAGAAGATGCCTGATCAACCGCTCAGTATTCAAACTAGGTTTGGGGAGCTGAGCCACTACTCTGAGCATGCTAAATGGTCTAGCTAAATGCAGTAATAATTCAGAATGTGATCAAAATTTTCTATGCTTAGTAGTGACATCAGACTAAATTCAATTCTAAGCGCTGGTGTAAATACTAATTAAAAGTACATTTTCTTTAAAAGAATGAAAACTATAAGACAAACACAGAGAACATGAAGAAATCTACTTTATGTATATAATTATTAAAAGGTTTTAAGACAAATTAAATTTGTGAAATTGTTTTAATGAGTTTATTTATCAAAATTTGCCTCCCTCAAAAAGACATTTTGCTGGTGAAACTATATACCACAGTTGTACTGTCACTAGAAATATATAGGACCCGAGAGGCATAAATTTGTCAACTGTCAAGGGTATGTCAAATTTTTAGCGTTTCCCCGGTGTTTCACATTATATATTTTACTGCTGTGTTATAATTTCAGTTTTGGAACATTTTCATTTTTTCTTTCTCAAGTGTAAATCACAAATCAATTGTCATGTTCATGCATCTGATTGTTTGACACTACTTGTATAGCCCCTTCATTTGTTCCAATCTACCTCATCCCACTGGTATAACTTATACCTTAGATAAACCAAGCCTATCCTCCTACATTGAGTGACTTGTCCTACATAGCTTTATTCAATTTGTTTTTACCGAAATCACGACACAATAACTGCTGAATAGTATTTAGTCAATAAATGTTTTGGTTATTGTCTTAGCCCATAACCCGGGGCTATATCAAAGTACCTGGCGCTGGATACTTTTCTGAAGCAGGAGCTTTATATATGTCCCAGTTAAAAACATGGGGGTAACATATGCTTAACTAACTTCTTATGAGAGCAGAAGCTATAAAATGACATAACAAGGAGTTGGAGAAAGAGGGACTGGAAGGTCACTTTATCACAATAAGCTATTGAGATAAGTATCCCATTTTCTGAAACCTACCTTAACTCCTTTATAAGCATGGAGTCCCATTATCAATCTATTTTTTAGGCCTTCCCACTTCTCAGTACCGCTGCATGGGGCACCAAGCCTCCCATGACCCTTAGTGGAGATGAATCATATTCAAGCCAAACTAATAAAGTGAAAGCACACATACAGAAAATAAAAAATAAAATTAACATGAATAAAACATAAATTAAGTGCTGAGGCCTCGAAGGAGAGGATGTGAAGATCTCAAAACAATTTTAATGATAGCAACTAAGTTAGCTATCGTGCATATTTTGAGATTTCTGTTTGAATTATGATGTTAAAACTATCGCCTCTGTCTGCAGGAAATGGCAGGCAGCACATGGTCTCAACCTAGCTATGGAGGAAACCTATAGGCAGCGCAATTGGAAGACATCCTGGATAACTTAGTGAGGCTCTGCTGCAAAATAAGATAAAAATGTGTGAAGGTACAGTTCAACTGTAGAGAGCTTGCTTACCATACACAAGGCTCTGGGTTCAATGCCCCAAACCGCACAACAAAATATCGCCTCTGTCCAAATCCAAGAACAATTTTGAATGTACTAATTGATGCCCGGGCCACTTGGAGTTGTAGAATACAAAAGTAGTCTAAAGTGTAATAATTAGCTACAAATCATTGTTTCATAGACTTAAGAGTATTACCATCAATTATAGAACAATGATAATTGATCAAACAAGAAAAAAAGTACCAGTAACAAGTGATGTTTGACGATTCCATCGTGCTCCGCACTCTCAATTGGTCAGATCGTAAGGGATTCACAACGTTTTTTTTTCTCTCATTCTCATCACTGATCAGGGAACAAACTGGCCATATAGCTTACTACCTCAAATTAAATTGCTTACAGAAAGTCGCTTTTGTTCACACGCTATTAAATCCGACGACCATTAAAGTGTATCTTGACTGTCTTGGACAACAGGAAAATCATAAATAGTGTGATAATACACTATTGTTATCACAGCTCTTATACGAACAAAGAAGAAACAGTTAACGATATAAAAAGTGTGGTTTTGAGTGAACCGTGATTGCAGGAAAACTAATAAAGCAGACAAATAGCACCATAAAAGATGTTCAGCAGAGATAAGCTAGAGCTAACAAAATGTGGATGTGATTTGACCATGTTGAAGGAGAAACACGGAAGAAAGGATGCATAAATACATGAATACTTCAAGTAGAGATCAAGAGTGAGGCTTTCAAAAAAAACAAGCAGATCTGATATTTTGTGTTTCATTATTTTTGTATTTAGTTTTGATAATAAACTCACTTGCAATAACATTGTGCATTAACAACTATCAGTCAATATTTTCTTAAATTTCAACTTATATATGCATATAAAATTCCTTCAAATAGAAACTTTTTTGGAATATGGCTTAAGTTTAAAATAGATCATTAGAAGAAATAATATTTTAGCATCGGTCGTTAGTGCCTTTTTATCCATACTTTAAAATAAGCATATGGTTACATTGGAAATAAAAGAAAATCATCAAGTTTCAACATGCACTGTGAAATGTACGTAGTGTCTTTCACTCTGCCTGGTTTTCAGAAAATTAAATGATGTCTAGTATTGGCACATAAAATATTTAAATAATAACTATAATAGGCACCATGGTTTGGCTGACCAGAAGATGCTCTCCAAACAACTTTTCCATACTCCAAAAAAAGATCCCTAGTGACATAAATATTCCAGTGTTCAGCATTACTAGAGCTAAAAATAGCCAATTGATAGAGTTCTGGGTAATACTTTACATGAAAGTTTGGGGAGTAGTGAAAGGTCAGTGATTCTAAACACTCTCTTATTGGGCCTTAGAAATATTAATGATTTTTCTGGTCTTCAATTACACCCTAATTTTCATAGTGGCTCTAGTTTGATGGATAAAAATGGAAAGGTCAGTAGTACTGCAGACATACCAATCTATGCATCATTAAGTCTACAGCAACTGATGAATTGAAAAGATTTTACTATGTGTAAAAAAATAAATGTTCTGTTTGAAAGTACTCTATTAGTTTTTTTGATGACATATATATATATATATATATATATATATATATATATAATGTTTTATATAAATACAGGCCACATTGATTAAAATTATAATATTTTATAATAGTGTTACTTTTCTAGGGAATTAAAACATCTCCTTGAAGTGATTACATCTCTACATTCTTAGTCATTAAACATGAATTAATGTTCGCAACACTTACCAGAACGCTGTGACATGTAAGTGACAGTGTCAGCACATTGATTAATAATGTGAATAATGTTATGGGATGATATGTGTTAATATAAATACCAAAAAGTGTGAACTACCGATTCTATTCAAACTGTATATTTCTTAATTGTTTTCTCCACTGCTTAGAAAATAAAAAAAAGGAAATATCTCTGATGTTATGCGCTATGTTTCATTTAATTCAAAATGCTAATTTTCTAGTTTTAACAATTACTGTGTTTAAAATGTTAGTATACTAATTATGACCCATGATTGCATCAGAGATTCAGAGCATAGGACTATCTTTTAATCTGAATATACTAACTGCTAACATAATCTTAACTAGTGCTGTGACTTAACAAAAATGGCTTTTTGACCAATGTAATGACCACTCCAAGGGAAAGTAATTCTTCAAGGCAATCGTTTCCTTGCAAATTCTCACTGATTCCGGATATTTACAGATTTGATTACACCATCGTCACTGAAGGATTTCCTCATAGCTTTCATTTTCACCTTTTTTATACTTTCTTTGGTCATCTTTTCATGGCAAACGATGACAGAGCTGGAAGTTTCACACTGCAAATTAGGTGCTTTGGAAAAGAAGTAACCTCATTTTCATATGCTACACTATCATTTCCATGCAAAACTACAAATCAATAACGGAAAGTACATCGGTATGTGCTTCAATATGCATGTATATTATGTGTAGAAGAGGATGGACATCTATGCAGTAGTAACTTTTCTAGGAGCCTGAACATTGGCAACATCAAATTCACCAACACGTTTCAAAAATAATTTTAAAATATATCTTCAGTAACAATTCGTCTTAATACTTTTTTTCCAAATTTATTTTCCCAGAAAGAAGCCATTAATGCCAGCCCAAATAATGGGCTATTGAATCATTACTTTTCCATCAAATCTCATTAAATACTGCATATCTTATAATGAAATCCAACCTTTATTTTAATGAATAAATGAACTATATAAGATCTGAGGGTCTTCAGATTTTTTCTTTCATACTTTCATATTTACATTTCAATTTAGAGAATGCAATTCAAGTAATATCTGTACAGTGCAAATAATATCTCCCTAGTTCATATCCTTGATTCAATTGTTTACAGATTTGACTATAAATATCTACAAGTTATTCCTTCTTTTCCACTAAAATTTTTTGAGAAATATCTGTCATTTAACTTAACCCTATCTGTTATTTCATTTTAAATATAATTTCCATATATCTAAATATTTATATATATTCATAAATGGCAGACTAAGAGGCATGTAGATCAAATTAACATATATGCATGCAATGCATATGTGCGTAATGGGGGTAATTTTACAGCATAGATGAAAGCTCATTTAATTCTCAGTGAAAATGTAAACACCAAATGAGTGTTTTTGTGCTGTGTCCTTGTAAATTTTTAGGTGCTAATAACCATTTGAATAAGAATCTTGCTTATTTTCTAAGACTTAAGATTTAATGATAGGGCAATATTTACTTTATATTTGGCACATTATTAAAAAATAATGTACATAAAACAACAATCCGGGAGTGATGCCACGTGCCTGCTTACCCAGCGCTTGGGCGGCTGAGGTAGGAGGACTGTTCTAAGTTCAAGGCAAGCCTGAGCTGAACAGTGAGTTCATGAGCAGCCTGGCCTACAGGGTCCTCAAAAAAAAAAAAAAATAGTGTGTGTGTATGTGTGTGTGTGTGTGTGTGTGTGTGTGTTTGTGTGTGTGTAGAGTTTTTATTAACACTAGACATCAGCTAGTAAGAAACAATGATCTCTGAGAGATGTGAAACAGCAGGACAGAGGTGTGCCATGACTGTCTCAACTTTCTCTTTTAAGAGTTTCATGAATAGTGCACAAAATTGCCTCAGGTGAGGTAATGCTCAGAAAGTGAAGTGACGAAGGTGTGGAGAGCCCACAGGGAGAGTACGGAACGGTAGGTTGAACTCAGGGATGCCTGGGTATCAGCACAGTTCAGTGGGCACTGATCCTTAAATATGTATAAAGGAACTATTCAGTGCCAGACAAAAACATATCAGAATATTAGTGAATACTGTCAGGCACTCACGAGTCCTGGCAGAGAACCTGTTCCCACAAGCCAGACTGAGGCTTATCATGGGCATTAGGTACTTGAGAAGATCTTGTTTCATTAATGGTATTTAATTATGTCTAAGCTGAGCAATGCTCTTGAAATTGCAAAATAAAACAAATGACAACAAAAACATAGTTATAACCATAAAAGATCCTTATGTTTCAACTGCTACTGTATTTTGGTACAAAGTTTAAGAATTCTTTTTGAGAATTCATAAATGTCCACCTTCCATCAAGGAAAAAAAAAATCACACTGAATTTCATCTCAGGCTTACAAAGTAGCAAGGAAACTTGGTCTATAATGAGTAGGAAATTATTAAACTTTAACAGAACTAGCACAGGTGTTGTCATTAGCAGGAAAGGACTTAAATAGAGTTATTATAACAGTATTCCATATGTCCAAAATCTAAGAAGAAACATGGAAGACGTAAAAGCAAACGGAAACCACATTTCTAGAGGTAATAGTGCAATATCGGAGATGAGCACAGTGCTGCAAGGGATCAGCAAGAAATTAGACGCGAAAGACAATTAGACGTAATCGCCTTGACGTGATGGTTACTGAAATGATTAAAGAAGCACCACTGGGTAAAACAGTAAAGTTCAAGAACATAACAAAAAACATCAGTGAAATGTGGAAAAACCTCAAGAAGCTTCCTATATAATCAGAGACTCTCAAACAGAGAGGATTATGGAAAGATAGAAATGATCATAAATTAGTAGTCTCACTTATTTTTTTTTCTAATTTGACATAAACTCTCATCCTCAGGTCCAAATCTCAGCAAATGTTAAATAGGAGAAAAAGGACAAAGACATAACAGAGAAATAATAACATTAAAACTTTCAAGGCCAGAGATAAAACATAAAATATTTAAATTAATAAGAAGATACATTATGTACCGAGGAACAGTAGTGATTACAGCAGGATCCCCACGTTTGCCCCAAAAGACATGGAAGCAAGTGAGGTAAGTGGACACACATGTGCGTGGCACGTGGGTGGTCATCAGTAGCCTACAATCCTTACTTAAAATATACCTAAAAAAAAAGGTAAAACAAGGAAATTGTCACAGATAGATAATCTGTGACCAAATAGCACTAATAAGAGATGGCAGAGCTGTGTAGATGATGCAAATATTCAGGTATTACAAAAGGACAATAAGAAAATATGAATATCATGATATCTGAATACTTAAAAACTTCAAAACAATGGGAAAAGGATCTTGGAAAGACTAACTCTAATATAAGATTTAAAGCCAAAGGTAGTAGGTAAATTAAACACATAACAAAGACTTTTCTCGGAAATTGGTGAACTCGTAATGCTTCACCAAAAAAGTTCATAAGAAACTTTTCAAAAATAATTCTAGTCAGTTTTTAAGATAAACTATTCTTCACCTATGATCATGAATGAAGGATATATATCTTCAATAACAAGAAGCAAGATAAGGGTGCTGCCCATGGTAAAATTATTAAACATAGAAGAACTCAAGGCGTTCTATCAATCCAGAATATTCATGCAGCCAGAATGTGACTGCATTTCTCGTGCGCTGAGTCTTTCGTCCTTTGCTTTTTATTAACTTGGTGTTCTAGGCTTCATAGCAATTCTATGCGTATTGATTAGCAACTGACTTCCAACACGGCAACCAATTGTCCTGACCTATATTAAAATTAATTCAAATTAACAATCATATCAATATTATTTTAAGTTTTCCAGCCTTAAAATTATTGTAAAAATAGCATTTCTGTTTTAATTGTGAGGCAGCAACATATTTTTCAAAGTTATTTAATTTCAACTAATAGGAGTCCAGTACAGCAGATTCATTTGGGGCCATGAACTTTCTGAAAGTCAGCGTGGGTTTATATCCCGACTTTACCTACACGTTCTGAGACCATTTGAATCCATTTTTTCTATCTCTCAAGTTAGGAAAAATGCCCACCTTTGACCAGTGTTTCAGCAATTTAATTCTATGAATAAAATGAATACGGTATGTAAACAATTTGTTTTGTCATATTTCAAATGCTAAGAAAAGAGTCGAGTGTGTTTCTATTAAAAATGGCATAGAAATGCTGCTACATCTTTCACAACTGAGTACCATGTCTTTATCCTCCAAAAGGAGTAGACAAAACATTGCTGCTACCAGCAAATTTAAATATGCAACTAAAGAGTGCAGAAATTCCAGAAACATAATCAGACCTAAATTTGTACATATGTATGACTCTAGATTTTAGAAATATAGAGCCTTGAAGCTACCTCAGGGGGAGCTTTTCTTTTATTTTTCATCATCATATACTAGCAAAATTCTATTAAGACTAGCTTTATCTATGATGTGAATTAACAAATATAACACAAGCCTTCAAATACTGCTTTTCACAATAATTGACAGCATAAGCATCTTACATCTCAATTCAAAAAGCTTCAGACCAAGATAGGGAGAAAACTTGACAAGGCAAAGCACCAAAACATGTAGCTTCACTAATGGTACCTGAATTTTCATGGCCAGAAATAGACTAGACCTGAAAAAATTAAAAATATTAAATCACCAGAATTAATCTCTTGATTGTTGAGAGAAAAGTATCCTGCAAAATATATGCAAAATGCACCAGAGCCTCTCTGAAATTTCCCTTACTCCACATATAAGCATTACTCCATGCCTTCTCCTATTTTTTTTTTCTTAAAATACTTCACATAAGTGACATAAATTCCAAACTTGCTCTTTCTCCCAAAACAGAGGCAACAGGTACGCCTGGGAAAACAAGAACAAGAATCATCCCTTGGAATCTCTCTCGGGAAGTGGATTCAGTAGGCGACTAGCCATGTTGAGTGATGTTTTCTAACGTCAGCCGCTTTAATTTCTGCCTTGTTACAGTGAACCTCACATGGATGTGAATTATTGTTGCAATAAAACTTTCTGTAAGTACACAGCATCCTTTATTTTTTTAGTAGTGATTTGGGGATATTTTGTTTCACTGTATCATATTGTGAGAATTGTGGAGTCCTCATTCTTAATTAAAAGTGGCAGTGTAAAGAATCATACTCTGATTTTTAGCTCTTTAAACTATATTTTGTTATTATTTTCTCACATATATGGTCAAACTTCTTACTTGTAATATACATCTAGAGATTTCTGACTTGTTCCTTCAATTTTGGGGTTTAAACTTGGTCCTGGAAGCTATCTCCTGTATTTAATCCAGTTCAGTCCACATTTGAAAAATCAGTATCTACAGAAGGTCAAAATTATATCCCAATCAAGTCTCTCAACATTGTACCTTCAGTATTAATGTCTTGCAAGGTAAGAGCTGAAATCAGTCCCCTGATTATGGTCTTGACAATATTTATCATATTCTTTTAAAGAAACAATTTTTGAGGGGCTGGGGCATAGCTCGATGGTTAGTACTTGCCTAGCAAGTGCAAGGACTTGAGTTTGACTCCCCAGACCACATAACAGGACTTAGTGGTGCACAGATGTAATGCCAGCACTCAGGAGGTAGAGGCCAGAGGAGGATTACAACATGCCTTTCATGACCATAGTGATTTTAGGATCAGCCTGGCTACAGAGTGAGATGAGACACTGTCTCAGAGAGAGAGAGAGAGAGAGAGAGAGAGAGAGAGAGAGAGAGAGAGAGAGAGGCAGACACAGAGACAGAGACAGAGTTTTCTTTTGCATTTATTGAATAAATATATATTGTTTCTATCACTTTCTATAAGTTATTTTGATGAATCATATTGTACCTGATAGATATAAACATTAGCCCTCTTCAATTCCTTATAAAGAAATGTTCAACTATTTCAATCTCAGAAGTCCTATGCTTTCTGAATTGTGTAAAATGTGGAATCAGTTCATTTTGACTTTTTCTCCCTCTCTGATTCATTGTTGTGTTCAGGAAGTTGAGCACATGTAGGCCTCTGATTTGCACTGAGTGTGACTACAGGGCCCACCAACTTGGTGGGCACGAGAGAGTAAGTGGTTGGCACAGCTCAGCAGCGCTGCTTAGAGGACAGTGCTTGGGGCAAGGGGCAGGTATAGGAGCAGGGGTATTTTTGGCACTGGGGCTCTCTTTAGAATGAGGATTCCCTACAAGGCTATGTATTTCACCAATGGCCAGTACTAACGTTAAGGACAGTGATATCTTCAAGGTTAAGAGTAGGACCAGGGCTCCCTTGAGTATTAAAGTTCTGATTAGTGCCAGGTACATGGCTAGGCCTGGGGTTATAGTTAGTGTTAGGTGTAAGGTCATGGTCAACTCCTGGGCTAGTTTTCAGGAAATTCTAGGGCTAGAAAAAATGGTGAGGAGAGCAGGACACGCTGAAATTCAGGCTAGGGATGGGTTTATGACTAGGCTTAGGCTCAGGGTCAGATTTGGGGCTAGGGTTAGGCTTATAAATGGAATCTGGGCTAGGTTTAGGTTTAAGGCTGTGGTTATAGCTAGGCTAACATTTATGTCTAGGTTTAGGTGTAGGTCCATGGTGAATGTTAAGGCTGGGTTTCTGGTTTTGGTCAGGTTTATTGCAAGGCTTGGGGCAAGGGACCGATGTGAGAGTAGGGGTATTTTTGGCACTAGGGTTCTTTTTAGAGTTAGGATTTGCTGCAGGGATATGTTTTGGCCAATGGCTAGTAATAACGTGAAGGACAGCGTTAGATCTAAGCTTTGCACTAGGTCCAGGGCTCCCTTGAGTATTAGAGTTAGGATTTCAGCCCGGTATATGGCTAGGGCTGGGGTTACAGTTAGTGTTAGGTTTAAGGTCATGGTCAAATCTCAGGTTAGTGTTTAGATAGTTCTAGGAGTAGAAAAGAAGCTGAGGAGAGCAAGACATGCTGAAATCAGGGATAGGAATGGGGTTATGACTAGGTTTTTGCTCAGGGCCAGATTTGGGGCTAGGGTTAGGGTTAGAAATGGAATCTGGGCTAGAGTTAGGGATAGGGTTCAACTTTTATGCCTAGGGTTAGGGATAGGGTTCAACTTTTATGCCTAGGTTTAGGTGTAGGTCCATGGTGAATGTTAGGGCTGGGGTTCAGTTTAGGGTCAGGTTTATTGCAAGACTTGGGGCAGGAGCAAGTATAGGAGTAGGGGTACTTTTAGTGCTAGAGCCCTTTTTAGAGTAAGAATTTCCTACAGGACTATATATTGGCCTATGGTTAGTGGTAACACCAAGGACAGTGTTATCTCTAAGCTTAAGACTAGGTCCAGGGCTCCTTTGAGTATTAGAGTTAGGATTTGAGCCAACAGAATTCTCATCAGGAATGTGATTTATTTTTCAGTGTTTCACTGTGACGTGATGACTATGCTTAAGTAAATTTGCCATTTTATTTCTCAAGTAATATTTTAAACACGTACTTACATATCATATATATGATTTTTCATGATATTTAGAAAAATAAAGTTGAAGAAAATAAACACACTGATTATCTTGCCCAAGCTGGAAAATCGTATGATTAAAATTTGAATTCTTAAAAATAGTAATTTGATTATACAGAAAATAAATATGTATGCTTACTTTCAAAACAGGCTAAGTATAAACAGTATATTCTCTGTTAAAGATAATTACATCTCCACAGATTTGACCAATTTTGTATCTGAATTCATGGTGCCTCAAATTGACATTTCAAAGAATTATATTTTAATGATACCAGAAGTTAATTTTACTAGTGAGAATGCACAAAAAATACCTTCTAATTTTAAGTTCAAGATCATAATGGCAGAGTTTCAATGTTTATTTTTGTGGCTCATAAAAGTAGATCTGAAGGGTAGTGCTCAGCCATCAGAGGGCTTCCATAAGAACTGTGAGGCCCTGAGTTCCATCTACCACCAATAGCCAGGAGATGGTGTAGAGGTTGAGGCGGGATTGATTGAGTTTGAGGCTGGTCTAGGCTATATAGTTAGTTCAGGATCAGACTGGACTACAATGTGAGACCTTGCCAAAACAAACAAAGAAAGAAACTAAGAAAAAAAAGAACAGAAAGTAGGGTTGAACATGAGGTTATGGTTTGGTTGGAAGGCTATCAAATTTGTTATTTCCTAGGAATCACCATTTTTCTTCCAACATCATTTATTGGTAATTTTAAGATTCTCTGACTTCTCCTATAACATTAGCTATCACCTTTATTCTACTTAAGTTTAATTTGTTCATCTTTTTGTTCTAGTTTCCTAAGAATAGCAACAAGTCAAAGATACTGGAGCTCTAGTTCTTATATAATTATTTAAAGCTCTCAAATTCTAAGCACTGCCAAGTAAGTGATCTATTGTTTTTGCATTACCATTTTATTTCTTATTTCTCTCTAAGTTACCTGTTACTGTATTTTGACCCAAGGACCACATAGGTACATGTGATTACTTAATTTCTGTTCATTTCTTAATATTTTGTTGTTCTTGATTCACTTTTAATTCTGTTTTGTTCAGAGAGTATACATGATTTTGCTTCAATTATTTTAAATGTGGTAAGACTATTTATAGGCGAACATTTAATAATCTATGCACTCTGCACTATATTCTTAGAATTTTCTCAAATTAAGAAACTGCATTTAAATTTTCATACAGCAGTTTGAATTAATTTAGCATTTGTTCATGTTAAATAAAGTAGCTTGCAACTCTACATGTACTTTTACTGTTGTGCTCTATGCAATAATTTGGACATTGTGAAACTTCTGAAGACTGAGACAAATATGGCCTCTTGTGTGTTTTTGTATGGTCTCAGACTAAGAACTGGCCTTATATTTTTATAAGAATGTTTTTCAAAATAGAAAAAGAAGAGGAAGTTAAATAAATGTGCAGCAGATACTATGAGTGAAAGTGGCATGTATCTTAGTTAGTTTTCCATTCCTGTTACTTAATACCAGACATCCACAAATTTAGAGGAGGAAAGGTTTATTTTAGCTCACAGATTCACAAGGTCACAGTCCACTCAGGGGTGGCTGGCAGCAATCTAAGTACAGGGCAGAGACAGAAGTGGAGGCAGCTTCTCACATCACAGACAGAAAGGCAAGTTGAGACTAGTTGAGACTAGGGTAGACTCATCCTCCAAGCAAGGCAAGAAGCAGCTTATATATCCTTCCAGGTCTCAGCCCATTGATCAACCCCTCCTGGATCCAGGTGTGGGAAGTGTGGTAAACTCCCAGTACACCATGTTAATCCTAATTTACATTCCGTTAATCCAATTTACCTGTCTGTAATCCAACCCTGCAGACCAGGCCCCAATCTTCCAACAGCACATGGTTCAATAGACCATCCATAACATTCAAGTACATGAGACTCATGGAAGACATACCAGAACCAAACCACAATAGCATGTAAATTCTAAAATTGGCCATCTGCTCCTGCATATAAAATAAAAATTTGAAATATCCAACAGCCTTTTATGGTTAAAAAAATATCTTCAGCAACCTAGGAGTTGGTAGTAATTGTAACAATGTGACTAAGCATACCTGCAAAGAGCTCACATACAACTAATAGAATACGTCATGGTGAGAAGCTTTAAGCTTTCCCGTTCCTAAGATAACATGCAAAGGCACAGTGGCTCCCATCACTCTTCTTTTTCAATATTGTTCTAAGTTTCTAGCTATTGCCACGGGACAAGAGAATCTAATGGAAGGTTTGTTTATTGGAAAGAAATAAAATTTCCTCTTTTAGATTACATTCTTCTCT
The DNA here is from genome assembly GCA_004027205.1 of Ctenodactylus gundi. Classification (NCBI taxonomy): domain Eukaryota; kingdom Metazoa; phylum Chordata; class Mammalia; order Rodentia; family Ctenodactylidae; genus Ctenodactylus; species Ctenodactylus gundi. The sequence goes on from PVKB01001796.1 coordinate 143,405, forward strand.
ATGTAAAAATTCCAAAAAATCAATATGAAAATCCTGCAAGGTAAGAGGTGATTACAACAAGCTTTCACAATAAAAGTAATCAACAAAAGTCTATTGATTTCCCATACACCCACAATGGAAAAGAGAAATTTGAAATAAAAAGCTCAACGCCAGCTACAGTATCAACTCAAAAATGAAAAGATCTAGAAGTATATGATAAAACTATAATCCATTATAAATCAAAGAATTATGTAAATTGAGGAGTATTTTAAGGGGAGGAACAGGAAAGCAAGATCAAGATGCCAGTTATTTTCAACTTGATCTAAAACTATATTATAGTCCTAATCAATGCCTCTGCAAGCTATATTAATTGTCCTTTAGGCTCAGGGAACATGATCAGGGTTCCCTCAATGAATATCTGAAACTGTGGATAGTCCCGAACACAGGCATATTGTGCTTCCTCCTATACAGATGTAACAATGATAAGGCATAATTTATGAATTAGAAACAGTAAAGATTATCATAGGTAACTAACCATAAAAAATTAATACTCCACAGTGTAATAAAACTTGCAAGAATTTGATCTATCCCAAAATATCTTCTTTATTTTTATTTAAAGGATGTATGCTATGACATCATTTTTACACATTAAAATTGCCTGTATCTCTACTCAAGCACAATTGTACCATCTTAAAGGAAAAGATACAAAATTGAACACAAAAACTGTGTGGCCTTCACAGTCAATCTGATATTAAATACAGCAATCGTGATTGATAGAAAGTTACCCCTACAAACAGTAGATACACTAGACAAGTGTCTTGTCCTAGGTGGGATGCAGCTTAATGGAGTGAGATTTTATGGCTGTACTTGGAAGAGCAAGCAATTTGAAACCTATAATTTTTTTTATTTCAGAAATTTTCTTTTCGTATTTTTGGACTATAATTAACTGTGGGTAACTTACACCATAGAAAGTGAAACCACAGGCGAGAAGAGACAATTATATTTTGTAGATCTCAAGGAGTTGAGTTTAAAGTTTCAATAGAGGCCAAAGACCTCTCATATGGATGAGACAAACTTGTGTAGGAGAAGAGCGTCTGATGATTCTGACTTCCAGAGTGATCAGAAACCCACAGTAATGATGACAGCACTGTACCGGGGGGAGGAATGGACAGACATGGTAAATCCACGTGGAATGAGCGAACATTTCGATGGCTGCTCATGTTTCTTGAGAAGGTAAACATGAATAAGAGACAGACAGGGGACTTTTTGTCAGTGAATCTTTTCTGTATAATGTGACAAAGATGAACACATGCCACTGAGCAACTTGCAAAGTGCATGCAATGTACAACGTCAGGGATGAATCCTAAACCATGGACTCGGGATGATAATCTTTTGTGTCAGTGTAGGCGTATCTATTATGACAAACTTGTTGCGGTGGAGCAGGGTTCCTGTACTCAGGGAACTGGGCATTACTTCTCTCGAAGCGTGTATGTGAAAGTATATAGAGAAATTTTGTATTTTCTGCTCAATTTTGTAAAACTAAAATTTCTTAATATAAAAATCTATGTTTAATATGTAACTATAAACATGACATTTTCTTTCACTCTTTATGATTTTTTTCTGGCAGATTGTATATTTTGACTTGATAGAAGGAAGGCTGGAATTAATACCCATGTGGTTAGTCATGAGTGACCGTGGACATTTAGCAGGTTTTAGAAGTAAGTCGAGCTTGTGGGAGTGCTGTATCCTGTACGTGAACGTTTTGGTCTGTCTTGGGTAGTTGCTTTCAGACACAACCAGAGATTCATACAAGACAAAACAGAAGGCAAGGAAACTGAACATGGCTCTCCATCCAACTAACTCCCCAAATGGTGATTATTTCACTCTTTCTTCAGTAACTTTAACTCTTATGTTGACCTTTTATTTTGGAGGCTCATTAAGACATTTTGAAAGGGAAATGATGTAAATTTAATACTTCATTTTTAAGACTTCAATTTTAGCATTGGTGTCAAATTCTCTCTTTCAGGTGCTTGCATATAGCATGTACAAGACCCTAAAGTGTTGTACTAAAGTGTTGCATAAAAAAGTACCCACCATGATGCACATGCTTGTAGTGCCATTAATAGGAAGGTGGAGGCAGGATGATTACCACGAGTCGTAAGCCAACCTTTGCTGCATAGTGAGTTAAGGACAAGCCTGGACGACAGAATAAGGATCTGTCTCAAAAATTATATTTTTTACATTAAACAATAAAGTAATAGTGTTAATGTTTTTCAAGAATTAATTTGAGGGCACAAATACAATCTCTGATTTCTTGAAGCTTGAATATTAGAACAGTTAGTAACAATAGTGCGATTGTTGAGTAATTAATTATAATTTTTGGTAAATACTGGAAAGGAATAAACATTGTGTTGTAAGATTTTCTGTTAAGAGATTGACGTTGAGAAACGGGAGAAGCCTGCAATAAGGAGTTAGGATTGATGTAAACATTAAAAGCATAATGAAGTGAAACACATTAATAGGATTTAGAAAGACTCTCATGACAAGGGAATATATGTTATGGTTGTTGAACGAAAAGACACACAGTGATTTGTGACTTGGTACCAATAGGGTGAGAGAGCAGTAAATTCTATATTCCAACTATGAGGTCCTAAAGGACAGGTATAAGAGTTTTTCATTTTGTAAAATGACTATCCCTAAAGGGATTAATCTGTAGCAGTGAAGAGTTAATATTTGTACACAGTCCCAGAGGAACAGACAAGGAGGAGAGATTTGCACCACTACATCGCTTACCCACACACCACCTCCACACTTTCTCAACTGACTCAAATGTATTATCAGCAAAATTTGACATCACAGTAGCCCTAAACCAGCATATTTGACTGGATGTTATCACACTATCATATATCAAAGATAATATATATCAACTGAAGAAGAACTCACAGATTGCATTTGAATTGCTGGTGAAAACATGCCAAGTGCTGTTTTTATCAAGTCATCTTATTCCTGATTCAATTCTAGTCAAGAATGAATTATTCTGTAACAATCCAGTAATAAATTCTACAGAATTGCTTATCATATTTTTCTGTTACATGCTCAAGAATGAACAATAATACTGCACACAAATTTGTTACAATTTTTTAGAGACAATCTGTGCATCCTCACTGTTGGGTCATTGGAAATGGCAAGCTACACTCTTACTAGGTTTCGACTCCAATTCTTATTTCTATGAACTAAGCCTCCAAAATGTCTTCCCCTCTCCAGTCTCCTCCCCGAAGAGGGAAGATGTCTCCTCAGCCTAACAGGCAATAGATGTAATATTGAAAGAACAGTTAAATAAATAGAAAATAGAAATTAATAACATAATAATATAAAACATGACACAGTTCCTTGACAATTGTAACATGTGTGTGTATCTGAGTGTAACGTGTGTGTGTGTGTGTGTGTGTGTGTGTGTGTCTGAGTTGTAAAATGAAATGGATGAGAAGAGTGATTTCAGTTTTAAACACTACTCTTAAGATGTTTTTTGATACTTGGATACAGACTATAGTCTTAACTATCAACTACATCTCTAGCCTTCTTTAAAAAAAAAAAAAAACATTTCTTTTCATTTTAAGAGAGGATCTCTCTAAGTAAAAAAATTGCCCAGACTTGTGTGAACTTGCAATCCTCCTGCCTCAGCCTCCCACAATAGTGGGATTGCAGCATATGCCACCAGGCTACACTAGACATACTTTTTTCTTTTTCACATTTTTTAATTGAAAGAATAGATAACTAAATACTGTCTATGAATCACAAGTAAGGATAAAATATGTAGACATCCAAGTCACATCTTAACATTTTTAATGAAAAACATGTATATACATAGTTTTAAAATCTGGTTTATGATATCAACTGAATAAATAAGTAATTTGAAGTTTTAAAACCATACCTTTGAACTGTTGTTTTCATTTTTTACTCTACGAAAGAAAATGTGTATCTCACAATTCTTGTGAAAGGCTCCATACTTGAGGAAGCATTTTTAGCAATTTCAAACATTCAATAAATAATAAAAACATAGCCTCATCAAATTATATACTTCAAAATGCATATCCATATGAACCCAGGGTTATAAAGACATTTATTTGCAGACAAGCTTTCAGCTTTGAAACAGGATGAGCCAAATGTCTCCTTGAAGTACATCTATTTGCTTTGAGGAGGAAAACCTTAAGTGATCTCAGGTACATTAGAGAAAAGAGTCATATCTTTTATTAAAAATCAATATTACTTCATAAAATATATGGAGGCTAGGTCCATTTAGAGAACTGCTAGGATCCTCCAAAATCTTATTACCAAAGTTTAGACCTCCCTGGGGGGTGGGGCTGGCTAGGAATGGGAAGCAAAGTCTTACGTGCTAAATTCTCACTCAGTTGACCCATAGTATACTGACCGTGTGCCAGGCAGTATGCCAGATATGGTAGATCAGGCAGTAAATACCATGAGTTCTTGACCTTGAGCTAACTGAATTGTTCAGAAGAGTTAATTTGATTTACTCATGCTGTGATTTAAAAGGGAAGCTGGTCCAAAATGCATTAAGTATTGACTGCAAAAGCAATTCCACACTGTGGGAGTTGTGCCAGATTACAGAAAAGGGGTGAGGGGGAAATTCTGGCACCTACTGTGTACTGTAGCCTGCAACTTTTAAAGCTTTTCTTTTTTTAACTTGGAAAATATTTCAGAAATTCTATAAAAAGAATCACAGAGTTGGACCTTATGGTCGTATTTATTGTAAGATATATTTTTTTTTTCCTGAATGTATGAACCGTGTTTTTTCAGCATTTGAAAACATGGGCAGTATCTTGCAAATGTAAGTATATCCCAATAAAGCAATAATGGTATCTTAGGTGTTATTGCCTGTGTCATTCATGTATTTCTGCAGAGCTGTGGCAGGATTCAGATCAGTATAGTAATGAAAATAGTGAATAATAGCTCCATGTGAGACAAACACCGAGAAGGAAGAATTTTGCTATGTGCTATATTACTTGTAATGTTAGGAGAAAACTAATAATTTCTCTAGTAAGCAAAAATGATCCCATGCATGGTATAATTTGATATAATTAGCTTCTTAACAGTGTTGTGATAGCTTTAAGAAATAAAATGACCATAAAATATCTTTTTTCAAGTATAATTTGATAACATGGAAAAAAATAATCAAAAAACATTTTTGGGGAATAGTCTACTTATCAAATTGCAGCCTCAAAGATTATATTATGTGTGTTAACAAAAAAATCACAAAAAAAGGTATATTTAATGGATAGCTCAACATAGGAAAGAAGTATTTGAAGATTGACTTTTATTTCAACAGAGCTATTGACATTTTGAAACACTGAAGAAGCATAAAATATGGTATTGTTCTTTGGTAACAGCTATTATATATATATATATATATATATATATATATATATATATATATATATATTATTGCTTAACATCTTGGGATTCTGTAATATCCTGGAGGGGTAAACATATTTTGTTTTTATAAGTGATAAAATAAACCACAAATTTTGATTAAGCGGGACTGAAAATAGATCATAATTCAGTTGAACACCACGTGGCTAGATTCAGTTTAATCTTCCCTTTTACCGATTGCCCCGCGTTTTACTCCTATAACAAATAGTGATTCATTATGGGGGAGTTACTTCTGGAACACGAAGCCCTGGACGTTTCTCCTGCTGACCCCAGTACTTTGGAAATCTGAGCCTGTTACTAATTAGAATGTCAGAATGTGCTGATGACCTTTGTATTGGGAAGACTCTATAGAAGCTAATAGGAATGAGTCATTTAGACGGTAATAATCTTCTCATTAGCTCAAGCACGTGTTCACAGCAAGCAACCATGCTGAGCTACTATTTTATTGCAATGGGAAATGGGAAATTTATATGAATAAGCAGAAAGAACAGCAAGATTTGCAGATCCATCTCTTCAGCACAGTCTAAAATTAGAAAACAAAGTAAATCAATAGAATAGAAGTATATATTGTCATGATTCCAACACACACACACACACACACACACACACACACACACACACACACACACACACAATTTAGTTGTGTTTCCACTTGGCAGAGTAGCAAGTCATCTCGCTCCATTTTTATTCTTCCTTTTTCTCTTATTCTCTTTACTGACAGTATTCTACTGTCCATAGTTGGTAAAAATACATAAAATACAAACATTTACTGAATTGATAGTTTCTCATAATATCTTTAATAAAATAGCTTTTGATTTCACATAGTGTATCTAAATTTATTCAATGAAAGCAGATGAATGCTTTCAAAGGATATAAATTATGGCTAAGGAAAGACACTTGGAGGGAGAGTAATGGGGTGGGTTAAAGAGACAAAGGGGGCCCTAAGGGGAAGAAACTGAAGAGATAATGTAATTAATAAATGTACATTTGCACAAGACAGTGAAAAGAGGTTATGTGAGTGAGCAAAAGATACCCACCCACAGGATGGTCAGTAGTAAATTTGTGGATCTGGAGACACCAACTTCCACTAAAGCACTGACAAGGACCCAAACCACCCCATTCCCCAAAACTTGACCCCTGCCTCAAAAAAGAAAGAAAGAAAGGAAGGAAGGAAGGAAGAAAGGAAGAAAGAAAGAAAGAAAAAGAAAAGAAAAATATGGACACCTAAACAATCAGTTTTCTGGTCACTTAAATATAGTATGGAGATAAATGGAAACCAGCTAAATGTGAGCGAGCAGACGCTCTTTACTCAGAAGTTACTATGGCAACAACCTGAGACATTTTCAAAGACCGGTGAAGGTGGGGAGAGGGTGCTGAGGGGGAGGCGGGAGAGTGGGAAGGGCATTCCAGAGGCAAAAGTGGGATAATTGAGGCTGACGAAGCTGGGAATCCAGTGTTGGATTACCCCGAGGTAGATTAAAGAAACAGATACCCTATTGGTCAGAGAAGCCTAATCGGCATCCCCGATTGGTTCTGGATATCAGAGAAAGAAAGGAATTAGGGAGGCTGGTAGTCATGGATTATGGATGAAATTCTGACCATTTTGTGTCTGGTTGTTGCAGAGTTTGTGGTCTGATCTTCATAATCGGTGCTGTCAGATTTCTATTTCTCCTTCGATGTGTAGTTCACCGCTGTCGTTTTGCGCATGTGACCTCTCACATGGTGTTCAGGTTAGGCTCTTTTTCTCAAGCTCAATCAAAATCTCCGTCCTTCAGTACGGAAACGAACCAAATGCGGGCGGAAGTATGGCGGTTGTAATTCCTGGATCTCAAATGCTTCAGGTAGGACGTGATGAGTGGGCACAATAAATTCTATAATCTGGATTTAACATTATGCTTCCAACTAAAATCATAAACATAAAATTGTGTTTTTCTTTGGAATACTCATGCTAAAAATACAGGCTACTTTATTTTCTGGAACGTCAGCTTATACCAATATTTATTCTATTATATAATACAATATTATCTTATTTATAATGACAAAAATAAGTGAAATACAGTATGTCTGAGATTCTATCCAGCTCTCACATACTATGAATTTGTGAAGTCTTACTTGGTCCAAATGTTTAACGCCTAGACGTTACTTTGGAATTTGAGAATTTCAGTTAATTTAAAGCCCGATACCTAGTCATACATTCACCTATATTTTTCTTTATCTTTTGAGTGTAAGGCTCCTACTGATAAGGCTTTTTCATTCAATTGTATACGTGGATTATATATTTAAAAAAATAATTACTTATTCCTATTTAATCTATTTTATCCTCTGCTCTCTTCATGCACAGAAGTTTCTATTTTTTTTCTAAAATTTAAGTATAGTATGGGCTAAGATAATTAATTATATATGAAAAAACTTTAAAAGGTATTTTGGAAAATGAGGAGGCTGACTACAGTTTACAGCTAATCACTTCTTATTAAATGTTCGGAAGTACTTCACTGAATGGGACAGCACAAAAACCTCAATTTAAAAATATTGAATACTGAAACTTCTGTTAGAGTTCATCAGGAAAATTCTCATACTCCATCCACAGAGAAAACCCATTTAGGAAACTGTCAAATTTAACAACACGATTCAGTAAAAAAAAAAAAAAAAAAAAAAAAAAAAAAAAAAAAAAAAAAAAAAAAAAAAAAAAAAAAAAAAAAAAAAAAAAAAAAAAAATAGATATCACAATGTCTGCATGCTTCTTAGCACTTTATGTGGTTAAGGGGAAAAACATAACATATAAAAAGCGGCATCCAAAGATGAAAGCTAGCCTGATGGAAAGTCAGTCACGTGCAAACAAACCAAACCTGAGCGAAGAGAGAGTAAAAATTTGCAGTCTTTGCATCTTACATTGATGGAAAATAAACAAAGTGCATATAGTATTGATTCAGAATGAAATGTTTTAGGAGACAATATGTAAAAACAATGATTGGGAAACCTTCATTTCAAATATTTAAATCAAAATGTTTAACTATAAAATATAACAATGTAGGTATTAAAAGATGTAAAATTTAAACCTGACCTTAAAATATGATTATTTCAACAGGATACTAAATGGAGACTATTATCTTCATTTGCCATAAAAATAATCCCAATATATAAAAACAACCAACTTATATCTTTCATCACTTTTGATTCTGTTTCAAACCTATTTTCTCCTGTATTTCTGTGTGGGAGTGTTTGTTTTAGTGGAATATGATTTGTCTAGCTTATTTGACACAATGGTATATTTGATGCTATGTTTTGTCCATATTTTTTCACTTAAATATAAGGTACCCAATTCTTTTAACATTAGTTTTTAATAGTTGTATAATTTATTTCAAAGCTTAAAATTTCAATTCATTTTTTCAACTGACAATTCTATATTTTGCATTACTCAAAGATACTGTGTAGACTTTATGGAGTATAATGACTCTTATTTCCATGTAAATATTAGTAATGTTTACAACAATTTCATTTTTAAGTAGACTTTCTGACAAAATTTTTGACAAAATCTAAGGCAGTCATGGCATGTGATCACCTACAGTAATTTGGTAATTTAATGTATGGCAAAAATTATACATTTATTTAGAAAAAATATTTTAAAAAATAATTGACCTCTGGCAGTATCTGAAGCACTTTTAATTTTGTTTTGTTTCTAAAATATTCACTATGGCTCTGCATTTGCACATGTGAATTAGTAAAATCAATTGTGCTATGATGTTGAAAATTTGCCACAGTATTGCTCTCATTTTAGCTATAATTGAGAAAAGATCAAATGAAGAATGAAATAATTATTCAATATATCATCCATAAAATTGTTAATATTTTCACAATAGAGGCATATTACTTTGAATTTTTAAAAGTTTGGACTTCAGTTTTCATACCATATCCCTTTTCTTACAATCCATCATAGATAAAAAATAAACTGTGTTTTATATCTAGTAAATGTACAATGAAATTTGTCTTTTTATGTCTAGTCTCACTTCATGAAATACACTATAAATTTAGCAGACTAATTTATTCTGTTTGAGAGTTCCACAGTTTTTAACAGCAGAATAATCATCAGAATTCTCTCACAGTGGCCCTCTGCAGCAAATTGGCAATATTTGAGCATTTTATGAAAGAATGCCCTCATTAAGCTGAATAAAGAATTGTTTGTCAATATTCCTATTATACTACCATTTTCTTTTATGTTAAATTAATATTTCAGTATCTGGTGTTAAAATGTAACAGAATACAAGTTAGACTTTAAAACAAAGGGTCTGAGTGTTATTTTTAAATCTGCCATGGATTTCATGACATCTTGGTAAGAGAAAACTTCTTGAGGCCTAGAAACTAATGTTTAAGGTCAATAACTTTTTTGCCTTTTAGCCAGTTCTGCTTGTAGTATCATCAAAATATATATAACAGAGAAGGCTTAACTCAACCCTGCTATCTAAGACTTGGAAAGTACAAACTGCACACTGTTGCAAGACTCTAAACAAATATAATGAAATGCAAAACATTCTATGTTCACTGATCAGAAGTCTCTGTTGTGTAAGCTGCCAATATTATCCCTAAGTGGTCTCAATAACTAACAATATCATGACATTTTTGTGGGAATAAAATATCCACTTTAAATTAGTTTTAAATTCCAAAGGAATCTGAGTAGCCATAATAATCTTGAAAAAAAAAAGTGCTAAAGAGTTCATAATTCTGACACTAAAACTTGCTAGAAAACTTCAGCAATCAAAATTGTGTAGTATAGACATAAGAACTGACACCAGTGGAACAGAAGGAAATATGAGAAATATGCTTCTGTATTGATCATGAAATGATTCTCAACAAAGTTTGCAAGACTATTACATAGGGAAAAGATAGTCTTTTCAATAATGGAACAGAAAGAAAACATTATTTCTCAATGAAGAAAATAAGAAATAGACTTTTATGTAACACCATCTTCACAAATTAATTCAATTTGGGTGAAAGGCCTAAGCTTCAAATTCAAAAATAAAAACTCTCAAAAGTGAACATACAGCATACTGACATTGGCTGGTGATGATTCTAGAATATAACACAAGAAACACAAAAGTGACTGAGTGACAAGAAAAAGAGATACTTGATTTCACCTAAATTAAAGCCTGTTCTACTCTAGAAACACTATAAATAGGATTAAAAGGCTACTCACATAACGGTAGAACATGCTTACAAGTTTCATATGTGATTAGAGATCGCTATTTGGCATGCCACTAGAGAACTTCCAGAATCTAATGTTAAAACAAGTCACCCAGGTTAAAAAAAAAAAAAAAAAAAAAAAAAAAAGCCTTGAGGACACTAGAATAGCCATTTTATTAAAGAAAACATGTGGTCAATAAGCAGATGCAAGAGTGTAAATGTCACTAATTCTTAGGGAAATTGAGATATGACCACTGTGAGATACCATTTCACACCAACTGTTATAATGAGACAGAGAGAGAGAGAGAGAGAGAGAGAGAGAGAGAGAGAGAGAGAGAAAGGAAGAAAGAAAGAGAAAGGCGAGCAGAAGGATTGAGGAGTAGGTGACATTGTACACTTTGGTTGGAATGCAAAAAGGGGAAATAGCAAAAAAAGCAAACGGTTTTCATAAAAAATTAAATGCAGAATTATCATATATTTAATAATTACATGGTGTATTCCCAAAAAACTGAAAGCATGAAATATATATATATATATATATATATATATATATATATATATATATATTAGCCATATTGATAGCAGCATTGCTCACAATTATCAAGTAAAAGTGAACCAGTAATCCTCAGTGAATGAATGGATAAACGAAAGGCACTGCACACAGAATGGGACAGCGTTCAGCATTAAAAGAAAATTAAATTCTGACGTGTACTAAAACAGATGGATTTGAATGCATTCGAGATAATTACAGACATATATATGCCTTAATCATATATATGTCTTGAATCTTAATCATTCAAGATAATTACATACATACATATCTATATGTAATTATCCAGTCACCAAAGAGAAAATGCTGTATGATTCCACTTACATAAGATACCTAAGATTCTATTGGCTTATTACAGAGTAGTGAGAGTGAGACTGAAGGCCAAGCACAGGTTGCCAGGATCTGAACGAGTGGAAAGTGGGGAATTGCTGTTAATGAAGAAGGTTTCATTTTGCAAGATGAGACGATCTAGAGAAAGATTATTGTAAAGATAGTTATACAATGATCTGGATGTACTTTAAGCTAGTGAACTGTGTACTTAAAATTGGTTAAAAAGGTAAATTTTGTATTTATACATAATATATATATATATATATATATATATATATATATATATATAACACTTTAAAATTAAGCAATAAAAAGTAGATACAAAAAAATGAAGAGTATATAATACTATGGGGTTTAAGGTTATGTAGTGTAGGTGGATCAATGTTTCTAAGTCTCTGAAATACTGTGGTAATTAAGCCACCATCAGCCTTCAATGAGATGCTTTTATTTCAAATACTCTGTGTACTAGCGTTTAGAGAATCCAGAAACTGCAGAAAGACCGAGTCATAAGGATTGCCCATATTTTCAACTTTGAAAGTTCCTTACAAAATTTTTCATCTGTCAAGAGCCAATATTGTAAACATTTTTTGCTTTCTAATAAAACTGTAGTTTTTTGAATTTTAAAAACAGAACCAATTGAAGGGTCTTGTAGACTAGTAGAAGAGCTCTGACTTGTAAAGATTACTGTGATATTGTGTTACTTTTTCATAGAGACAAATACAGTAATTATAAAAGTATTATGTTTTAAAAGCATGCTACAGAAGTAAAAACAATTGTAAAACTATATGCATTAAATAAAAATTACTTTGGAATTCAGGTGTACAATTTTTATCTGTTTTAAAGTAGTAATATATAAGGAAACCACATAGATTTTTCTTTTTCTTTTAAAGAAACAAGATTTATCATCTTTTTGTTGTGGAGTTGCCAAATACAGAGTCAAGTTCATAATTAAAAACACTGGAAACTTACCTATCTAATATAAACTAATAGGGGCTTTTTTGAAGAATGTAAGTGACCTACAGATACTCAAAATCAAAACAACTCTGTAAGCTACATAGACAAACACACTATTTGTCAATAAAATGTAAATTAACATCATTGTAAAAATTGGCAACATTTGTAATAATCTGAAATTATATAGCAGTTAAAATAATACTCATGTGTGATGTGGTTTGGATCCCCAGTGTTCCCCAAAAGTCTCCTGTATTTGGAACAGTATGCTGTTGAGAAGTGGGGCCTGGCTGGTAGAATCAGTTGCTTGAGGCTTGACCTGAAAAGATTGCATCAACTTATTGAGAGCAGCTCAGAGCTTCCAGGACTGTGTTATTGATTTACTTACTGGTCAGAAAGTGAGGAAGGGCACTCACCCAGGGGGTGGGGAGCCCAACTGGTAGAGAAACAGTATTACAGGTAGTTCAGGGACAGCTCTAGCCTCGCCGCCTGAACCTCAGAAATCAACTTGGCTCCTGCCTCGCTTGGCTTCTCTCTGCAGTGATGTGAACAGTTCTGCAGCCTCTGCCGTGTGTAACGTCGCTGGCTTCCCATGAACAGGCTGTGGGAGTCCTTCTGAAACCTAAAGAAAGCGTTCCCCCTTGAATTGTGGATGCGTGGTCAAATAGTTTCGTTAAGCTAGGACAAATGGTAACATAACACCAAATTTTGAATTTAGTCCTGACACCTTACAGTGTCGCCTAGTCCGTGTGGCTCATCTTGGACCAACCCTGCTGCCATGCCTTTTCTACTTACAGTTAGACAAGCATGGCTGTGCAGTCATGTTCTTTAATATGGTTCCAGAAATTCCTTGATTGTTCACCTAAATTCTGATTTAGACCGTGGGATGAACAAAACTGACTAAAGAGCCCTCGTAATGCGTAAAGCCTTACAACATGGAAGCCTGGGAGAGAGGGAGAGCTAGTATTACCAGTTTCGATCTGAGGAGATGCAAACTTGCCAATATACAAGTGCAGGTCAGATGCGGGGCAATGGAAAAGAACAAAATACAGCAACAAATGGAATCGAGATTTAAAAAGGTTCAACAAACTACTTCAGAATTATGGTTGTGTAATTCCTCGTTGTTTGATGCTAAGCCTATCACCAAGATAGCCTGTGAGGACTTAACTTTTGCTGTTTCTAGTCCACGGACATTTCTTTACGCACTTGTTTTATAAAACCAAGCATTTGTTTTATAGTGCTTTTATTTTATTTAAAAGCACTTATCTGAAGCACTTATTTTATAAAATTGGCAAATGTATATCCTCTCAGTATCCCCTTGAGATATAAACTATCTTTCAAATTCTTTCCAATTTCACAGTCTAGAAATGTTTTTCTCGGGGACCTGGAAACCTTCCTATTAATGTAATTCTTGATAATATTAAGGTGTCTACTTCCCAATTTTGTGCGAGTGCCGGAGCTTAAGTGCCAATTAGAAGGCATATATGACCTAATAACAGTGACAAACACCTGATTTAGCACCTTTAGCATTTTGTTCTCACTATTCCACTACTTAAAAATGACCCAGTATTATTTTAAGTGGGACTGAGCTCAGTCTCCCTCTCCTGTTCTCATAGGCTTGACCTGTACCACAGTAGTCTGAAATAAACTTTTATTAAATGTTTAACTCTAGTGTAATTTCTCTTTGGCACAAATGATTGAACTATTGATAATTCAATGAATATATTCAGATATGATATATTCTATATATATATATATATATATATATATATATATATATATATATGTGAAACTTAAACACACACTTGTACTACAGGGCATATCTATGCATTTACATAATGTGAAATGATAATTTTACTTAAACACATGCATATAGTTTCACATATTTATATAGTTTGAAGGATAATTTTCAAAAAGAATCATGACTAGAGAAGATGTAAAAATAAATTTTGCTGAAGAATTTTTCATGCTATGACAGAATTAGGCAAGCATTTTAATTAGTTAAAAGAAAAAGAAAAACACATATTTATATGGAATAAGAGAATATTGAAATGAAGTTCTATGTAAACAAAACTGACATTTCAGAATGGCAAGTCAATTAAATTATTGTCAGACAAGAGAGATTTTACATATGTTGAGTTATTAAGATTTATAGAAAGTTACTCAGTGTCTCATTGATAATGAATAGAGTGTGAATCCAATAGTCTGGAAGAGTACACCTTAAATAATGCATCACTTTCTACTGAAGTACAAAACTGCTACTGTATGTGCATGTGTGTAATTATATGCATTATGTCTATTGCACAAATAATTTTTCATGAGGTACTGACAAAGATCAATGGGTAAGAGAGTACATACTTGTAGCCTATTCAAAAGAAAAGGACATTCATTGCCTATCAATCGACACTTGTTATAGAATCAAGAAATGTAGCAGTATTTGACAAGCTTTTGAAATTATGTAACTACTGAAACTCTGGAAATTTTTCTTATGTAAATTTTTCTTATGTGTAGGCACTTGTAAGCAAGTACATAAATATGCATACACATAAAATTTATTCTCATTTTGAAAAATAATGACTCAGTGCTGGGGATGCAGTTCAGTGATACTGTATTCATTTAGCCAAATACAGTGGGTTCAATCTCCAGCACCAGCAAAATTTATATACCAATAAAAATTAAATAAATAAAAATGAATATAATTAAGAGTAAAATTGTGGAATATTTCTTTATCAGTATGAGTGAGACTAAATGAATTTTGATATAATTATGCAATAAAAGATTTTTGAATGATAGAAAGCGTGGCAAATCTACATATAACTTACAGAATGATTACTGATATATAATCTTTTGAGAATAACAAATTTCATTAATTTTCAGCAATTATGAAAAATGAATTGTTTTCTATGCTTGCCCAGTAAGTTTCTTGCTGTGTTTAGCATGAGTGTGATTATGACTTTTAGTTGTCTTTAGTATAGTGCTCGGGTCTCTACCCTGTTAGGAGTGTGGACTTGTTACTCTGTCAGATGTTTTGCCTGGTTTAATGTTGTTGCCACTGTTGCTGTTTTGAGAGATTCAGTGGAATGGCAGAATAGACTAGTCATTCAGGAAATGAGCTCTTACAATGACTCCAAAATAATAGAGTGCTCTTTTATTTATTTATTTTGTCTTGCAGTAGAGAACCTCTAAAAAACATTATGAAAGGGCATTTGAAAGTTCATGAAGAAATGAGCAAAGTATTAAGAGGAATAACATTGTCAACAATGGGTTAGAAAACATATTGCCTACTGAATATGTGAATGCCCTCACCCCCAAAGCAGTTCTGTGATACTCAGAGTCAACTTTGACCCAGGAGAATGAATATACTGCATTTCTAATTAGACTTCCTTACATGGGAGAAATGATTCATAATTTCAATCTGTGATATATGGCATTTTAGTACGCTGACCTTTTAGTAAAGGTGCATGCTTGATTAGAAAACATTTGAAACACCCTTGCCATTGGAAGACAGAGTTGTAAATGGTAGAAGCAGTTAAATGAGCCCCCAACTCAATACAGACTCTTCAAAGGTCAAGATGAAACAGCCCATCTATTTAACTGTCCAAATATATGAGGCATTCATCCTACTACACGGCTTTTTCATGAAAAAGACCATAAAAAAGCAATGGCACTACATTAAGCCAGTTTATGTTCTGTATGAATAAGATCAAATTCTATATATTTCCATGTACATCTAAAATATTTTAGAAACTACAATTTAAATCTCAAAACTACAATATTTTGTCATCGTGATAGCAATTATCATTAAATGATTGGAAAATTTATCAAATTAATTTTTATAGACTTTCAGTGGATGAGAAAAAGCTCAGTAGCAAGAAAAGGATCCCAAAAGCCTATTTTGAAAGAGAATAATGTCTTAATATTCTTTTTTTCTGTTAGAATGTTTTGTTTTCTGCTCTAATGAATTCTGTAACTTCCTGATATCAGACATTCTTTAAGGCAGTCTCTTTAAGAACCTCTTCCAAATAATAATTCGCACAAGGGAATTTGTGAAAGAAAGGAAAACAAACAAAAACCAAAGCAAAATAAGTGACATCTTGTCTTAGTTATTTTCTTGTTACTGTGACAGATTATCCCACATTCACAACCTAAGAGAGGAAAGAATTATTTAGCTCACAGTTTCAGAAGTTCTCACACAGTCCATTCATGCAGCAAGGTGCAGGCACATGGCAGAGGTTGGAGGGTTGCTCACAGCATTTCAGACAGAAGCCATATGAGTAAACAGCCAAGTCAAATGTGGGAGTTGATCTCTGGAGAATCAGAAAAGGCCAGAGCCTTCCCAGGAAGAAGCTTCAACAATGCTCTCCTTCTTTCCTCCCCCATTGCTTCTCCCTTGCTTCCTGGTCCACAAGTCAACAACACACACCTGAAAGCTTTGCCCTATGTGCCCTCCCGATCCCAACAGGTTGACACAGTCCCTCCATAAAGCCTCATACAGTAGGGGACAATCTTGATCCAAAGCATAGCAAGTGACCAAGTGACTTGAGAAATAAGGCTGGAAAAGAACAACAACAACAACAACAACAACAACAACAACAACAAACTGTCATTGGACTTCCAGAGTTTTATGTTTCATGTTTATAAATCATATCTTATAACTCTTTAACTCATAATATTTCATAGGATTACATATGATAAATTATCATGTATCAGATTAATAGCTGTAATATTGACATAAACAGAACCTGTTAAAATTATGAAACATTTTAGTTACTGAATTTATTTAAAACAATGAAAGCCGCGGGCACATTTTTTAAGTATCAGGTATTACAATAAAATATTCAAGAAATGTAAGCCCTGAAATCATAAAAAATGCTGTTTGAACTATCAGTATAGGACCTCTCAGAGTTTAAAATATATTATTCCCCTTATAGTAATTCAATATAAACATATGGCAAATTGCTCTAGTCATATCTATTACTTAATTAGATCACTCAACAGAAATTCTAAAAAGCCCTACACCACCATCATAAGTGCACATTTATATTTGGACACACATTCCATTTATATCCTGCATTTCTCCTGTAGAGATAACTGTCCCCAAGATTTAATCCTTGTCTTAAGACTTTCAGCCAGCATTATTCTCCCGGTATTCCTACTTATACTTTTGACCTATGAGTAGGTTAACAATATTTATGTGAGATGTTCACTGGTACTCTAAGCAGGTTGCTCACTTTCAAATATGTTTGAGATGTATTTATACTATTGTTCAGGTCTTCTTGCTTGCCACTGATGAGGAATGAGTATCAGAGTGTAATAAAAAAAAAAGAATGGAAACACCTGCTGTAATTTACTGTGCTGTGTAATGTCTTCTGTGGTGAAAAATGAATTATAAACTATGATTTTAGAACATAAATTAAAAAAATACTAATGTTACATAACCTTAAATTTTCAGAACTTGATGATATTGAAGAATGAAGGTAAGCAAAAGCTGGCTGAAATCGATAATCTATTGTTCTTATAGTAAAATGAAAACAGAAAAATGAAGAAAGATGAAAGGACTAAATGGCTTTCTCCGGTCCAACAATTTAGTAACTGGGACAGTCAATTCACAGTGGTGCTAGGTGCAAGAGAAATACAAAGTAACATTGTTGTTCCTCTGTGCAAAAACAAAACTTTTGAGTGTTATGATGTAAAGAATTGGAAAAATTATAGTGCGCAGAAGCTAACATAAAAAAGGACATACAGAAATGTTTAAAGAACATGTGATACAAACATTGGAATACTGTGTAGCCATAAAGACAGATATAAAGCATTTGAACAAAAATGGGCCCATCTTAAGTCAGTATTGCTCAGTAAAATGGTCCAAGCACAAAAGACTGACTGTAGTTGGGTATCCTTCTTATGAAATGTGCAAAAATAATAAAATAAAAAGAACCCAATATGAATGGCAGGATAGAATGAGAGGCAATGGTCAGATCAAAAAGGGGTGAACCTTTGAAAAAGGTGTGGGCACAGACACTCACTAATTCCTGAAACCCTAGAGTTCTAATGTGTTACAGAATTAAGCATCCATGTATTTACAAAAAAAAAATGTTTAATTTTGTGTCATATAATTTGTTCTTACCACAACAAATCTAAAAAAAAAAAAATACAACAAAAGAAATGAAACTAATTGGGGGACTAGAGGTGGTGGACTGAGGTAGGGAAAAGGGCCAGTATCGACATGGCCCAAGACAGGTTTCATCATTGTAAGAAAACTGTTTCACTTGAATTTGTACCTGTGAAAATTGCTGCAGTCACTTTATTTTAGGGGAGAAATCTAAAAATATAAAGATATTAGTAGCTTCCCTCATTCTTCATATGTTAGCACATGGCAATCGAGATTGCTCGGTGTTGGCTTTTGTAACAGTCCTAGATTTACCATAAAAGCTGTGAGAAAATATTAGAAATTTTGATCATTCACATCAGAGAATTGGTAATGTTAAATATTGCCTTGAAAACAAGTTAGAAGGACAATATCTTGGGTTCCCAAAGGCTGGGGACCAAGTGGGTGAAATGATCTGATATGAAAGCCAGATTACAGATAAATTAAGGTTGAGTATTTGATATGTCAAAAAGTGGAATGAATTGTTACTGTAATGTTGACTGTGGTGACGATGTCAAAAATGTCTTTTTGTCCTTTTTGCATGCAAAACATGACCAAAAAAACCCCAATAACATTTTAGTAGTTTTCTTCTATTTAGTATATTAAAGTAAAATAGAAAATTATCGACGTAGTGGTACATACCTATAATTACAGATACTTGGGAAGCTGAGGCAGGGTGATTGCATGTACAAGGTCAGACTGGGCTACTTCAAAAAACTGACTCAAATTAAAAATTTTAAGGGCTGGAGATATGACATAACAGTAGGCTACTTTCCTAACACATGTGAGGCACTGAGCTCAATCCCAGTACTACAAAAATTATAAGTAAACAAGTCAATAAATGTCAAATACTTCAATTTTATGTCAATCCTTATCCACACTATTGAAATTTTTGTGTGCATAATTTTTTTTTGTTTTGTTTTTCTGCAAAGGGTGAACATGACCTCTAATCCACCCTAACTTAAACCCAATACCTATCGTAATGACACCACACACACCCCAATGAGGCATGAAAGGATTTCTTCCTTCTATTCTGAGGTTGAGTGAACTCTCTATTCATTTCCTTTGTCCAGTTTTCAATTGGATCTTTGATTTTTAGGAGCTTACTTTTCTTTAGTTCCCTGTAATATTCTGGTGATGAACTTCCTCTTTGAAGTATTGGTGGTGAATATTTTTCCCATTCTGTTGGTTCTCTTTTTACACTGTTGATAATTTCCTTTACCATGAAAAACCTTTTTAATTTGACATAATCCCATTTGTTAAATCGGGGGCTATTTCTTTTGCTTATAACCATTTGAGACACATTTATGTTTGTGAATGAGTGTGTGTGTGTGTGTGTGTGTGTGTGTGTGTGTGTGTGTGTGCAAATCTTATCGTGCTGAGGATCAAACCTAGGTACCTGTGAATTCTAGACAAGCTCTCTATCACTGGTCCTTATTTTATAAAATTCAAATTCAAATTTAGAATGCCCAAGTAATTCCTTGGGAAAGAAAAAGAATTATTAAAACATATAAATCCTGAACTTTAATCTTAACAATCATCAGTGAAATAAGGAAATATACACTAAACTCCTGAAGTAATTCATTTCAGAAATGTTACTTAACTTGGAGAAATCATTGAATTCTTCTTCAACGGAAGAGACAATTTACATAAAAGGGGCCTTACCCTCTTTCCAAAGGAAGAACACTTCATTCTACCCTAACATGAGCTCACATCTGACAATAATTAACAGAACAGGGACCATTTAGCCTTTTGAACTCGAGTAACCACAAGAGAGGAAAAAATGTGAGGAAAAAATGTTAAATGATCGAGTATAAATGAAACATTGTGTGAAGCACTTCAAGTGAAGTCTTTCGAGTCTACTGCAAGAAATAATGCTTGCAGGAAACATGACTTTGGCTACTCATCATGTAACTCATAATTGAGAGTGGCGCGACCCTGACATTTCTGAATTTGTGAGCAGATTTAATGTGAAGGTACGTTGCTAGCAAACTATACAATTTTGAGCAAATCAATGAGAAATAATCAGGAAGTTCCCCTAATAGAATTATAAATTAGGATTTTTCCCAGTCTTTTTAAAACTTAAGTAACATTTATTTATTATAGGTTAGGCAAGTAATATTAATGTTTAATTTTTCTCAGTCCATTTTTTTTTTAAACTCTGGAGAGCAAATACTGCCAAAGACTGCTCAGAACATGTGTCTGCAATTCCCTTACATGGCTCCAGGGTCACCGAGGAAACTGTAGCATTCAGTGAACTTCGCACAATTAGTTCTGTCCTTTGGGTCTTCAAACATTTTCCTTATCCTTAAGTTGTGGATCGGAAAGGAAAATTTACAGTGAAAATTTAGTCTTGCCGTCTTCTTCATTAAAGTCTCCCAGGACACTTTATAATCATTAAAAGTTATAATTAGCACTGAAGTACATTCAACTCCTAAAAGGACCATTTTTTAAACTAATAACTTTTTTTTAAACATCTGTATTTTAAAGTCTCAAAACAGTTTAAGTACTCCTGACTTCAACAGATAATGACTTCCTCCACATAGAGGAAAGAACCAAAGTGTTTTTTAAGTGCTCTGTAATGTATTTTCTTATCCTTTCTAGATTCTGCTCATTGAAAATAGTTAACAGTTTATGCAAAATAATTTTTTTTAATAAAAAGAAAATCTAGCAGGTAAGAGATAAGTAAAGAGATTATAATAGCATAATTTAGCTATGTTATAAATTACACATTTTACTTCATATGTTAAGAACATTTTAGTTAAAATTAGGGATTCTATTAACCTCTCCTCTGTTTCATAAATTTAGATTTTAATGCTAAACACTGTTGATTTTGAAACCAAGCATTCTCTCACCTCTTCTCTTAGCCATAACCTAGATAGAAGGACATATGCGAGGTAATTATATTTAATGTTATCATCACAAACTGTGAAAGGTCTATGTTTTATGTGAGTTCCCAGCTTACCAATGTACATGTTACATTTTCATAGATGATAGCACAAGACACATCCCTTTCAGATCAAAGACAGAGCAAGTACTACTCATAACAATGATGCCAGTAACAACATCATTTGGTGTGATTCCTTGTCAAGGCCAAGTTGATAGATTTGGTTATCTGGTTTCTAAGGCTGTTTGCTACGATAGAGAAATAGCAAAAGGAGTGAAAATAAACCCACCTGAACCTGGTCATCATGTCATTTGTCTTACAGCATGGTGCAAAAGAGAGTAGATGCAATGTAGCATGTGAGTGTTAGGACACTTTGTTGCTGAGGACCTGATACAATGGACAAGCAATTTTGTCATTTGTAGATTTTATATTTACATTTTGTCATTCAGAGAGAAAGACAGACAGAGAGAGAGAGAGAGAGAGAGAGAGAGAGAGAGAGAGAGAGAAAGAGAGAGAGAGAGAATTATAAGTCATTAAAAAGTACAAGTCATGAAAAAATGTTATGACACCAAGAAAAAAAATTCTCATTAAAATCTTTCAAGGGAAGATAATCGGCCTTGTAACAAGTCCTTAATCCAGGCTTGGTCACAGGGCATTCTGAGTTACACCTGTCAGTTAAATCCTGTCAATGTGGCCAGTGCAAAGATGTGCACAGTTGTTAGTGTTTGGTACAGGTGATCCTTACAAACCCTCCAAGCCTTTGTTTCCACCAGCAAGATGTTGATCCGAGTAAATCTTGCATATATAGAGATTATATTATAAAAGAATCTGAGCTGAGAAAACCCAGTCATCTGTAATAGTTACCAAAGAAATATGTCAGAAGGAAATGGTGCATCAGAAGAAATATTATCTTAATTTTAAAGGGAAAGAACAAACTTTTCCTGTGTTCTGAAGATTGATATTATTCCAACTTCCAAGACTACTTATTATATAGATATCTATGTACAGAAAAAATGTTTGCCAATGCCCTATGCATGTGCAAAGGTATCAGAGACTTAGGAAAACTTGTCTATGAATACTAAGAATCAGCCAATGTCATTGCTTGGTAAAACTCCTGAGAAACATACTGTTTTAATTACCAACAAAACAAAACAAAACAAAACAAAACAAAACAAAACAAAAAACAAAACAAAACCAAGTCAATAGAATTAGAAGTTTCCTGTTTTCTTTCTTTCTTTCTTTCTTTCTTTCTTTCTTTCTTTCTTTCTCTTTTCTTTTCTTTCTTTCTTTTTTTTTGAGACAGGGTCTCACTCTGTGGTCCAGGCTGGTCCTGAACTCACTTTGGAGCGCAGGTTGGTCTTGGACTCATGGCACTCCTTCCTGTCTCAGTCTCCCGAGTTGAGGACAAAAGCTAAGGTCAAGAGGATCTCTGAAATGTGTGTATGGGAAATACAAATAAAAGTTTCCTTGATCCAAAATAATATGAAGCAATTTCAGGATTTCTCAGTTGCCTTTCTCTTTAGTTTCATGAATATATGTGGGATTTGTGTGTGTGTCTGTGTGTTTGTGTGTGTGTTTGCATGAATGAGCCTGAAAGGAAGACAGACAGAGATAGAAGAGCAAGGATATTAGTTTCTTAAGCAACCAAATACTCCACAGTTGACACCATTTCTAAGTAATACAACCTGAATTAAAATGAATGTATAATTTATTTTCTTGATAGGAAATTCTGTCATAAATCTAAATTTTTGAACAGAGCCACATTCCTGTCTGATGTTGTTAGGCCTAATGTTATACTAACTCTCTACACATTGTATGACTTCAGGAATTGAACTTAATTCTCACTGGGTTGTTTCCTTTTCTGTAGCATTTAAAATAACATTGTCTAATTGGTTTGGTGGTAAGATTAAACTAAAATGAATATAAATATATCTCCTGAGGACCTTATACTTACTTAATAAATTTTGGTTTCCTTTATAGCACAATGCTTCTGCTAATCTCCTGTGAAGATAATGGCGATATAAACTTTTTTTTAATTGCTGTATCTGCTACAAAAAAAACTTTTTATAAAATTTCTAGGCATTTAACTCAAAGTTGTAACAATATTTTTAGTCCCTGGTTGATGTTTGATAATGATTTCTGCTTATGGATTTTTTCCCCTGGTGAGTTACATTGCAAAATTAAACAACATTAATTTAGTTGACTTCTAAGCACCACAAAGTCTTTGCAAAAAAAAACAAAATAGTGTTTTCACTCATTTACAAACTGGGAATATTGGTTATGTTGCTATTTGTTTGGCATCTTTATTATGTTTCTCATCTTCACATGGTTATTTTAGGCAAACATATGTTTACTCACAGAAGGAAAAGTAAGAACTAGTTTTGAGAAGAAGAAATAATTTCTAATATGGAAAAAGCAATATATTCTTTAAAATGTCTATGTAATGTTGAATTCCATTTACAGAAATTTTGTTGAGTTTTTCTGAATCTGTTTTCAAGAGAGAAATTAAAGATTTGGTTTCTTTTCACAATGTATCTGTCTTAAGACAGTGCTGGCCTCTTGCAATGAATTAGAAATTACTTAGTCTCCTTCAATCTTTGAGGAAGATTATGAAGAGTTTATGTACATTTTTCTTCAAGTGGTTTCTTCCTTAAATAATGAAAGACAGTTATATAATTTATTTAGAGAAGAACTATAGAAATAAATACAGTAATCTATAAAGATTACACAATAAAAAACAGAGAAAAAAGGATATTTTAGTCCAAGTGACTAAAGAGCTACAGTATGACTGTTAGATTGAAGTGATTATGCCATTATGATAATTACATAGTAAGATTGAAGAGGCTATTATTCTAGTACACACTTCAGAAACATCTGAGGTGTGAATTGGTTTTTATATGAATGACTAATGTAGAAATAAGAAGATAAGTCCAGAGGAAGAGAATAATTTTTAATAGCAGTTGGCCTGATTCTGAGACGAGGACAAATGGTGACATAGAATAGTAAAGGGATTTGCATTCAATAATTGCACATTTGGCAGTGAAGTTTGAACCTTCACAATACCCTTACAATATCTTAAATCCCTTTCTTCGCACAAGGTGGTAAGGTAAGAAAGGAGGAGGAAGACATGAATTTGTGCTCCTTTCTAAGTACCACAGTTTGTGTATCCACTGGTCTGTTGATGGGTATTTTGGAAACTCGGGTTATATTGTGGGGTACTTCTTTAATCAGAATCAAGACTGTCAGAACCTACTTGACGCACATATTAGTGTGTAGGGGTGGGAGGTTTTCACTAAATGCAGCCCTTTCAGATTTGTAGTGCACCACTGAACCGTAATTCAGGTTGATGTTAGTGGTGGAAGATCATAGGGGCCTCAGTATAGGTGACTTTAGCAATATACATATTGTTTTGAAAAAAAGTTTTAAAGTGTAAATTTTATTTTCCATAACTGGTTTTATCTTCTGCAAGAGCTCTTACTCAATTCTTAACAACTTGAAAAAAATCACAAAAGACAAATGTAATAACTGTCTGGGTATGTACACAGACCAACTCATCTTTGCATTCCATTGGTTTCCACTGATTTTAAAAGTACAATAATGGTGGAATACTATTGTCTTAGTTAATTTTTGTTGCTGGGCAAAACACCTGACAGTCACAGCTTACATAGGAAAAATTTATTGTAGCTTATAGTTTCAGAAGGTCACAGTCCATTCACAGGTGAGCAGCTGGCAAATGGTGGAATCACGTGATGGGTTCGCACCTGGAGCCAGAGCCAGAAACTGTGCTCTGGGAGACAAAGGTCCTCGTAGCAGCACGGCAAAACGGAAACAAGACTGTGGCCAAGGGCAGACCAGTACAAGCCCCGCAGTTCAATCCCCAAGCATCTGCCGCTTCCATCCCGGCCTCATCACCATCCCCGCCCCCCGCCAGCACGTCACAGTATCCGACAGGTACATGAGACTTTTGGGGTACACTCCATATCCAAACCATCAAAACTATTAATGCTAGAAATTATTCTAGTCGATAAAAATGGAAACTTTGTCTCATGGAGATAAATCTAAATGTAGTCCTGTGGAGACCGAACAATGTTATGTAAATTTATTTTGTCTTTCCTGATGATTTGGAAGTATGTGTTTTTTAAAAATTCTCTTTTAAACTGGTTGCAATACCTTTCCTGTTATCTCATTAAGTAAAGACCTAGTAAATTCTGAAATACATGGGAAGAAATTTTTTAACTACCAGTAAAATTGTTGAAACTTTATGCTTTCTTACTCTGAAAAAAATAATTATTGATTCAATATCTGCAACAGATGCAGGTTGATTAATATTACTTATATTTTCTTGTAAAGATTAGGATAGATTGCATCTTTCGACATCAGCCCACTTCCTAAAAGTTACAAAATTGAGTCAATTTGTTAGTAGTTTTCCACTTCCATCCTTCAATGCCATGAGTTACTAAAAAAAAGTATGTTATTTTTTCACTGAATTTTATGGTTTGTTTCTTCTCTTTTCTTTTTCGCATTTATGTGAGTTAGAAGTTTATCTTTTTTGATATTTTTCAAGAACCAGCTTTTATTATTTTCTTTGTTTGTATTGTAACTTCACTGATTTCTACTCTATTTTTTTTATTTCTTTCTCTCCTTCCGTTTATTTCTACTCAAATATTCCTGGTTCTACTTCCCTGGAGTAAAAACTTTAGTTTTTAAATGTGGATTTTTCTTCTATTCTTATGTATGCACCTAATACTATAATTTTTAGATGCTTCTTTTTAAACTTCACTGTGTCTCAAAATTTTAAATCAAGTGAGTGTTCATTCCTGTTTTATTCAAAATAGTTTTACACCTTTCTCCTGGGATGTTTTCAAAGACTTGAGCTGCTTAGAATAGTGATTTCATCTTCTGCTGTATCGCTTTCTCCACTTCTTGCTCTCTCTTTTGTTTTACCAACGAACAGTTGAGTTATCGATTTCATCCTCCTGAATGCAAGTTTCATTCCCTCCAAAATCATTCAAACTGATGAATTTTGTTTTATCATGTAAAAATCTTACATAGCAAGAGGAAAGCAAATGAAGAAAGCACATACAGAATAAAAGAAAAATAACTATAACATTTTCAAGAAGAAAAGATATGAGTTTGTCAGAAAACTGTCATATTGAAAATAAGTACAGAGAAAATGTAGAGCCTTAAATTTTCTAAAATTGAAAATCAGGCAGTATTAAGTGCAGATTAGATACCACAAAATAATAGATTAATAAATTTGAGGACTTTTCTGAAGAAAATACTCATAATCGCATATGGATAAATATAAAAGAGAAATATAAAAAAGAATAGGATGCTTGTAAAATTAGATAAAAAGGTCATACTAAATTGCACTGTGATTTCTACATAGAGAGGAGAAAATGAGGCGCAAGTCATAGTCAAAGAGAATAGTGTCTAAAGTCATCCAAACACAGTAATTTTAAAAATCAAGAAATCTTAGAGCCTTAGTTACTTTATAGTTGCTGGAGCAGGCTATCCAACATCCAGAGTTAAAGGGAGGAAAGCTTTAGTTTAGCTTTCAGTTATACTTGGATATTGGTGAACAGGTATGGAATCATGGTGTTAAGAGGTAGGGCCTGATCATCAGGAGGGGTAGATTATAGTTGTGTTGTACATTATGGGCAGATGGCATATTGCTAGGCTTGTGACTTGGAAGATGTGGATCAGATCACTGGGGTTACAGCCAGAAGGGGTGGAAGACTAGAGCTCCACTCAGAAGGGAACAGTTCTTAGGACAGGACTTGGGGTGTATATGTTAGCACCACTTTGCTCTTTTGTCTTCCCGTTCGCAATGCTGTGAGCCATTCTTCCTCTGGCTGGGCCTCCACCATATGCTTCTACCATTGTCAGCCACTGAGGAATAGACTGAGATCTTCTGAAATTGAGAACTAATATAAATCTTCCCTAGCTTAGTTTATGGATGTCAGGTATCAAGTCACAGAGATGAAGCAGCTAAGTCAATCATGGATGAAGTTACTTCTGGCTTCTCAAAAGAAACAATAAAAAGAGGAACACTATAGAAACATACCTCCAAGTTATTTATTTATTAATTTATTTATTTTTGAGACAGGATCTTGCTCTGCAGACCAGACTTGTCCTGAATTCACTATAAAGCCCAGGCTGGCCTTGGTCTCACTGCAATCCTCCTGTTTCAGAGACATTTTAACAAGCATAGAAACTGACCAGAAATATTCCTGAGGACTGAAAGACGTCTTCCTCATTGTGTGGAACATTCAGATGAGTTCAGAATTGACTTGGGTGGGGAACGCTAGCTTTTCCTTAAAAATCTCCTTTGGACGGACAAACTCCAAGGCATTATCAAAAGATACAGTACATTTTTAAACTTTAAGAAAAATTACATTAAAGACACATTACTATTAATCCTCTTAAGAATAGACCTGCTCAACCTCAACGCATGTATCCCATTGCTTCTGCCACCTTCTGAAGCAGTTCTGGCTGTCTTCCTCTGTGGTCGTCTTTACAAGGTGTAATCAAATTATGATGAATGCCTCTGTTGAGTGCCACTGTAAAAACGTTCCCGTGTTCTCATCACCTACTCACTGGCTCTGGAACAGTGAGACTTCTGACTCTTCCCAAGGTCTAAATAACTATAAAAGGTGAAGTACACCAAGACACACATGACAGTCTAATGGAAAACATTCACTAACCACATTTCTAACCGGCTTCTGAGAGGGGCATGAACAAATGCTGGGACCTGCGTGTGTGAAGCAAGAGGGATATTGTAAACAGCACTAACGCAACATGACTTTTACTATAATTTTTATTTAAACACATATAGTTCTTTAACCCTTTGCATATATCAAGAGATCTTCAAAAAGAAGGTGTAAAAAAACCTGCCCTCTTCAGTGTTCCATTGGACAGCCTTGAAGGTTGTCCCATATTCACAGCCACACTGCCATTTGTTGGCTGAACACTTAGGGATGACTGCATCAGAGACCCAACACTTCCGCAGGCCAATTCTGGCTGCTTCTGTTTCCACAGGGAAATAATTGATCTCTAGAGACCTTCTACATAATTCTTCAGGAAAATGCCTACTATTTTATATTGAATGGGCCCAGTGTTTAATAAAGAAAAAGAACAGATAAATATTATTCAATAAGAAAGCTCTTATTGTTATACCCCATTATACATATTGATAAAAGAAAATGCACTTTTTATAAGCTCATTGAGTAGTCTCTTAAAGTTCAAAGGAATTAATGAAGACTGATAAATCTTGTGTTCTACAAAGAAAATAAAAATTAAAATACAGACAAATAGTTAAAAGAAGGACTAGTCATATTAGTCATTGATATAAATAAATATTTACAACTTCTAATGGGACAAACAAGTAAATATATTCAGAAATAATTGTTTGATTAATGTGCTCTAAAAATTAAAGAAAAATATTTTTAAATTAACAGGAAAAAAGAAAAAAGTCAATGAACAAGCAAAAAAGGAAGATGGCTGTATGTAAATGAAATAAGTTATATCTATATACTGCTAACAAAACAACACATAAAACCCCGTAGTGACAACAAATTACTACTAATAAAATTAGCAAAACCCTAAACATAGGTAATACAGTTTTCTAGCTATGTCAAAGAAAATAAGAATATATAAATGTTTCAGGGAAATTACCAAATGCCGCTCTTGTCGACTTCAATTAATTTCTCTAAACACGAGACAATGGAATGCACAACTGCATTTTATCACTATTTATAGTAACAAATACCAAAAACAATGCACATATTCAGTGGCAAAACAGGTAGATGGTTTGCAAAAGACTGTAATATGTGTGTACAGGGCACTAATTAGTTTGAGAAATAAGTGCAAAAGGTTTTCATTTGGGATTTATTTGTAAGTGATATTTTAAGTACAGAAAAGAGGTCACATAGATATTTTACAGTTTGCTAAAATTATGTAGACCTTAAAGGTAATGAGCAAAATATACATTCTTGCAAAAGAAAATAAAGAAGAAAACATTAAAAATGATTTTTCATGAGCCTCAGCAGAGATAATGGAAGGGATAAAAATGAAAGTAATATTACTCTAAGTGTATCAATTTTAGAGAGTTCTCATTGTTTAATTATGTCACTATTTCACACATTAAAATAAAATTTAAGCCTTAGGAAGAAATTAAACAAACAAAAAAAAAAACACAACAAAAGTCATAGAAAGAATGAATCAAGCTATGTCTCAGGTAATTAACATAACTACAAGGAGATACTAAGTATTGTATATTGACTTGAACATACTAGCATGAACACAGTACTCTTTTTGAGATATAATCTAAGAATAAAGGAATTGTCAAGATGACAAGACACAATGCTGATATTGATATTTCAGAGTTTTAGGAGTATTGTAGAACAATTCAAATTTATTGATACATTATTTTTATTACTTGTAATAGCTGGTCCACATTAAAAAAAGGAAAATATATGTAAAATCTGCAGAAGTGAAAAATGCAACTTTGTATTTGAATGGGAAATATTAATGTAAATTAGTGTTTAAAAATATAAATCAAAGAAGCTCCAGTTTAAATTCCAACATGTAGAGCTTAAAAGACATACCTTTCACAGAATGAGAAAAGCTATACGTACTGAAAATCAGTGACTTGGTTGGACTCATTAGAAAACTAAGACTTTTGCTTGTTATAGGACAAAATTTCTCCTTTCAAAGTTAGAGAAAAATAATTGAGAGGAGTCAGAGCTAAGAGCTTCTCCCCTGAGACAGGAGCAACCAGAACTTCAAACTAGTAGTGATAATAAGAACACTTTTAATGAATTGCTAGCAGATGCGTGAAGCCTAGCGTGAAGGTCAGATTGCTTGGAATCTAAACTCTTGGGGGAGGAGCACAAGAAACCAACAAGATCTTTGTGATGAAAAGTCGTTTAGAGAAGGACAGATGATGCACGATTTCTTTTAGGAGGTACTTATAGTAGTGAAACCCATAGAAACAACACTAGAGTGGTTGGTACTGAAGAAATGGGGAGATGCAAATCAATAGATTTGAATTTTGAGTGTGCAAAACAACTATGTTGTATAAATCTAACGCACGCAACGAGCTGCCTACAAAGAGCCATCATGCATTGTGTTTAAAGGTCCACTAAGAAGGCAGGTCTCATGTTAAGTGTTTGTAGTTTAAACAATAATAAAAATCTGACATTGCCAAGATTTAGGACGTGATATTCTAAAATGCATTTTAGGCTTAAACTGAAGATGGATGATAGAACAATTTTCTTATTGTTGTGCTGAGATTTAGAGATTAATGAGAAAGCTAGGATGGGTATATTGGAGTATTGAATGCTACAAATGCATAGCTAGATTAATAAAAGCAGGTGGTTATTTAAAGAATTATTTTAGGGATATGCATTCAGTACAGGTTAATATACACGCATATATTTTCTTCTTTAATAGCTCAGAGCCCCTAGAGGCACAAACACGCCAATAACACTAACGACATCTAATGGCCAAGTCATGATTTCTAATTTCTACCCCCATATGAGGAGTCATAGATTCTTTGGATAAATGCTGCTTCTTGGAATAGAAGCAGGAGAAGAATGACATACCGCTTCAAGCGGTCAAGGTGAACAGCAAACGCCGTTGGCCATGGTCATTCGTAGCGCTTGGTGAGGTGATTTTACAATTGCATTTAACTGTCGAATTTCGTTTAAAAATCCATAGTCTCAGAGTAACTAATCACCAAAAAATTAGATTTCCTAATTCCGAGTGAAAGAATTTTAATTGAAATGGAAAACTTTTGAAACTTGCATGACTTCACAGGCCATTGAAAGCAAGAACGTCTGGAAAACTCTTAGCAGGAGAAGGAGCTCAAGGAGACACCAACATGAGGTGGCTCATAGAACGCTAGCTTAAAATTAAGGGATTATCAAGTAGCAGCGAAGAAAATCTAAAGAGGATATAGGCATTAGTGAATATCTTAATAAAGAGAAATTAATTACAGTGAATGCATTATAGTGATGCAAGGCATTAATTAGTGAGAAATTGAGAACAACTTTTGTGGAATCCTCCAAAAATCAATTTTTGTAAATCTAAAACTGTTCTACAAATAATGTTTGTTAAACATATTTTATGTCAGTTTCCTGACAAGCTTTATTAATGAAAGCAGATGGGAAGCAATGGGCATTCTTAGCACCTTGAGTGTAGCTTGCAACTAACACTAGCTTCCCTTTCAAGAAATAGCTACAGACTTGTGGCTGGCACAGTGTTTTGTAAGAAACACGGAAACAGGAAAGACCTGTCCAGGATCTTCCTATCTTATAATTGCATATTTAGCTTCATCGTAGAACTTGAAAATATAAACTTAGACATTTATTTTCCTTTTTGTCCTCATAGCATTTCCCTAGTAGTACACACTTTTATACATCAATATTCAGTTTATGAGTAACTTTAACGGCTCGGGCATGGACAAGAGCATCATTACTAGTTACTAGTTTTTATGATTTTTCTTTTTCCGGAACTAACATGTGTATTCTTTTTAAAATTTATTTACTTACTTTTAAGGTATGTGTTGACGATTATTCGAAGATGTTCCAACAGAAAAATTTAAAACCAAACATCTTTCAAAACTCTATGGTACATTAGTATCATTGAGTTTTTTAATTTTTAGATATTCATTTCTCATTGTCAGCTGTTTGTACTATTTTTCAGAAAAATATAAAAGATTTAGGGTTTTGAAGTTCTGACCAACAATAATTGAGAATATCTATCCTACACTTGTTTTGATATTTTTCTGAATTTACATTCTAGAATCACTGTTTGCTTCAGTAAATAATTTAAACCAGGTATGTATTTTCTTTAACTTTCTCTTAAATTAAAAAATAATTCTTTTCAATTTGTACTTTCACATAAGTTTGGCTTATTAGTATTTTCAAAAGCGTGCAGAAAATGGTAATATTTGCACTACTGATTACTATATATATATATATCCATAGGAAAGGAAAAAAGTAGAACAAAAAAGAAAAGAAAAAGAGCATTTTAAAAATAAATACTATTTAAAAAATTTGTATGTCAACTTAATATTTACTAGTATTTACTAATAATTGAACTTGTAGGTGTGAATGTGCATGCTTGCATACACACAAAATCAATAACTAGACTTCAGTAAAACTCAGCCAGGGATCATATATTGTTGAAAGAGTATAAACTTGTCAAAGCTACCACCTTTTATTTTATAGGAAAACAAAAAAGAGCAAAAAAGGAAGAAGAAATTCCATGTAATGTTCAATATAACGTAAGAATCCCTATCTCTTGCTTAAGCAACAACAACTCTATGACACAAGGGTGAAACCAACTGTTCAGTAACACTTTCTTGTGTGCCCCACTGACATGCCAAATACTGAAAATTGACTTGTGATGTATTGATGAATAATTGATGAACAACCTACATTAAATTTAGCTTCCTGATGTGTACACTTTGAATTCAGTTGTTGATTGAATTAAATATTTGAAGACAGCATCATTTTTTAAGAGACAACTTTGAACTGACAGTATTGTACTATCTGCCTTTCTTTAGCAATTTTTATGGTGTTCCTAAAGAAGCTATCGATTCCCCTTGTAATGATTTGTATAATTATCAGTCTCTCACTAAGCAGAGAGCTTTGTGTAACCTTTTGATCAAATTTCTAGAAAGACATAGTTCCTGGCACACAAGAGGAACTTAATATAATACTATACTAAGAAATGAATGAATGCATGCATTAAAAGCACATTCTTGGAGAACTTTATTTCCACCTCAAGTACCTTTCTCTAATATCTAAAATGTGAGTGTAAGTCAGATTCTTGTTTAGTAGGAGGAGATCTCTTTGTACATGACAAACTACAATTTAATAAATGAAAAGGTGTCTGCAGTTAATCACGGTATAGTACATAATTTAAAATTTCTCTTTTTCTGATTTAAACAAAAAAAATTGCGCTTTCATTGTGGACTAATAAAACCTAGGGTATGAAGGTTCATCACCACTTATTAACACCAGTACTCTCTGAATGTGGGCTTCATTTCTTGGGTAATATTATCTTTAAGAGGATCACACATTACTACATTGCCACTGAAGTTGTAGACCACAGTGTTACTATCAAGGCAAAAAGAAGGCCTCCATTGCTATTTCTTGTACGAGATTTTAAAATATCATAAGAAATTTCTCTGGTTTAGTTTAGTGAATGAGATTAGCCTGGGATTGAGAGCTTTATTTTCGGAGTGATGAATGACCCAAGGAAGTCAGTCTGTTGCTGTAAGAAGGACGTGGGAGCACAGGTAGGATCAGGAAGGAAGATCAAGTTCAATAGTAATGTCTGTTTTATGTGATAAAGTTTGCATTCAAAGATTAAAAGGTCACAGCTGAACCAAAAAGACAACAGGGGAAACATACAAAACTGTATTAATTAAAGACATGCCTGCATTGTCTCTGGATGCTTTGCTCCTCACTTTGGATTAGAGCAAATGATAAAGCAAGAAACACAGTTGACTGAAGCTGGAAGTAGGATAACAATTAGTCAAATGAAAAATTGAATACAGAATGGTGAAATGACCTGAAATGAAACATATCAGACAAATAGATGTTTAACGTGTCTGGCTTTTATGATCTTCTCCACATATAATATTACTCCCTGGTGATTTCAGACCTGTGTACACAAAAGCTAAGCAGATAGAATTTAAAAGATTTGGAAAGATCATCAAGGATTTTTCAAACGAAGGAGATAAACACAAAGGAATTACAAATGTGGGCAGACAGGAAGACTTGCTGTTCGGCTTTCTACTGGAAATTAGAAATAATTCTACACAACTCACAGGCAGTAGAAGAGATGCAGAGGAACAGAGCTAGTATTTATTGTGTACTAACTCTGTATTAGATTCCGTATATGCTTTAACCTATTTTATTCTCACAGATACTTGGAGATAATCATTATCCATGTAAAATGAGAGAAAAGGTTTTCAGAGAATGCTTATCTTATCAAAAAGTCATATGGTTATTTTAAAATTCCACTAGACATGTATAGAAAAGGACAGTTTCTTATTAAAAATATGGAACATAGAGAAGTTTTAAATAAATATGATCCTTTAAATACATTATTTTTAAATATACCTTTCTATTTTACAAAAATAATACACAGATGCTCTTCAACTTATGGAGTGATTATGTCCTAGAAAAATATTAAAAATGTAAGTCAGAAATGCATCTAATATTTCTACCTAAATTTCTTGGAAATGGAACAGTCACTAGATTGGAGGTCATCTTAATGCAATTTGGAGTCAATACTTCAATGAAATATTTGAATTTTCCTGATTGCACATAACAATGATTATTGAAAAACAATAGGTTGGTTAGAAAATATTTTTACAATGATAGTCCTTTTGTCACATTCACTGTGTAAAAAAAAAACACAATTGCAAACCCTTTAATGAAGTATTAATATAAATGTTGGGTAACATTTTATAATATTCAGGTAAATGTTGCTACCATCAGCATGACTTCCATTTTTCTCCTGGGGTAATATCATTTTTCAAGTTTTATCTAGGCATTTGACTACATTATACAGACTTCAGAGAGTTCTGTTGAGGGTAAGAATGGTCATGGACTTTATTCCAGTTTGGTGGGTGTACTGGAAGAGGCAGGTTTGGTGTTCAGAGACTCTCACCTCCATGTTCCCTTCTCAGATTGTTAGGGAGAGCGGAGGTCTGAGAAAACTGCGGCTCACAGGCTGGGTAGTGATGTTCAGGGTCAGCCTCAAAATAAATAAATAAAATAAAAAGCCAAGACCCAGCTTCAACAATATGGCTGAAGACAGTGCCTAGGAGGGACAGTGCAACGGGACTGTGCCCCAGGCAACACGCAGTCAGCCTCCAAAGCTCAGCTGCTGTGTGCAAGAGGAGGAAATGACCTGTGGAAACCCCATCCCAGCCACTTCAGCTAATGCTTCACTAATAAAATAGTAACTATGCTTTCTTTTTCTACTTTTTTCTTTTTCTCCACTTGGCTTCTGTCCTGGCTATTTATTTTTCACTTGGACACTTTCCACAGTATCCAAAACTTGAGGAAGGGAAGATTTACCGTAGCTAACAGCTTCAGAAAGTCCACTTAGGGAGCGTTTAATCTTCCAGGCGACCCACCTGTAATCTAATCTACCACTAGCCTGCCCTCTAAAACACATCTGCAATCCAATGACTCCAATGACTAGGCCTATTTCTTAACAGCATGTAGAATCTATAAGGTCCAAATACATAATGGTTTTAGGGGACATTCAAGATCCAATTCATGATATTCTGCTCTGGCCTCTAAAAGATCTAAAAGACTCATGTCCCTCTCCTTTTACAAAATTCATTAAATCCATCTCTAAAAAATTGCCAATGTTGTAACATTCCTTGCACTGCAAAAAGTTCAAGTCCAAAGTTCTCTGTAATATTTAAAGCAAATTCTTAGCTGAGAGGTCCTTTAAATATAGAAGAAAATTAAACACTTCCAACATACAGTGGTATAGAGCAAGTATTTCCATTTCAAAAGAGAGGAATAGGAAAATGGAAAGCAACTGGACTGAAGCAAGAATGAAACCCGTTGGAATAAGCAGTAAAGCCCATAGCTCCACTCAACCCTTCAGTTCTTTGTCCAGCACTGAGGGTAAACTGGTAAAACGTGAGCTCCACAGGCTCTGCTCCTATGGCGTTGGCTCTTGATGCGAGGCTTCTCCAATGATTCTCTTTTGGGCTAGCTCTGCTCATAGCCTACAGCGTTTTCCCGCAGACAATCCATGTCCCTGGCATTTCCAAATTTTCAGGATCTCTTTCCCAAGCTTTTCCCTCACAACAATGCAGCGCTCTTCCAGGAACCCACTGCCCAGCTTCCAAGGCCTCCTTCTGAAATCTCAATGGAGGCCTCATAATCCTGCAACTCCTGCATTCTGAGAGCCTGTGAAACAAGCACCATAAGAGTGAAGTCAGGGTCAGCCGTTGCACTGAGCAGTATCTGGCCCTCTGGAACTACGTGGCCACAGCAGCCTCTGCGTTCTCAGATAGCTGAATTACTTATGTATTCACCTTCCTAGATCGCATTTCATCTAGGAGGGTC
Source organism: Ctenodactylus gundi (assembly GCA_004027205.1). Taxonomy (NCBI): domain Eukaryota; kingdom Metazoa; phylum Chordata; class Mammalia; order Rodentia; family Ctenodactylidae; genus Ctenodactylus; species Ctenodactylus gundi. Next base: position 179,989 of record PVKB01001796.1, read on the forward strand.
CCTTATCGAAGCTGGCCTAGGACTCAGTAGAGGGTTAGATCTGGCTGATTCCGGAGACACCCTCAAAGCATCTTTTCTGTAGTCCTGATTGCACGTAATTAGCTTCTTTTTAATAATAATGTCTTTAATGATCTTGAGCACTTCTGCCCCTATTTTGCAGTCACATTCCTTCTGAATAAACTACAAACTTTTAAGATCTTTTATTCTGTCATTTTTTTCCCCTGCTCTTCTCTGAAGAGATGGCTAAAAGTCCCAAACAATACCCACGTGACAGTTAACACGCTGGGCTGTCTTGAAATTTCCTCCACCAGAGTAAGTAGCCCACTAGGTTCAACCTCTATTTCAGGCAAAGTCTCAAGACTGGGCCAAAATGCCAACACACATTTTGCCAGAGAAAAGCGCTATGGTTTCTAGACCAATTTCTAATAATGTCTCCTTTTGTATCAGATCCTTCTTGACCCCAGGCTTTCCAATCTGCTGTTCTCATCCTGCTCTTCTGAGCTCTGAGTAGTGTCCCACCAAGCTTGACACAAAATCTTCTAAGACCTCTCTAGCCAGCATCTTCAAATCTTTACAGATTCCTCTCACAAACCAATCCCAAATGTTTCCAAACCAGATAATCCAGTAAGCTTACAAAAATCTCACTCGTTGCTATCAATTTTTATATTAATTATTCAACACTGGGGCATCTTATACAGCAACCACTACTTAAGAAAGAAAATATCTATTTCAACTCACAGTTTTAGGAGTTGCCCATTCATTCACAGATAGCTAGTATGTCAGAAAAGGGTCTGAAAGCAACTGGCAGAAGATAGACACTCACACCATCGCAAGAGGAAGAATTGGGGGCCAGAGGAGAAGCTGGAGGAGGAGTTTATATCCATTCAGGATGCAGGACTTAATTCTAATCCACCACACACATGTCCACCACCACACACCTGTCCTCCACCATCAGGCCCACCACTTAACAGCACATAGAATCTGTGAGACCCAAATTCATGAGGCTTTTGGATGACACTCAAGATCCAAATCACAGCAGCTTTTTCCCATCACTCTCTGGAAGCACGTGAACCATTTTATGCTCACACATACAGAAAAAAAAAAATGAATGTCAGTCAAATAAAAGCACATTTCTTTAGATTTTTGCTTCACAAAGTCATTGTATGAATTCCATGGGGAAATGATAGCTAATATTACTTTTTTCATACATTGCAGGAAAGATTATGGTTACTTACACACACACACACACACACACACACATGCACACACACACATATTCATATGACTTGTATAAAATGCTATTATTTTTATTATTGAAAGAAAAAATCATATCTCAAAACAGTAAAATAATAACTGCAAAGCTATAATGTGGGTGTGCATTCTGACTTTAGAATTCCTTCTAAAAGACTTTTAATACATCACATCAATTGATATACAAAGAGGCTAACTTAACTACAAAGGACAGGCCACCAGCTAGAGTTTTATTACCTAACTCTTGGTAAAAATAGTTTAGGATTTAGACCATAGATATGGGACAATCCTTGCAAGAAACTCTTTACTTTTTATTTTTCAAAGGGACTAAAAAATCAATACATTGACTGTGAAGAGAACTGAAATCCCAGATTTGGTAATTCTACCAGTATATTTTTGTTGTGGTTGTTGTTACCCTAATACAAGATTGAGCTAGGACCTCAACACAAAGCTGCACCTCCATCCCCATTCTTTGAGGTTAGATCTCACTAAACTACGAAATTGTCCAATCTGGGCTCATCCTTGCAGTCCACCTGCTGCTGCTCACAATCCCAGAGTGCTGAGGTTATGTGCCTGTGCCACCAGACCTGCTTTATCAGCATATTCTTGTCAAATCTGCCAAATCCTAAGCTTCCAGTGCTACATAGGAGTGAGAACACTAGAATTCTAACATGTGGCATAAAGAGAATGGCCTATTAATGGTAGAGTATCTCTGTCCTAATAGAACATTGGGAAACAGTCGAAGTCCTAGACTTGAAGGGCTTTTTGGATAAAAATGAGGTATTGGCCCATATTGACTAGGAATATCAAAGACAGCATGGAAGCTATAATGGCTGTTGGTTTATATTACATGGCCAGCAAAGAACTTACAAGTATCCTTCCCAAACGGATAAATTAGTGTCTTTACTTAAGCGTTAATGAATAAAACACAATCCTATAAAAAAGAAAAAAAATTAAATGACAGAGATAACATTTTCACCAATCTATCAAAACAGGAGTTAAAAGGAAACGGTATATTATTTAGTATACAATACTCCCAATCATTACTTTTATAGTAGTCTTTGAAATATATAAATTGCTTCTGAGTATATTATGTCAATTGATATTCAAGGAGGTTAACTTAGCTACAGAGAACACCAGTTCAAGTTTATCCATTCTCACACGGGTCATAAAAATACCTATTACATGAATCTGAAACTCTTAATTTTATGGCATTTCAACATCTCATCAATATCAAAAATTAAACCACATATTTAAGGTGAGGTTAAATGCTGTATTCCTTAATTATTTTAATGAGTTTATCTGTCAAGAACAGATTAGTACAGAACTATTCATTAGCATTAAAATAGGTTTTTATAATATTCTTTAAAAAACATTCTACTGAACAAAGTGATCAGAGTTATTGAAGAAAAATCTTCAAATGAATCTTATAAATACAATTGTGTTTTGTTGATTTTCCCCTTCCAAATATATCATTAGTTACAATTGTTTCTTTTTAATATGCTACTTTGATTTTAATATTTTAATCTTTGTAAGTTTCCTTCCAGATTTTTAAAGCAAAAGATAATCAATGAACAAAGCAACAAGGAATGTTAGAAAGGTTTAAATTAAGGTGGCAATCACTGATGTACCTAATACAATGTTCTGAAAAATATTTAGAGAAACAAAACAAGTTTTTCTTTTCAATATTAGTTTCATGATTTCAAATGACTTGCTGTAGGTAAGACTAAATGCTATATTGTCCATATCTAATATCTTAGAGAATAAAATGAATCAGTGCATCACAACACTTTGGCACTTGGGTGTTTGTTAATTTTTAATGGGATGTAATATATGAAAAATATCAACCTGCTAATATAAATAACAAAAAACATTTTAAACATATACATAGATATAATATTCATTGAATTTTACCCTTTAATAAAAACATTAAAACTAATATTAAAATTTAAGAATAATTTAAAAGTTAAAATTTAAGAATAATTTTCAAAATAAACAGAAAAAAGTAGCATAGTATAGTAAACATAGTGACCTCAATATCCAGTTGTGAGAAAATGAAATTCAGCCTTTCTTATTTTCACTTTCTGGTCTCAATTCAAATGTATATAGCATCCATGTCTGAATGAGAAACAATTTGAAAATATGTATGCTGATTCTTTAAACAAATTAACAAAATTATTAACACACACCACAGAATTGAAAGTAATTCCTTATCAAGCAACACACACTCTTCATCAAATATTACTGACAGCTTTGTAAGTAAATGTTTCACAGTTTGGATCCAGGGGCGGGAAGCCCGGATGGCACTGTGTAGGACCTCTGCTCACTCAGTCCACACAGGTCAAGCCAGAAAGCTAAGATACAGTGTAAATACTTAAAGGACTTCCCTCTATGTGAGAGTGGAGCTCCTAAACGCAGGGCCAGACCATCAGAGAAAGTAGAGGTCCTTACAGGACGCTGCCTTGGGATGTGGCAAAAGCAGAAAACAGCAGCAGGGACCATCCTGAAACCCACACCTGACACTGAACTGCACGGCTGGTAGCAGTGGAGACTGAGATCCTACAGCTGGAAATTGTCAGGGGCCCACACTGAACCCCCAAGCTGCAGAGCGTGGACTAACAGTAACATAAACAGAAAACCCATGACCCAGACCGTACCACAAATGGCACCAGCTAACCAGCCTCCCGCATAAGCCAACAAATCCTAGTAAGGAACCAACTGGGGCCCATGGAAGCTATAAAAGATAGTGCCTCTGGGAAGAGGAAGTCGCACGGGTAAGGGGAACGGTCTATCTAAAATAGGGCTGACATGCATGGAGGTCGTATCCATGACACAGGCAGTCTTGTTCCTCTAGCTCACCCAATCTGTGCCTTCCTAGTTCAGCAGGAAAGCCTGGTTAACAAGGCTCGTTAATGACGAATTACTCTTCAGAAAGATCCTACTCCACCGCCCCTTCCAGACAGATGCGATTCAACTGAAAGAAACTAATGAGGACCTGTAGTTAAGAAAGTCAGTGGGCCACAAATGGAACCCAGGACATGTTCCAGGTGGGAATGGCAAGCCAGAATTCCCTTAAAGATACAGTCAGGATCAGCTGAACCCTGGGACTTGGCACCCACAAGGCCCGCTTCCTGTGTGTAGCTAAAAGACCAATGCTCAGAAATACGGAAATCAAAGAGCACCAAGAAAAAGCCAGAGATGGGTTTAATGTAACGTTGTAGGCCTCACAGACTTAGCTACTAAAGAGAATACAACAGATCTTCCTACAGGCCCACTGAAAAGTTCCATCCCAGCTAACTCTTAAGTTGCCTGACAAAAGCTACATCACATTGAGACTGTAAGGCAAGGAGATATCCCATGAAGCCCATAGGTCCCTGAAGGAGGCCAGTGGGAACAGGAGAGAGTCAAACCTCCAAAACTTTTAGAGCAGAATAATTAACCTACTGAAGGGCCACACATTAGAATCAAACAATAAACTTCTCAAACTACTGGAAGAACTAAAAATAGATTCAAATAATAACCATCTCAAATTAATGGAAGAATTTAAGTTAGAGTCAAACATCAATCTGCTCAGGATGTTCAGTGCATTTTCAAAAAGACATAACTAAAGAGTTCAAAGATAGCAATAATGAAACACCTGATCAGGAGAATGAGGAAACAAACCGGAGGCCAGAAGAACTTCAGAAATCTATTCTAGAAAAGCATGACAAGTGCAGTAAAGACTTAAACTGGCAGAACATCAGAAGATGAAAAACTTGCTGAGAAGTGCGGACAGTTGGGCAACCCTTACTGAGGACAGAACATTAGATACAAAAGGCAGAATGGAAACAGTGTATATATGTGTGTGTGTGTTTTGTATAACAGCACAAATACCTAATTGACATGACTCATCTGAAACATCAGTCACCGAGTGATACATCACGAATATCCTTGCTTTACTTACTTCCCCATTGTGAGAAAATCAAGTTCACCAATGACTAAATATACCAGAAGAAAAGTCACTAAAAGCCAATGTAAACTGTCCCATATGTACAGACTTAATCTGATCACTACGTACATTAGAGACTTGTAAAATAGAATACTTTGCACCAATCATATATGCCTTTGTACTATAATTTTATAAAAATTTCCTGATAAGGAGACAATTGTATAAATTGTATTTTTGGAAAAACTTCGTAATTAATAATCTCCACAGCTGAATTATTTTCATTCTTTTGACATAGGAGCATATTTTCCCTTATGTTTGCTGGGCAATAACAAATATGTCATTAAATAGAAAGAAAAAATTTAAAATAACATGAAATGTGTAGTTATGTACAGTAAATTATATACAGGTTGTTGGACTCATATGTAAATTGCTGTGTAATTGCAAAATCAAAATTTCTGTCAAATTTTGAAAATCAATATCATAAAGCAAATGCAGTAGTTTTTCAGTATCTTACATGGACTGCAGTTTGTAGATTTTCTGCATCTTTTTTCATTCATATTTTAGGAGGTCATTGTCATTATTTGTTACTTCTAATTGGCCTAATTGGAGTGAATGTGACAACTCATTTCTTCATTCTCTTATTTCCTAGAAATCTAACTTGGTCATGCCTAGAAGGTTATGAAATCATTTCAAGAGTGAGCAAACACACATGGCCAATTGCTTTTTAGAAATCCTGCTTGTATTGATCCTGCTAATATCTGGTTGACTACAGCAAGAGTAACGCATGCTTTTTGTTGTGAACCTGAAGACTGAGAGACACTTATAGAACTAGCACAGCACACTCATATGGGTGTTTGCGAGGGTATTTCCAAAGCAAATTGCTGTGTGGGTTGGCAAATGAGTAGGAATTTAACCTACTCTTTTGCCAACCCATACAGCAGTGTTGGCAATATCTTCTGATAGGCTAGCGGCCCAGATGAAACAGAAAGCACAGGGGGAAACTGTCAGGAGCTCTAGCCACGGCTGCTTCTTGCTATGCCCCTAGAGCCCCTAGATCTCCTTAACTCTATATTGTCTCTAACCTGAAAACCTCATGATGAAGACAAATAAGCAATAAGCATATAAACATTATTTGCATTTTGATTTTAAGTTATGATTTCCTGCCCTTTCAGCTATCTTCAAATCAGCCTCCAAATTCACCCACCCAGAGCTCTTGTAGTATACGTGTATACACGAATTGGATCGTACACCATCTATTGCCCTTAGCAGATGCTGTTTACTGTTTTCAAGCAAATTTTTAATCTTTTTATTAGAAAAAATCTTAATGATCACAGATGAGTTTGTGAAATAAAAAATAAAAGAGAAAAAAGGAGTGAGAAGAAGTATGGAGATAATGAGGACTAAGAGGAAGGGAAGGAGGAAAGCTAAGAATAAGGGAAGGAGGAAACAGAGGACAGATCTAGTCTATTCTGTTCTTAACCTGAGAGTAAATAATGCAGAGTGCAAGAGGCTGAAAAATCAAATAACCTCGATATAAAATTGCCTCAATTTTTTTACTCCTTGTTTCTTCAATCACATGCATCCTTCTAGTTGTAATTAGCGAATAGATCCCAAACTAATATAGTCTCCAAATTTTATGTCTTTTGGTTTCATCAAACATCCATCAAATAAATATTAATTGACAATTATTTGTACATCAGCTCTTAAATACCATAGTAGCACAGGTAGAACAGTTGACTAAATTTTTATGAAGTTATTTAAGGGATACTATATATTTATTATAAATATTTATTAAATATTATTGACTACATATTTTATATTGTTTTACCAGGATTTTTGGAAATTCTTAGCAGTTTTTTATTTCAACCTCTTTATTCTGGAAATGTAAACAAAATATGCTTCTTAAAATAACTTACAATGATTAAGCTGCATTTTTATTTTAAATAAAGTTACATGAAAGTTAATTCAAAATAATTTTGACATAAAAATGAATTTATTAGCAGCATCTGAACTAATTAATGAAATATTTTTCCAGTATTTTCTCAGAAACCTTAACTTATTCATTGAGCAAATGTTTATTCACTCACTGCCTGTCTGAAACTGACCTAGGTGACTGTGTTGGTTGGGGTTCTAAGACAAGCAGAATCATTAGAAATTAAACATAATAAAAAAGGAGTTTATTTGGAGGGCTTGCAAGTTTGATGAGTGTCCAAAATAGCCTCATGCTCATGCTCAAGTTGAAGGATCTAGTGCCCGCTCAGAAGTGAGATAGAAGAACAGTACTCCGGGATAGCCAGACAGTCAGTATTTGTCTGTGCCATAGATTGTTGTGCTAGGAAAGGACTGGAGACTGGAGCAAATCTGCACTGGAGGTTTGCAATGTGAAAATGAGAGCAATTCAATTTCTGGAAAAAGCTGAAACTCTTCCAGGAGAAGCTGTGATGATTTTCCTTCTGTCTTCCATTTTTTTTAAACTTAGTTCCAGCTGATTGGGCCACCTAAATCCAGGATGGTTGGTCTCTCATTTTCTGGCCCACAAGTCAATCACATACACATGAAAGCTCTCCACTAGATGTTGCCTAATTCCATCATCTTGACATTCCATCATGTCAACATAATCCCCCAATAGTCACAATGTAATCCTTGTCAATGTGACAACCACATACATCTCTTTAAGCAAGACTTAATTTCCAAATTTAATAACTGAAATCCTAACTACACCTAACATAATACAACTACACTGCACACAAATGGAAACACAATGAATTTCTCCCCAGAACAAAAATAGAGCTCCTCTTTAGGTGATGCTAATTTTGGCATTTGATAATTTTAAAATTATAATGTAACTAATAAATTCTAGCATTAAGACAATAATATATATATGTGTGTGTGTGTGTGTGTGTGTTCGATCATATTGCCAACATAGAAAATAAATTTTAATTACAATCTTCATTTCTATAGTTGTTCATGAGACTATAGCTGGCATTTATAGCTGTTGTCTTCTCCTACCCATTCTGTTTTTCCTTGGCCTTCGGCAAGCACCTTAGCAGGTCTGGGGTATTTTTACGTCATGGTGACCCATACCTTCATTTTTGAAAGTGCTAGGTCTTTTTGCGTTTTGTTTGAGTTGTATTGTTCTCATTTACCATTGACGTTAATCCCAGGGCATAATAATGCTAGGACGCACCCTAAGGCATCTCCTGTACGATGAACATATTTCTCCTTACCTCTATTATGGAGTGTCAGTCCAGACTTTCCTGAGTAGTCTGGATCAGTCACTCCTGCCAAGGCTGTAGCTCACTTTCTAACTTGTTGGCTCAATGGAACAAGGAAGCCCAAACGACCAGGAGGAATTTCAAACTTTCATTTTAATGGATTTTTATTGTGCCTCCTTGTACAAGCCTTCCCCTTTGTGGACACATGACTTCTAGTCCAGAAAAGCGTAAGGTTGGGAGAAAAGGAAGAAAAATTTTGCTGATGAATCACAAGGGGTAATGGGTAATGGTACCATTTCTACCTTCACACCTTTAATCCTGGACCCATGAATCTTGGCAGTGGGAGAAACAGTACATTTTATGAGTCATTTATTTAGACCTTATGCAGCCTTCAGATGAACCTTGTCCCAATTCTGCAAGTTACTACCACCTAGCTGGCACCGAAGTGGATTCTTCAAAAGGGCATTTCACCATTCTTTCAATCCAGCTGTTTCCAGATGTGAAGAACATGGTAAGCCTAGGACATTCTAGAAGCATGAGCTCTCTGCCTCATTTCTTTGGCCATGGAATGTGTACTAGGTGGCAAGAAATGTTGTGTGGAATACTATGCCCACTACAATGGATGAGATACTCTGTAAGTCCACCAGTGGAAGTCCTAGAAGAAGCATGATAGTATTATATGTAGAGAAGGCGAATCCATAGACAGAATTAGCATCTATTATGGTAATGCTATTTTTTTCCATAATGGAAATAATCCAATATAATCAACTTGCCACCAGGATGCATACCGGTCACCCTGAGGGATGTTACCACACAAATGACCCAGTGTTGGTCTCTGTAGCTGAAAGAGTGGTTGCAGCAGTGGCTTTAGCCTTGTCACACTTGGTGAATGAAAATCCTTGTTGCTGAGACCATGCATAATCTTTATCTCTACCACATGGCCACTTGATTCATGATCTCATTGGCAACGACGGGGAGGTTGAAGAAAAGCTGCACTGCTCTCTACAGAGGAGATCACCCTGTCCCTTAATTATTAAGTCCTCTTCTGCTGAGGGACATTTACATGAGACATAAATGTATTTACTTTGTTTTCTCATATGGAGAGTTCTATCCACATATCTCATACACAAATGTCTTCCTCATCAATCTTCCAGTTGGGTTCCTTCCATGTCCTAGGCCATCCAGCCAGACCAGTAGCTACAGCCCATGAATCAGTGTGTAGTCACACATTTGGCCACTGTCTCTTCCAAGAAAAATGTCTGATCAGAGGCACTGCCCAGCCCAATATTCTGCCCACTATGAAGATTTTTCTTTGCAACCATCCTTGAGAAATATCCTAGAGAGAGACTAAAGCACCAGAATAATATACAAAATCTTCTATAAATCAGGCCCTATTCTTCTCTTCCTTCAGCTGATAATTGGGTGCACTCCATGAAGCCACAGGGAGAGAGGACAGTACAGCCGGTGTAGACACAAGGGGGGTTTGGACCACTTATTTGTATAATTCTGTCTTTTGGGTGTTCTAAGGCCCAATCACGTATACAGCACGTCCATTTGATGATAGGCTGTTGTTGTGCACATCCAGCTTTATGACTTGCGGCATTTGGTTGCCACTAAGACCCAGGAGCAGTCCAGAAGCTGTTTCTCAAAGGCAGACTGTTATCTGCAGACGATAGCAGGGCTTTTTTCCAAAATCCAAAAGAAATCCACTGTGATTCACCTACAGGGGCCTGACAGAGGCCTCTCACAGCATCCCTGCCTGCCACTGATACCTCAAGTACCTTTGGATCATAGGATCATGTGACCCAAGTGGGTCAGCAGCCTGTACATCAGCCTGGACCTATTACAGAGCCCTTTATTCCAGCCCCATTGAAAAAATAGTAGCTATTTGAGTCACGTGTTAAACTGAGGAATATGTTGCCTCCAAAATCCAAATACTTTCATTGAGTATTGTTCCTTTTTCTAGGATGTAGGAGGGATCAGATGTAATGACCCTCATCACCGTACTCCTAAAAATTTCACTGAGGTGAAAGGCTCATGAATTTTAGTGGGATTTATTTCAAAGTTTCTGACACACAAATAATTCACCAACAAATCTAGGGTGGTGGACATCCCTTACTCAATTATCCCAAATAGCGTGATGTCATCCATATAGTGAGCTAGTTATATACTCTGTGGGAGAGCAAGATGATCCAGATCCCCATGGACTATGTTGTGACGCAGTGCTGGATGGTGGATGTTCCCCTGAGGCAGCGCACTAAAGGTATACTGCTGACTTTGGCAGCAGCTGGAAGCAAATTGCATCTGGTTGTCCCTATGGATGGGTATAGAGAAAAAGGCATTAGCCAAATCAATAACTGTAATACCAGGTACCAGGTGATGTGTTAATCTGTTCAAGCAAGGAAACCATATCTGGTAAAGCAGCTGCAATTGAAATCACCTCCTGATTAAATTTAAATAAAATACACTTCTCAAAATAACTTGTAATGATTAAACTACTTTTATTTTAAATAAAATCATATATATTTATTAATTTATAACAATTTTAACATATAATGATTAGTAGCATATGAACTCACTGATGAGATATTACTTCCAGGATTTGCTAAAAACCTTAAATTATTCGCTAACCAAATGTTTATTCCCTGTCTATCTGAAGCTGAACTAGGTTGATGTAGGTAACAGAGAAATGAAGATACACTCTATGACTGAGGGAAATTCACACAGCTGTAGAGTGAACCATGTTAAATGAATTTTGGGAGCTTGGTTACTGAGTTATTCATTTTCTGTGCACACATGTTGTAATTAATCATAACAAATTATGTGTGGGACATTGCTGATACCATTGCATGCTCTGTCATACCTTAGAATCTCCTGCCTGAGTGAATTTGTATGACACAGTGACACAGGGATTACAAATAGCAGATTGAACAGATATGAGAAGGGCAAGAAAATTTTGCAAGATGAAGTGATGGAGAATGATTACCTTCCGCTGAGATGACCAAGAGAGGCTAAATCACCCCACTGCAGTCCACTGGTGACTTTCAGAAGCTACATGTTGAGGACCATCCAATTGCCTGATTAGAAGAGTTATGCAGCTATAGCGATGCCTCTCCCGTGATTAGTGATCAGGGAAATTCTTCCCCATTTCATTTGTGATGACTTTTTCATGCCTTTTGCCAGATATGCCACAGTTGTGAAAATTTTGGTTTGGGATATTATTAGCTTCAAAATAGTAGGAGTTGATAAACAAGAGGTTCCTGGGGTCTTTCACCTGAAGCTGTCATTGAGTGATGAACCTAAAAGATCACATAGCCTTATTCCATTGGCTAAGGACTCAGTCAGCTCTTCATGCAACCTGTGACTATCGAATTTTATGTCTCGATTTCATGCTCTGTAACTAAATTTGTAATAATGATCTCACTCATTTCTTTCTGCTCCTCAGTGGAAGGAATTCTTTAAAAATCTGAAATAACTAAGTATGCCATTATATATATTGCTTCCTGTGTGATAGACTTTTTTGATATAGGCTTAAGTTTATTTGTTGCAGCTATCCGTTTATTCCATTTCTGATATAAATTTAGCCTAAGAAATCTGATTGATGTCATGATAAACTGAAGGTCTTTTGTATAGCAGCCAAATTAATAATAGCCAACTCTTGGAGGAAGCCAGTCTGCTCGAGTATAGATGACTGGATAAAGAAGATGTGGTGTATGTCACAATACATTATTACTCTGCCATTAAGAATGACACATCCGAATCATTTTATGAAAATGAGTGCACCTGAGACCATCAAGATCAATGAAATGAATTAGGCCCAGTAAGCCAAGTATTATATGATTTCTCCAATATGAGAAATCCGAACCATAAGAATGTAACACAGAGAAGGAAGTAAGAAGATGGACATTGCACAGAAGAGGAAAGGAGGTGCGAGAGAGTGAGCAGGTGAAAGGGCAATGATATGTAAAACAAGCAAACCAAAAACAAATGAGAGTCACAGTGGGAGATGGGGAGGAAGGAGTTGTGGGAGGATCAAAGCGGGGAGGGGAACGGATTGTAATTGATGCCATATGTATGTGCACAAAATACTCAAGTTCAATGTAAACATTGTGTATCATATATATTAATAAAATGGGGGAAAGAAATAAATAATAGAGCTTGTGGAGAAGAAAAGAGGATGTGGGGGAATTGAGGCAGTGGGAAGGGGAAAGGGAAGTAAAAATAACCAAGATGCAATATGTAAATGCACCAGTAATTCAAGTTTATTGTTATAATCATGTATCTCAAAAGCATGTTAATTAAAAGAAAAAATTTTAAGAACTATTTTCCTGTTTTTCCATCAAAGGGATGGGGCACACTTGGAGAGCTTCTGCCCTGTGAACTTTTTCACCACTGAACCCTTCATAAAAATGTTATGCCTTAGGAATCAGAGTGCTAGGAATGTATGACTGTTCAACTTTGAGGAATTATTGAAAAAAATAATATGAGAATACATGGTAACATTGTAAGCCTTTCTTGGTGGTTACTAGGATGATAGAAATAGTAAGAAATGTCATCTGATGTGAATTTCTTCGCATTATAGCAGTATTCCCAAAGCTCTGCCAGGCGAGAGATATCCATAGTGTTCTACCACGTGTTCCACTCTATGCCACGTTTCCGCTGCACTACTTATCCCACACTGTGTGGCACTCAGTGAATGCATTCCCCATGAGAATACCTGGAAATGCTTCTCAGCTCCCACAAGTTATTCGTATTTTCAATTTTTCATTTGAATGCGTTTATAGGTTATAGATAATAGTTTTACCTAAAGAAATATGCAATAGAAAGAACACAAAAGCATGCCTTATAATTCTTTTGTGTCCCTAATTTTCTAGCTGTGTTTCATCACATGCCCTTGTCACTGTGTCTACCACTGCAATGGGTTTCTAACTTAGTGGGCTTTCCTGAGGAACGACACTACCATTCATGCCCCGTCACCAAGCCAAACATTGTCACATGGTTTTTGAAATAGTCTTATGGATAATAAAAAGTTTAATTTTTCTGTCCGCTTTTATTCACTCAGTCAATATACTCCTTCTATGGAGCCGCTTAGCAGTCAAATCTATGAACTGATGCACCTACGTGACAATTTGGCTTCTGGAGCTTGTGGAGTGGAATGAGTCTAGTATTCCTGTTTAGAAAAGGCTACATTTCTTTTACAGAGTACCCAAGACACCTCTGTGGATGACGGGGGGTAAGGGCTAGTGTGCGCGCAGAAATAACACTGTGCACACTATCCTTCATACGTATTTCTGCTTGATCACTTGATTTTAAAATGTTTTAACTTGGTCCCTTTAGTATTTTAATAAAACCTGGCTGTTAGCACACACATACTTTCACACACACACACACACACACACACACACACACACACACACACACACACACACAGACGGCATTTGATTGATCTATTTTCATCCTGGCTCAGCCACTTGAAAGGTGTGTTACTTGAGGTAGTTAATTGGCTCTCTTTCACTGTGAGAACTTGGTGATTTATTTTGCCTTGCTGCAGACACATATATAAATGTGGATCACTTGTATTTTTCTAAGAAAAAATTCCCAAGAATACTCCAAGTCCTAAAGTTAACCAACTGAGGAGTGTATGTGAGGTGTGTGTGGAGGGGATACTTAAATGAAGCTAATTCCAATGTTTTATGATTGTGTAAAAAATATTCTATGAGATGTGTTAATTCTGCTGCTTCTTATATGAACTCCTCAACCCATTCCTTATGTGATTTTTTTTCATTACAAGACATTTTTTTCCAAGACAAAATTGTCAAACCAATTGTCAATTGGCTTAACAACTGCCTGGCCAAGAAACATTTCATTATTTATTTGACTACTTGAAGTAAAAGCTTATTTTCTGTGTTCATAAAGATGCAATTCAGAAAAACTGCAGAAACTCAGTTTTATTTAGAAAAAAGAGATGTGAGACATTCCACACCAAAAGTGCTTAATTTTTTAATGTAAAGTATCATTCAGACAAATTCAATTTTGACATTAGAGCCTGGAAGTAATTTTCTATTCTCATGAATAGTTGAATCTTGAAAGCCTAATGGAGTGGACATTTCTTTAGGATTGTAATTGGATATTTAAAATTTAAGAAAAAATCATAGCTTCAATCAGAAATGAAAAATGATGAAGTGAATAATGACAATTTTATTTATTTAATAGAAAAAATCTTAGCTTAAATAAATATATGGCGGTCTATTCTTTAACACCAGGATTAAAAAAGAATAAATTAAAGTCAGAGTGAAAGCAATATTTACTGTTTCATGTTTAAAATATTTCAGTATTAAACCCTATGCTTAACCTAGCCCACAGTAGTTCTTATGATCAAAGTAAATGCAGAGGAAGCAGGTCATCAGAATGATGCCGTACTAAATGTTTTAAGAAAAAACTTATTTCTACCATACAATGACAGAAGAGGAAATAAAATAGGATTTGAAAAATCACAAATAGAAATATCACCATAGACTCAATAAAAACATTTGAAAATAGTTCTACTGATTATATTTTCACAATGAGGCAAAAATATACAGTGATTCTAGCAGATAAAACTGTTAAGTCAGGTAGGGCATTCTTAAGCTCTAGCCTCTCACCCATCCATTTTTTCAACCTTTCCTTCCAATTATTTGAGCTCGATTTTATAATAATCTTGAACAAAATTAAATAAATTATTAAAATCATGTGGACTCCATACTTTCTTCTGCAAGATAGAAATTGGTTTCCAAAGTCACATGGTCATTAATTATCTATAATATCTTCTAATGAAGGTAAAATTGATTACAATTTTAGCTATTTTTCTGTGTTAAGAAACTTGTGATACCACAATAAAGGCTTTGGCACTGTGCATTCTGTTCTGCTATTTTCTGGGCAACTAATAATCAATTTTGTTGCTACTCCTTATAATTTCTACCATAACAAAGGCAAAATTGTCTGCTGTATGTGATAAAGAAATATTCTGCAAACCAGAATCTTTAGTGTTATTGGAAAACTTTTATGTCTTTGCCTTTTCAAAATTTAAAAGTATGGATCACACAGTTTTAAATCAGTCTTAAAATCAATTATGTAGGATGTGCCAAGTGCCCTTTCATTGTGAGTACATGTTCATTACAACTTTATTGATTTCATCTCGCAGAATCGTCTGTAAACTACAGACATGTCACAGGCTTTCCTTGACCTTTGACCCAACCGGTCCAGTAAGTCTTACAGGCATTTTTCAGTAAGAAGGAGAAGACAGAGGCTATGTGTTCCTGTTCTCTGATTCAATTGTGTTGAGCTGAGAGGAGATTCAAGTATGAAAATGCTTAACTATATCATGTTTGCTTTAAGACTTTAGAGACCTCATAAAATTTTAAAATTCTACCACTCACATTGTGGTTCAAAGCCATGATGTTATTGACAATGCTTGTGAATTGCTGAAGGATTATAGATGTAAATACTACTCTACTCAATCTCATTGCTTCATTCTGCCTTTTGATATAAGCCATAACTTTTGTGAAAGTTTGTAATAAAAGATCTCAAAATGTATATTTTGGGCTCTTGGCAAAGGAGAGGGCAAAACAAAACAAGCAAAGGAGAGGGCAAAACAAAACAAGCAAACATTGTTGCCCTGAGGGTGGGGGGAGGTTGGTCAAAGCATATTTTCTTTATTGTAGCAAAGGAATTTCATTTTTATTTAACTTGGTATTCTTTTTAACAAATATTTCCTCTCTGATTTTTTTTTTTTATATTCAACTAATTGGTGCTTAACATGTGGCCTTTACTTGTATTTCCTTTCCCATGACTTCTGTGTAGAGACATTTCCAGACTGAACAGTATCTGTAATGGCATAATAGGCTTACAATGAAAAAAAAAAAACTATTTTATACAGTGCTGTTTTTAAATATTTAGTTAAGAAAGAAAGTTAAAAGAACCCTTGTGCTAAGTATTATGGATACATAAGTTTAACGTTGGGCATGAGGGGTAGTTATTAATGGGAAAAAGCACTCTGAGGATCAGATGAAAAATACAGCAATATGATTTGGATAGAAATCATATTGTTGGGTATAGTGTGAGTGAAGGTGATAAAATCTCTTTTACACATTGCTTTTGAACCTGCCTTCCTGTCATGCCCCTTTCTCTCTCTGACACCCACTTTCTTGGGATATTTAAAGTTTCTATAGTGTTGCCATATTTCTGACATTTCTCTCATTTTTTCTATTTTTCTTACACTCCATAATTCAAATTTAATGTTTCTAATGAGCTATTTTTTCAGCTCTAAATTCCTTTCTAATGACTCCATGAAAGAGTTCACTGTGTACTGAATTCTTAATTGTTATACTTGGCAATTTTAGAGTTTTAATTGCCTTTTAAATGTGCATTGAGATTCTCTCATCCTGTAGTGTCTTTTCGAACACATTTCTCACAAGCCCTGTAAAACTCTTACTGATAATCCAGTTATTCAGATAATCTGTCAGTATTGTTTTCTTGAATCTGATTCTAACGGTGCAGAATGATTTTTGAGCGGACCAAGAATTAGCTGAATGAATGCTACTATGAATTTGTTGTTGTTGTTTTTGTTTTTGTTGTTGGTTTGCTTTGTTTTTATCTCTGTGTATAATTGGGACGAACTTCTAGAACGCAACTTTGCAAGAGTTACACCTGTAAGTCTAGGGACGTTTATGTTTACTGGATACTCCTGTTTGGAAAGTTCTGAATTCTATTTTTTATCTCCTCATCGCTGTGATATCATTATAAACTCTCATTTCTTTCTGCCTTCTGGTGATTAATTTTGCATAATTATAAATTCTATAAAAGGTTTTTAGCAGACATAGTGACAGGAAATCTCACCTCCCCTTCGTTTCCCTTTGCCCTAACCTGACAAACCTTTCGCATCTTGTCTGCATTTTGGTTCTATCTCTAGATTTATGAAAGTATCAACACTATGGTGGTTTGTAAGCTGTGCAGTGGTGACCACTTGACATTCTGTTTATCACTCCAAACACCCAAATATATAAATACACAGAAGGACAAAGTGCTTTTAGGATTTAAACTCATACTCTGCAATCATCTTCCTTTTGAAATACTGACCCTTGAGGTCCATTTTTCCATAAAACTTTTCTAGAAATCTTACAAAAATGTTGTTTCTAGTATTTATGTGAACATAAGTCCAACAGAATTCTTTACAATCTGAGGAAAAAAAAAATAGAAATTTCAATGGGTATCATACTTAGTTGTAAAGATAAGGAATGCCAACTGTAATGAGGCTTATAAGTCATATACAATCATATAAAGAAATTTACACATTAGGAATGTAGTGATTTCACATTTTACAAGGTCAAATGTCATCACGAATAATTCACTGGAGTAGTAAAAGAATATAAAAGTTCTATGAAAAAATTAGTCGAGAAATAATGATAATATATTCCCAATCTTTCTTTTATATTGTTAATAATAGACTGTGATAAGAATTTATAAATTTACAGTTTTTGTATTAATTTTCAAATGCAAGAGAATACTCTATTTCTATTTTTTATACAATTTAGGCTATAATTTTTTGCAACTTTTATCAAATATATTTCGTTGTATGTACAGGTCATCTGTCCACTGAGGGAACAAGCCAGCTCACCCTGGCCACTTGAAGGAAACTAAGGGTACTTTTGTCTCCGTGTTTCAGATGTTTTGGCCAATGATTGGCTGGCCATAAGGCAGACACATCAGCAAAGCTGCATAGTAGAGGAAAGCTGGTTAAATCCTGGCATCTGGGAAGCAACAAGCCAGAAAAGGGCACCGGAGGGGAAGGCTGAAAGGACCAGATCCATTATCTATGTCCACTAACCTAGGATCCAACCAGATAAAGCCTTAGTTGTGCTTGACCAATGTCCTAGGCATTTCTCAAAGAATCAAGTTGACAAGATTAACCATCCCAATACCTGCCATATGAAGTGTGATATATTCAATAGCTTTCACATGCATACAAAAATACGGATACTAATACTTCTAATAGTCAATCATTCAGAAATAATTTTTGAAGAGTTTACTATGCCTTGTGGTTTGAATCTCTGATGTCCCCCCGAAGTCTCTTACATTTGGGTGTTATGGATTGGCTATGGAAATATGTGCCTTTGAGAGACTAGGACCTGGTCTGGAGGGATGGATTTGGGGCATGTAGATTGAATTACAGGAGTGTGGTTGAGGCTTAGCACACCTGCCATAGCTGGCCGGGGTGGAACACTGAGGGTGAAATAGAGGTGGATCTCTGGATGGGCCTGGAAGGATAGATAAGCTGCTTCCTTTCTTTCTTATGTGACGAGAGTAGACTTACCTTGACTTAGCTTCCTGTTAGCAATGTCATGAGAAGCTGCCTCCACCTCTGCCTCTGCCATATACTTTCACTGCTAGCAGTTGCCCCTGCGTGGTCTGTGACCTTCTGATACTGTGAGCTCTAATAAACCTTTCCTCCCCTAACTTGTGGATGTCGGGTATTGAGTCTCAGTAATAAAAAAGTAAATAAGACAGTACATGATTACTTTGTTTTAGGTGTTCAACATAGATGAAGATTCTTTTTGAAGTATTAATCCCCAACCAATTTGGAACTAGGGATTGGTTTTAAGGAAGATAATTTTTTCAAGGACCAGGCTTCAGGATGGGAGGGCAGTGGTTTCTAGACAATTTATGCATATAACACTTATTGTATATATAGTATGATTATTACATTGTAATATTCAATGAAAAACTTAAACTACTCACCATAATTCAGAATTGGTGGGAACTCTGAACTTATTTCTCTGCAACTAGAGTAGAGTTGAAATTCTTATGAAAATCTCACACCATTGCTCATCTCCAAATAAAAAACTCTCCAAAAAGAAGTGACTATTATATTCACAAAGATGTAAGGCCTACAATATCATAAGAATTTGTGTAAAATTATCTAAATACTTACATTCCATGTATTTAAATAAAACTGTATAGATGCTTCACTATTCAATTGAAAGCTTAGGTCTCCTAAGAAGTTGATGAATAATTTTTTATCATTATGTCAGTAAGTTAGAAACTTTGTAGTGAAATAAATGTTTAATTATTATACATTAATTGGTGTATGGAAAGGAATAAATGTCAGTTTTAAGTATGGTAAACTGAAGGGATGAATTTAATTATCAATATTATGAAGAAACCACAGTTCATATTTTGAAGAGAGCAAAACGCAGAATTGCTATTAGCACTGGCATACTTTCCTGCAACTTCCTTTAATTAAATGCAATAATTTAAAAGCACTACACTATTATATCTGGCCTATCTAGTAAGTACTACAGAACACATGTAGGCAAAAGGCAGTTTGACTGTTGTAAGGTTATTGCACACTCTTTGAAATTTGAATAACTTGTCAGGAAGAACGGAAAAAGTAGAAGGCTCTCCTTAAAAAAAGATTACTTAATAATTACATCTCCCTTGATTTGCTTTCCCCAAAATTTTAGCAGTGTAATAATGTTAACTGTCATTTTTTATCATGTACTGTGAGAAAACACACTTCTTGTTATAAACTTACTTTTCATGTTTACATTTAGAAATTTTTTCCAGATTATAAAAGAAAAAGCAAGTGAAAAAAGGCAAAAGTTCTAATACATATGGTCTTCAGAATTCGAAAACAAAGATTAAAACATTATTTTATCAAGACAGGATATTGTCAATTCCTATTTCTCTTATTAGTACTGTAAGGTCAGGTAGTTGGAAAATAGTCAGATGTAATCATTGAAATTTTGTGAATAAATATACAACAGTTGCTAGTTTTAGGATTACTGGGAGGAATTTAACGGTAAAATAATGGTTTAATTTTCTTTTCATCTTGCATAAATTAAATGTGCGGTGTTTGTTTTGTTTTGATTTTTTGACTACTGAAGAACGACAATATGAAAATCAGTAATTTTTGAAGAATAAAATAAAAGTCTAAAATATGAACAAAAATTAGTCATGATTCAATATGAACATAATGATCTTAAAGACTTTTGTATGGTTATTATAATATGCAATTTCCTTTAAGACTGTGCAACTAATTGCACAATTCCATATTGCTGTTATTTTGATTAAATATATACAAATGCCCTACAATAATGTAGCCTTAGAGAAATTTTTTCTGAACTTTAAATACTGGAACATCAATGCTCTTAACAAATGTTAAATAGCAACGGCAATGTGAACGTTAGTACATAAATCAATTTTGTTCAAAATAATTTTGTTTTTATTTTTTAATAAGTTGCATCATAAAATATGACTCGTGATTTATGCCTGAACGACTGCTTTTCAAAATGACATTATTGTGACCTTTAGATACTAATTTCATTACTGTAGTTCTGAGAAGTGCATGAGGAATTAAAAATTACTTTCCATTAAGTAATATTAATTATGCTGCATATTACTGAAGACAGCTTACTAATTAACTTGAAGTCAGGCAAACTCAGCCAATGTAATCTAGCTGTAAGAAATTACTATATGTGATACATTAAAAATATAAATTTAAGAAAAACTGATTAGTTGAAGGAAGGTAAGCAGTTCTTAAAATGAAAATGTTTTATGAAATATATGGTTCTAAAAGCATAATTTCCTTTGTTATGTCCTTGACTCTCACCAATCACTTAGTTCCACATACTTAATTTTGTTTTCTCACCACTGACAAAATTCAAAGGTGATCTTTTATTTTTACAACAAATAAATAAATAAATAACAGAAGAAAAGGATTTAATTAAACCTGGTTCAGAGGATGTGGAGAGGCTCTCCAGGCGTGGTAGGGATTTTATATCAAGAACTGCTGAAGATAGGATTAAACGTGAAATAATGACATGTCCAGACTTGTTTCACCCTCCTGTGTGGAAAGGAAATGGGACTTTGACCTTCTGGTGCCAGCCTCCATTCATCTGGGCTGAGAAGAGGCAGTGAGAACAGTGGTATATGTCTGAGGCCTGAGGAAATATGGAGAAGCTACCGGTCTCCAAAAGAAAAGAATAACCTTTAAGGTTCTATATTGCCATGGAGATTGCATGGCAACAATATCTCAATAGAAATAGGCCATGGTAGACATTGCTTTATACTTTAAGTAGTGCATACTTTTCATCTCACACTCATATTCTTCCACCTTCATGTTGAAGAAGCTACAACCTCCAGGTCGTCACACCATAAGCAGGCATTTTGGACTCTCTCACTAACTCTGTAAGCTAACCTAATAAATCTTATCACACACGTAATAGTAATTTAAAGATCCTTTGAATTTCTGTAATATTCACTGTAAGGTATTCTCATTTCTTTCTTATCTTTAAGTTCTTATTCTTACTAACTTTTATTTTTATTAATGCATTCAAAAGAGTAATTCTTAATTTTGCTCTATTTTATATTATTTTCTCATCTTTATTACACTTATTTTTGCTCTGACTTTTCATCTTCCTTTTGCTAAACTTAGGCTTAGCTTTTCTGAATTTTTTATTTCACAGTTAGCTGAGCTCTGTTGTGATGTACATGATGCATGTGTTGCTGTGAAATTTCTTATCATGCTCTTTTAGTGTCTTGTAAGTTTTGATAGTGTTTCCTTTGTGTAAGAAGCTCCCCCCCCCCATTGTATTGATATGTATAAACGCAAAATTTAAGGTTTACAATGAAGTTGAGCATTTTGTGCACCTACGTATCTTGTCAAGGAGACTAGGACTTTCTCACTCTCCCTTTATCCCTCCCCCTACCCACCTCTCCCTCGCGCCCCCCCACCTTTCTTTTAAATTTTCATTTGATCTCTTCTATGATCAATTGGTTAACAAAAGGTGTTTACACTTTGTACAAAATTTGTAAATTTTTAGAAATTCCTCTTAATTGATTTTTGCTTTCCTACATAAACAGAGGATATATAACATGAGTCCTTAAATCTGCTAAGACTTGTTATGAGTCCTAACCTGTTCTATTCTGGGAATTGTTCTGTATGTATATACCTCAAAATAACGCATACTCTTCAGTTCTTGAATGAAATTATTTGCATATTAGGTGCTGTCTGTGAGGTGTGTTGAGTCTTGAGTGCTGCTTAAGTCTGCTGTTTCCTTTCTGATTTTCTGTCTGGATGATCTCTGCAGTGTTAAAAGTGAGGTATCAAAGGCCTATACTACAATCTCACTCTCACTCTCCATTTGAATTTGTTAATATTTGATTTGTGCATTTACTTATTCCAACTTTGGGAACATATATTTTATAATGATATGTTCCTGGTGAATTAATCCATGTATTATGATTTTTGCTTTCTTTCTTTCTTTCTTTCTTTCTTTCTTTCTTTCTTTCTTTCTTTTTCTTTCTTTCTTTTACTTTCTTTGTCTTTCTTTCTTTTCTTTCTTTTTCCTTGTATTTGTGTTCTACAGTGTTGAATGTGAAACCCAATTTAATGAAGTGATACGTCATGTTGGACCAGGCCTGAATGTCTATGAGTTACCTTGGTGTTATTAATAGTACATTAAGTCATACAATGGTGGATCTTTTACTGTATATACAATTTACCAGAGCTGGCCTAGCTGCACAGTTATTTAGGGTGAGGCTGGTTCCTAGAAAAATGACAATTTGATTGGATTTTGGGTTCAGGGATGTCAGCCTTGTGATAGGTTGGAACAAAGCTTGGGTTTTCAAAGGCCAGCTTGCAGCCTGGGTTCACAAATGCTGGCCTGAAAACTGAGACCACAGGCTCTGGTGGTAGTTCTTGCTCTGTGCAGAATCCAGACTCTGAGTACACGTGCCAGTTTCAGGCTGAGTTTGGAACAACTAGCCCAGTACTAGGTTTCTGTATAGGTGATCTCATGCTTGGATCCTTCCTCACTCAGAATGTATCTCCTTCCTTAACGCTCAGGCTTGGGAAAGAAGCGACATGGGTAATGTGAAATTGTCCAACCTACCTTTTTCAAGGAGTCTTATATTCACTGTACCTCACTGAGTTGCTGAAATCTCAAAATTGTATTTCTTAGCTCTTGTGACTGAACCCTTACCCACGGACGATTATTGAAATAGATATTTTTCTGAAAGGCCAAGTGACAAAAATTGTTTGTCTTTCATCTCATTAATGCCTAACCCTGTTTTGTCTTGCTTTTCTTTTTCCTTCTCTGTTTAAAGAGTGTGCCTTCTGTACCATTACCCACTTCATCAAAAAATTTTGTTGCAAGACTACATTTGAAATTTGCTCTGGGTACTTAATTTCTGTTATCTAGAGCCAATGAAATATTGTATCAGTGGTTGCCTTGTTTATAATCACGACAAGTATGAAGCCTTGTATTGTGTGTGACTATTTTTATCATGAAAGAGAGAGGGTAAAAATCAAGTAATATCAAATAGTAGCATAGAAAATTATTTTCCCTTTCATTGAAAAAATATTGTTGCAAGATTAAAATTAAAATTTTATGAGCACCTAATTGCTGTTTCCTAGCGTCAATGAAACTTTGTATCAATGGTTGTCTTGTTCATAACAAAGACGGGCATAAAGTATATTTTCTTAGTGCTTATTTTAATCACACAAAGGAGAGGGAAAATCAAGTAATAGGGTAAAAAATTATTTGTTCCTTCAGTCAGGATTTTTTCCAAAATAAATAACAAAACTTACAAGCACCAAGAGAAAAATGAGGTATAAATCCAAGGAAGTAGAAAAATGAGAAAATACAACCTCTACAGAAACTGGAGAAGGAATTAGAATCTTATAGAGTCTCTTAGTACAGAATGACATATATGAATATCATGGCCTTGATTTTTAAATTTGGAAGGTCCCTAAGATGTGCAATGATTTAGCTAAATACAACAGCCTCCATATTCCTTCAGATTATCTCACTTTACTTTTACTTTCAAATTTATGAGATTTAATAACACATCTATATGCAAAGATGGAGTCAGGATTTTTGTGTAAAAAAAGAGTACTAGCATATAATTATAGGAAAATTAAATATCTTAGCATTAACAAGAATATCTATTCATCTTAGTTTTTTAGGTGTGAATATTCCATCCATGCACCACTAGTGAGCACCTCCAGCTCCATCGTATTCACATCCCCATGAACTTCACACGTAATCTTGCTAGAGATAAATAGCGCAAAAGATGCTCATTCTCGGTGTGTTTAGACCTTGTCTTCTCAAAATCAAGAGGAAACTCTGCTACAAGATTATAATTTAAGTGCATTTTACTCCCATCTGTACATGATATTTTCATTTTGAATGAATATTACTGTAGGAAGCACATGGTTCTCTTATGCAAACCACAGATAAATACAGAATAAATCTAGGTCACCTGTGATGCATAATAAAATAAGTATTGAGTCACATTTCTAATTTATTTGAAAAGATTAACACAAAGAAAACATTAGAGTAGTTAATCAGATGTGAAAATATTAGAAAAGTAGAAGAATGTACTCAGACATCCTCCTTAGGTATTTTTTTTTTTTTTTGAAATAGGATCTCAGTTCGTAGCCCAGGCTAGTCCTGAACTCTCTAGGTAACCCAGGCTGGCACGGATTCAATGCAATCCTTCTGCCTCAGCCCTCTGAGTACTGGGGTTACAGGCGTGCACCACCACACTCCACTTAAGTGGTTCTGGCGAATGGAACTCGGGCCTGAGTGATTGCTAGGAAAGCGCTTAAACTGCTGTGCCGCTCCTCCAGACCCTCCTTAGGTAATTATTTTACCCACAGTATATAAAGAATTGAGAGCTTTTGCCGTTCTTGGTGCACATAAATATATTCCTGATATTTCAAAGTACTTTTTTAGTTTATAAAAACAAACACATTTCCAAGACTAAGCAATAGAAAAATGGAAAAAGTTCTTATCAGCAAAAGTAAAACATGTGCTAAGTTATTCATGGAAAATCAAGCACAATAAAAGATGTTATAAATCACCTTGCAAGTCTCAAGCCCAGTTATGTATAGTAAGTAAAACCAAAACCAAACTCTCAGATATAGATGCTATTGTAATAATATTAGACTGATAGTTTTCATTACCCAAGCTTATTTGTATTATCAATATTAAAAAGTCTGAAAAAGTCAATTTACAAATAACTTCTTACCCAGCGTGCTATTACAAGCACAGCCAAAAAATACAGCTAAATGCTACAGATGATGTTTCAGACCTAGGAAACTGTGCAGTAGAGAGAATGACAAACTGCGCTACACTCAGACAGCACTGCGACATTGAGGACGTGCCTCCGTTTTTAAGCCTTGTTTTCTTGTCTATAAAGATAGGAAGGAAACTAGCCTCAGGAAGTTTTTGTCAAAATAAAATGATGTTAAACCAAAACGCTAAGAACAGCTCCAGTAACGAGGTATTCTATAATCACATTAAAACCTACAATATTTTAAAGTCATTTACATTCACTCTTCCTTTCGTCAAAACGCATATACATTCTTCTTTCTTTCCAAATTTCTAGTATATTCTTGGTACCTGTTACCACCATCTGAAATATACTCTTTTATTGAATTTTTATTAATTATTTGTATCTATGTGAACTTATTAAATGCATTAAATTATTATTAAAATTTATTTGGATATCCAAATTGTCACAGCTGTCTAGATTTAGGTCTGCAATTTTTCCTTTTGACATGTTCCCATTATTCTTTGAGCCCTTAACTCTTTTCTAAGAAAAAAAAAAGCGTTCCTGGTTCATCTTGCACTAAGTTCAGCTATGGAATCAGCCATTTCGTGGAAGAGTCCGGATTTCTTTAGAAGTGAAAATCTGGATGCTAAAGGTGTCATCAATTTTGAGATATATTTCCAAATATATATAGCCATAGACATTCATATTTTCTCAGTACTTACCTATGTATTTCAATATTGTGATTTCATGCCAGTAATTCTGCTTACAACACTACGTCACAAATTTCATCTAGGTTTGCCTGATTTCACACCTGTAAGGCTTTCTCTGAAAGCAGTATACCAACATCTCAGTATCCTTATTCCATTTAACTCATTCAATCAATCTTCCAGTGAACTCTGTACCACACCCACTCAATCCCCGCAGGGTACCTGCATCACTGCACCTGGGTGCTCTCCATCTGTCTGACTACCAGCCTATACTGGTTCCCTCCCCAGTCAGCCTGGCCTCAACACATCTTCTTGACACCACCTCTTTGTATCCTGTGTGTAGGTAAGAAGCACAGTATTGACTCAATCATCTTCTTATTTTGACATCTTATTTCAAGTCATCAAGACCCTCAGCTTCCTCCTCTGGCACAAAAGCCTGTCTTTATTTCTCAGATCTAATGACTTTAAAACAGTAATATTTAAGGAGAACAGAAAAGAAAAAAGGAATAAAAATAGCATACAAGGTAGAAAGGAAAAAATACTCATGACTCTTTTTATAACAAACAAAAATTAAAAAATATTTAGTGCTATTTATACAAAAGGATATCATTGGTATCATCTGACTCCACAACCAAACTATGAGATGCATTTTCTAAGTGAAAGTCATCAACTTCGAAACACTTTATCATCAAATAAATGTCATGTTGTGTTTGCAATCTAAAGATCATGAAATATTTTCTTATTTTTGAATCTCTAGTTGGATTAACAATTAAAAATACTATTTGATATGTCTTTTTCCTTTGTGATTAGATTTAGTTTGTCAGATTCTAAAACTAGCATTAAACTAATTTTTAGTTAAAAATAGAAAAGATACGGTTTAGTATAGAAAACAGGTTTTCTTTTTGTCAATACAAAATTCAGATTCTGACTGATGTAGTAATCACTAGGGATGAAATTAGGTAGATCATTATTCAAAATCAATTTTAATAAGACTCTCTGGTAGATTTAGTTTTTGGAACTAATTACCACCCACCAGAAAGATCAAGGACTTTTCTGTTTAGCTCAAAGCACTATAGCTTGAATTCTAGTATTTTGGTACGTAAAAAGTTGTTCAGGTCTGTCTTGAACGGCAATTATTCTTAAAACCAAAAGAAGCTCAACGGGACGCTAATATGATATCAAACCCTTTAAGTTATCAGCCTAGCCTACTTCATACCCCCCAAAAATGTAACTGTATAAATTCTCAAAATTGTCTTTTGTAGTTTACAATAGCAACTAAAAGTCTAGAACTGTGATTATGTATTGCAAATTATTCAAGCAGTTTGTTGATGATACTCTGCATCTCACATATCAGAATCAGAATGTCTCACAAGAAAGTAATTGTGTTAATAAAATGCATTTTATTTTTATTTAAAGTATATTTTTATTATAAAATAGTTTCTCCTACTTGTTTAAAGTATAAAATGATAGCCTATAAACTACTCATAGAACAACAAAATGATTTCTTTGGTTAAAAATTGTTAGAATAATAAAATATACTCATTATTTCTCTTGTTTTATAGATATAAAATAGAAATACACAGCTTGTTACGGTTTGATCCTGGAATGCCCGCTGAAAGAATCATGTTTGGAACGTGATTTGATGATGATTTGATTCGTTGATTTTCTTTGTTTTAGTAGGTGAGGTATCACTGGGGCCTGACTCAGAAGAGGTGAGTCACTGGGACATAACGTGAAGGGATTTTACTGGCTTTGCCATTCCTCAAGTATTCAGCTTCTTGCCCCACCATGCTGTGAACAGCTTCTCTGCACTAGACCTCTGCCATGTGTACCTACCATTTCCAACTGCCCAGAAATGAATTAAGACTTTCTGAATCTGAGAGCTAAAATGAACCTTTTCTACCTTACCTTGTTGAGTACTGTGTCCCCCCCAACGGAAAAAAAAAGACAGAAACGGGTACCACAGACATGAGGTCATGGCTGTGATTTTCACTGATGGTGTGGTTTTGAAGCCTTTGATACTGATTTGAGGCAGGAGTTTGGAAAACTTAGAAAGTGCCTACTGTAGAAGCCACCGTGCTGTGAGCTGAGCTTAATGGAATATTCTGGTCATAACTCAGAAAGAAAGAATAATGATGTAAATGTGAATTGTAAAGGCCATGGTCAAGAGCTTTCAGATGAGAAGGAAAATTTTATTGACAATTGCTTTAGAGAGTATACATTTTGACAATTGGCGTAGAAACTACACTTTGGTAAAAAGAGTGTTGGCATTTTGCCTTTGTTCGGAGACTTTGCCAAAAACTGAGATTATAAGATATTTCTAGGCAGCCCAATGTTCAGGCTGCTTCATGGGCTCTGGTTGTAGCTTTTAG
The DNA here is from genome assembly GCA_004027205.1 of Ctenodactylus gundi. Lineage (NCBI taxonomy): Eukaryota > Metazoa > Chordata > Mammalia > Rodentia > Ctenodactylidae > Ctenodactylus > Ctenodactylus gundi. The sequence goes on from PVKB01001796.1 coordinate 208,562, forward strand.
CCAGCTTACACTAAAAAGCAGAAAAACTGGCAAAATGTAACATGTAAAAATGTTTGCAGTTCTGCCAGAAAGAAAGTGATGACAAAGTAGGGCAAAATAACACATGGTTGACGAAGAAAGTAGTGTAAAAAGGAGGTTAAGTACTCTGAATCAGCACTGTTACAAAGATGCCTTAAGGGTATCTCAGGAATCTGCAAGACAACCTTCTGCAAGATCAAGGGTGCAAAAACAAATGACGTTGTTCTGAACTGAGTACCTGAGAACATCCTGTAGTCCAGACAGGAAAATGTTTGCCAGAGTTCAGCCACCGAAGGTCAGTCATTCACACTCTTGGAGCCTGCTGCAACTGTGATCCAGGGGGACCAGACTACAGCTCAAGAGAGCTCCAGAGCTTGGCCTCATCCACAGGATGCTGGTTTTATAAGAATGCAGAATAAAAGAGTTATGGGGCAGGAAGATTTCAACCCATATTTCAGAAGAAGGCTTTGAAGAACAGGCAGTGTGTCTCTGAGAGGAAAGTACCTGATGTTATGAATTAAATCCAAAAATTCCGTGGAGATTCCAGAAATCTGATGATGCCAGAAATATGGATCATCTATTGGGAAAGGCCAAAGGCAGTGAGAAGAGCCAGCTCAAAAGAGAAGCCATGGAGCTAACAGCCAGAGGCAGTACCGTAGAAGCTGGGCTGTCCAAAGCCTTTGCAGCTCACATCTCACCACAGCTTCCACTGGGTACAGGACGCAGGTCCACAGGATTTAATTTGGACCTTGTGTTGCCGGTTTTTGTGCTTGCTTTGGTCCAGTTTCTTTCTATATTCCTACCTATCTCTTTTGGAATGTTTTTTTTCTATGACTCTGTATGTTGGAAATGTTTAATTTTTCTTTGATATTCACAAGAGTTCATAAGTAGCATCTTGCCCAGGTTCAGAGGAGACATTGGCTTGGAATTTCTTAACAATGCTGGAGATGTAAAAAATTTTGCAACACTTAGAGATGGACTGAATGTATTTTGCGCAAGGAAGTAGACATGAGTGTTTCGAGTGTTAAGGGGCAGAACGTTATGGTTTGAATATGAAATTTGACCCTGAAGCCTCAAAATAAACTTTTTCTCCTTTCAGTTGGGAATGCTACATAATGAAAAAGTAACTAAGACATAGCTTGATTGTTATCACCAAAAATCCAATTTAAAAAAAATGCATAGGTTTCTGGGTTAGCATCAAGCGTGAGAACCTTAATGAATATCTATCATTATGGTCCTGCCAAACAAATAAAATCTGATTAGTTATTCTCTAGAAGGGTATTCTCATTAGAAGGAAAAAAGTGGTAGAAATATGAATGATGTGTTCCATGTTATACAACAGATAACTTGAATTTACTTCTCTGCTTAGTAATAAGATATTGTATTCTCAAAATTGATTGAGAGAGGATTTTAAGCATCCTCATCACAGAACATGAGTGTATGGGGAAATGCACATGACAGTTATCTCTGCTGAGCCTTTCCATAACAGATGCATATTTCAAAACATCATGTTGCACTTGTTAGACAGACACAGCTATACCTATCCACTTAAAGTAAGTATTTAAAGATATAAAATTACTGTTTTCTGTGAGCATTTGACCTACAGGAAGGGATCATTAAGAAACTGGACAGAGGAAAAGAAATGGTCTGCTTTTTGAATTCAGTGATGCCTACTTAGGTATGTATGTTCATTAAAACTCATAAACATTTTATTATATGTATACTTTAATTTAAAACAAAGGTCATAAAAAGTCAGAAAATACAAATGACTACCCAAAGTGATTTACAAAGTCTCTTATTGTATATTTTTAATCTAAAAGCATATTTACTTTCAATATTGTCAATAAATTTTAATATTAATTTATACAACCACTAAGAGTGTCCTTATAATAAAACTTATATCTCACTCTTCAAAAGAAATGAAAAATAAATATTCATTTTTATTTTTACTAAGCAGCAAAGTTACTTTAAGCTTGAGTTCTGTGTGCTTGACTCCATACAAGTTGGTTCACATAAAGTGTTCATTATTGCTGTAATTATGCAAGGTGGGCATTATCATTTAAATTTTATAGAGCAAAAAACTAAGATTCAAAGACATTAAGTGTGATTTAAGGATAAAGAACTTATAAATGATGTTGTCAGGGTGGATTTAATGCATTTATTTCTAGAGTGTACTAGATTTCTCTATTATACTACATGTTGGCAACTGTCAATGCCAGTTTATTAATTATTTTGATTATGTATTATTTTCTTTTAGCATGCACTTCTTTCTCCACGTTGTTTACTGAATAACACTGTTAACAGTATTTAATGGTACACAATCAAAACATAAAATAGCATGAGCTTCTAAGATATGCACCATTCAAGTAGATAGGACTTCCTGTGTTGATCCATTTCTAAACACTATTAAAAAAAAAGGCTTAGAATAGTTATCTAACGAATTCACTATGTGTCGTATTCTGATTTAATATAGGCCATTGTGTTTGACAGACATTGTTATTTAGAAGCATGAAAGTAAAACACAAACTTCCAAAGACATTTACACCGTAATTATTTAGTGGTCCTATTTATACATTCAAAATATTTTGTTTGATCTTGTTTTGCATTTTCAGAAAGAGAACAAAATATATTGTCTTATTCTGTTTCTAATTTACAATACACTGCCACAGACTGTGCAATTAGTAAAGAGGAGAAGTATATTTCTGATAGTTTCTGGGCTAGAATGCCTAGAATCAAGTCATTGGCATGTTGTCAGTGGTTTGTTGTCTGATGAGTGTAGCTTTCCTGCCTCTCAAGGTGCTGCTTTGAACCTAGTAGGTCTGTCAGAGGGGAAGAATGCTGTCTTCACAGAGCAAATGACACAGGGAAACAAAGAAGGCCACACCCCATGGACCCTGACCTTCCCAAACAACTCAGCCTTAAGTAATGTGATTTTGGAATTCTAGACATCTAGAAGTAATCAATAAGAAGACTCTGCTCCTTACGAGTTCTGCAATTTGTGGTTTTCTATTTGGGCATCAAAGAAGCCTCATGTTGAATTCTGCTACACATATAAAGGAAATGTTATATATGCCTATTGTGTATTATTTCTATCATAACTTTAAAGACACAAATGAGAGGCATTTGAAAGCAAATTTCTGTAGTGTCTTATCCATAAAGTCATCATCATATTAAAAGTTTTAATATGGATTAAGGAGCATCTAGATGCAAGAAACTGTTATTTATGTGTCTCAACTGACTCTACAATACATCAGTGCCAGCACTAGGGCTGTAGGTGAGAAAGTCAACATACAAAAGAAACTGAGTACCATGATTATGTTCACGGTTATACAGATTGTAAAGGGTGATGGAATGCATGTTATAGGCAAAAACATTTAGTTGAATCCTCTACAGTATTTTAGTTAGCTTTGCTCAGTTTGTAGAAATGATCTTTGTGCCTTTAAGAATTTTCTCTTCAAATTAAAGTTGCATGCTATTGGCCTGTGTCCCTACAAAAGACCTTTCTTTATACCATTAGTTTCATATTTCAGCTACAATAATGTGGAGAGCCATTCACTTGAGAATCAGATTAGAATGATGTTTTCAATCATACATGTTATTTTGCCATCACTGTGCACCTTTCACGAGTTAGCGAAGCAACATAAAACTGAAGTTTTAGTACCACAGCAACTCTGCCCTTGTTATTTTAATCAAGTTTCTTTAGTTTCACAGGAAGAATTGAGAGAAAAGATATAAAACACGTAAATACATCAAACACATATTCATAAAATATGCAGAGGAAGGCCTACTGTATAGTCACCTAGTGCACTGCTGTTAATCAATGTAAACTTTCTAATTTATGCACTGGGAAAAGTATAAATATAAATCATGTATTCAAGGAGTTATTATGAAACAAAACTTGATATCTTCTGTTGTGTAGTAGAGCAGCTACTAAACATAAAAGGTAATTAAAACACGACTATAAAAAATAATTGATTTTTAAAATTTGTGCAAGTAAAATGAGTCTTTCCCAAACAGTAACTCAGATTGTGTTATCATAAATAGAAGTTGAAAGAGTATGATCCTGGGAAGATGATGTTAGACATGAAGAGGAAGAAAAAGAAATGGCATGCTTTATGAAGTATAGGGGAAATAACCATTAATAGTAAAGAAGGCAAAATAAAAGTTGAGACAAAAGAATTGCAATTTTGACAAGATATATAAGTGTACAAACTACTCAAGTACATTTTAAACATTATATATTAAACATCATATATATGATTATATATTAAACATTATATATGATTATATATAGATGATTAAAAACAAAAGCTAATCATATCACTCAGTACCCACCCAGTAGCCTTTATACCCCTTTGGCTTGAATGAGCCTGTCCAAACTATAGCTTGTTATAGTTTGCTTGTGTTTTTTTTTTCCCTTGAATTTTTCTAATGTTTTAATAAAAACATTTTCAGGTGAAAGTTTCAGTACTCCAATATGTTCATTAGCTGTATTATACAATTTATATGTAGTCCAAGACAGATTTTCTCCTGTGGAAAAAAAAATTCAAGGACAACTTGCAACATTTGCTCATCTTAAATTGTAGTAAGATAAAACTAACACTTAAATGCCAATTTCACCTGAAGCTTTTATAAACTAACATTGTAGGTAACTGTAGATGGGTTAAAATAAGCCACCAATATTTTAACACTCTTTTGAAAATGAAGTGACAATTTGTAAAGAACTGTACTTCACAGTCTTTAAAGAAGAGTAAATGTAAGTTCAATGACGTTTTTTGTGGTACAACATGATCAAGACACAAAGACAAACCTCTTCTTGGAAGTAAAAATGGTGGCTGTGGTAGACACGTATTGCCATATGTACCCTGAGCAGTAGCATCCTAGTTCTGGTGTAGTTTCTTACCAAACATGATTCTTTGGTAGACAAGAATTTTTCATGATGCATTTTTTTTCTTTTTTTGAGGTAGGGTCTCGCTCTGTAGCCTAAGCTAGTCCTAAACTCACTATGGAGCCCAGGCTGGCCTTGGACTCGTGGCGATCCGTTTGTCTCAGCCGCACAAGTGCTGGAATTACAGGCATGAGCCACCATACCCAGCTTTATGTGGCGCTGGGGAATCAAACTCAGGGCCTTGTGCTTGCAAGACAAGCACTTTAACTGCTGTGTCATTCCTCCAACCCTCATGATGCATTTCTAATTGTGTTCTCATCATGTCCTCATTACACTCAAGCAAGAGGTCATTGCCCTAGTGGAATGACCTACAAATGAATATATGACTCCAGTAGGACTCATCCAGGAACTCCACTTGGATTCAAAAATGAAAAGCGCCTTCATCAACAACTCAACAACACACACACACACACACACACACACACACACACACACACACACACACAAACACACACACACACATATCTTTATAATATCAACTGCACAGTTGAATTGCAAGTATTTACTTTTCTTGGCCAATGTCTATTCAGTTTTTTTCTTGATGTACACTTATTAATTTTTGTATTAGCAAACCCTCATTCACTCCTACTCCAAATATGAATTTTTATTCATTATTTTCCTCTCTCTCTCTCTCTCTCTCTCTGCCTGTCTCTCTCTCTCTCTCTTAGTGTAAGGGTAAAGGTCTTGTTCCATAGATTAAACTAGGCCTGAACTCACTACATAGCCCAGCCTGCCATTAAGCACACTCCAATCCTCCTGCCTCAGCCTCCCAAGTGCTGAGATTACAAACATGTGCCTGCACACCTGGATAATGTGGTACTGGGGAATAGAACCCAGGACCTTGCACTTGCTACTCTAATCACTGAGCTATGTCCTACACCCCCAAATGTGTCCTTTTTATAGCTGACTTCACTTTAGCATCAAAAGCATGACATTTAACTAAGCTTGAGGGACATCAAATTATATTCCCTGACCATATGGTTCATTTAGAGATTAAGTTGTAGTAAGTGAAATGAGAGATATATTTAATTGTGTTCCTCGAAGAGAACTGGGAACATTTCTTTGTCTTTTTTTATACATGATGACATGAGTCTGAATTGCTGTAGCTAATGCATCATCGTATGAAAATAATTTATTCTATCTGTTTTCCTCAATATGGAACCTAAACATGAAGACAAATTTTAGAGTTCAGAGGCCAAAATTACAGAAATGCGAAGAAAAGATTGTGAATGAGTCCCCTTACTATGTGGTCACGACCATAATTATAATTATGAGGTTTTCAGATTCATAAAATAATTAATCTCACCATTTTCTTTTTAATTTAAGTTGAATTTTTTGACTTATAGTTTTTAAAAATGCAAGTACTGATATGGCAATCATTTCTTCAAACTCATGTAGGAGCATTATATAATGTTGTAAGAAGGAAAGATGGGTATTCAAAACTACCTGAAGAAAAGTGACGCTATAACTAAATATTTGGGCTTGGCATCTCTGCTGCTATCCTCAATTCACCTCACATGAATGCTTTCAGCTTTTATCTCATACTAACTTGAACTCTTCATCAACCCAAAAATGCACTCTGACAGGGTTAGCTAATCTTACTATAAGTGACATCACTTCCTTTTTTCCTTTTAAATTATTTTCTTTTTCGGTCCTATTGTACCATTGTTCATATGAGCAGCCTTAAATAGATTGACATTAGCCATTGGCCCTTTAGGTGTCCTGGAACCTTCTAGAGTTATCCAAAATGGTTGCTTCCACGCTAGGTGTGACAGATAAAAGAATAAATCCTGAGTTGTTAGGAAAACTGTACAAAGGATTGAAAACATATTGCTCTATTTCCAGGGCAAGAGAATTATCTCTAGAGAAGAGCTCTGCCAGCAGTGAATCAAATAAATGGTCTGCTTTCCTGAAGTCTGAGGAAAAAGAGACTCTTGAAAACATCAGCATGAACCAGCTATTTAGGTGGATAGATAACGGAAATGCTTCGCTTGTCCCTTCCCCTAATTCTATTTTCTACAATGAGATTATGATTCAATTTGTAGCTCTTTGAATTTGAAGTGTACAAAATGCAAGCAAATTCATGAAAATAGACTATAATGCTCAAAACATACTTTCATTTATAAACTGAGTTTCTCAGACTGACACTTAACTGAAATTTCAACTGAAAATAGTGTTAACATTAGAAACAGTGTCTCTCTCCCCATCTGTGTGCGGGAGGGGAGGTCTCTCTCCTTCTCACTAATGCCTTTCATTTTTCTTAAGACTTTGCACTACTTCTTGAATTACGTTGACATATTGTCTCTTAGTTTTACCTTATATTTTGAGGCTGTAAGCATGAAAGCAGTTTTCAACAATCATTCGGAAAATTTTGCTGGAAAGATACTAGCAAAAATAATGCAAACAGTGCAGATGAGATAGTTGCATGCAGCTGTGTTCCTGGCTACTCAGGAGGCTGAAACAGAAAGATTCAGGTTTAAAGTCAGCCTGTGAATCTTAGAATATTACACCGTGTCAATAATTAAAACAAAAAAATCTCATATGTAGCTAGTAGCAGAGAGCCACTGTGTTCAGTCTCCAATACAAGACACACGATGTACACAACACCACACATACACACACAAACCATGCAATATAAACACTCATTGACTAACATACTATAATCTAGTAATTGCTCAAATTCAAAATTATATTTCATCATTTTATACTTTAATATTGATTAACTCATTTGTTTTAAGAAATATAATTGTCAGTAAAATGTGTCAAATTGTATAATACTGATTGACAAAGCAAAATTAAGACGAGTTTGCATTATGCGATTATTTTCATCTGGACAGCATATTTTCTGAATACTACACAAAATTTAGAGACAAGTACAGTAAACTCTTTACTAAAAGAAGAATCAAACTAATATTTTTTCTGCTGGTGGAGAGGGTACCCATACACGATCCTCAATTTATGGCTCTCAAGATCACTTGTGATCAATTTTAAACCCTGGTTTTCACAAAGCAGCATTAATAATGTTCCGATTAAAAAGTTAAAATTGATCTCTATTGTTACTTACATAATTAATGTAAACACCCAAACTCTGAAATTTACATACATGTTTATAGTTTTGCCAGGACTATTACCTCACAATATAAAACTCACCAAATTATTGATAAATGATCTATTTTAAGAACCATGATTTTAAAAATATAAAATCTATTTCAGTAAAATGAAAACTGTCAATATATTTTCACAAAATAAATTGACTCAAAGAAAACATAAAGCAAAGAATATGAGTCCACAATAACTTCTATTTATGTAATATGTACTATATTATAGTCTTTTATTATATATACATATTTTCCCTCTTAATGTGTCCATGCTATATAATGAGCATTCTCTCACATCAATACTTAAAACTACAACTCATTGCAATAAATTTAATATAATATTTCTCATAATATATTAGTTATTAGATTGTGTTTTACTTGTTCTTTATTTGTACAGATGAGTGTCTTTTTAAATATATTCATTGAAAGTTCTATGACTATTTCTCTTGACAGGCCCTTCCTTACAAGCTGATGTTTGAGTGGGCACCAAGAAATTGTCTTCTCAGTGATTTTTCTAGTACATATGCCTTTTCTTCAAATAGGGTTAAAATTTTCTATCATCCGCAAAGACTACATAATAATACTTTATATTTGTGTCTCTCTTTGAATTGTTTACTTACTGGGCCAATTTTCATCTTATATTGATTGTGTCAAAAACATTTTAAACTCACGCTAATCATTGCAGTTTTCTACATTTTTTTTCCAATGTAGGGTAATTTTTACAGTGCTTTCACATTATGTGTCATATTTACTTTGACATTTAAGTTTTATATGATACGTAGAGTCTCTCTCAAATCAGGCATACTAATTTTAGTATTTAATCAAGAATGAATGTGCAAGCTATTAAATGCCTTTTAATATTCTCAGTGATTGTTTTTCTTTGCTGATGTAGCAAATCATCTTAGTGATTTTTCTCACTAGCCATGACTTTCCCAATCTTCAATTGAGTATTCTAAATCATAGAAAAATATTAGAATATAATTTTATTTTAATTATATTTTATTTAAAATACTATATTCATATATTTAAATTTGGGTTATAATATATAACCTATTATCTGTAGATTTTATTGAACATTCTAGTTCAATTTTAGCAATTTTATCTAATATGATAAATACTTTTTATCTGTGCTAGGTATGAAAATAAAAGAAATCACTTATAACTTGAAGTTTTGATAAAGCTTCTGTACTGTGTAGGTTTACAATCTTTTTTTGTTTTGTTTTAACCTCTTCAATTTTCTTCAAATTGACTGTTGATCATTATATACAACCTTAGAATATATTCTTTAGCATATTATTTTCAATTATCTAGTATAAAATTCTATATAAATCTTTTCTATATTATGTAAATAGTTCACCTAATTTACTGATATAATTTTCCCTATAATTTTGATTTTGTTTTTTACCAAAGACAATTGCTACATATTATTCAAATTATTTTTTTATTTAATAAATACTATGTTTACTTAAATTTATTATGCATTCTTTTAGCTTACTTTTTAATCACAGCTTTAAAGTATTGCACTTTGGTCAATTTCTCCCATATTTTTCCAATGGTATGAAAAATTCTTGAAAAATATTTTATGCAAGGTTTTTATTCTTCTTGCCTATGTCATTAGAAACAACTATAGCTGGTAAAATATTTTTCACACTCAATTTTTGCACTCAAGGTAAAAATTCTAGAGTATTTTCCACGGTTAGTTTTTTCCCCCATTAGAGATACATACAAATCATTTAAAGATTGAATACGTCACTTCAAAATGTAAGTGAAATGACATGTGTGCACAATAAAGTATTATTCAGGCATAAAGAAGAATGAAACTATGTCCTTTGCAGAAAATAAACATAAATGAAGATCATCATATTAAAAAATTGGCCAAATGCAAAAAGTTAAATATCACGTTTTTTTTTTCTTATATGAGCAATTTAGACAGACAGACAGACAGATAGATAGATAGATAGATAGATAGATAGATAGATAGATAGATGGATGGAAGTTGGCAGGAACTAGAAGATAGATTTGTAGGGTGAGAAAGAGAACTAGGAAAATGTAGAAGAGCAGAAATTTTTATAGGTTTGAAAATAATCAAACTATGTCACATGAATGTACCAGTGTATCAAAACAAATCTCATCATTCTATATTGCTAAAATATATGAATGCAAATTGTAAGAGTTCAATGTCATAGTATTAGTGGCAGGGCTTTTAAAAGGTGGTTGGGGGGTTGGTCTCTTTATTGATAAGATTAAAGCCTTCATAAAACGAGCTTTGCAGCATGTTGCTTACTTGCTTTTCCCTGGTTTTGCCATATGAGAAGGTCACAGTAACGAGACTTTCCATAGATATTAGACACTTGACCCTAGACTGCCCAACTTCCAGAACAATTAACATATAAGTTTTTGTTCTTTATAAATCCCATAGCTAGTAGTATATTATTATTGCTTATAGTATATTATTATTAATTACTAAATGTATTAACAAACAAACCCACTAAATAACTAGAAGCAGAAAGCTTTAGTTATGTGCAGTACTGTGGCCTAAGCCAGTGCTTGGAGATACTATCATGTTGTTAGTCAAAACCTGTGAAAGCAAGGTCAGGAAGATGGCTAAGAAATAGGTGTTTTTTGTGTTTACCGTCAAATGCATTCTGCAGGTCATTTTGTTCTTGTAATATCATATCACGCTCTCCTCTTTTTACAGAATATTAAAATTTGTTATACTTCAAACAATATTTGTTTTCCCTCATTTTGTAAAAATGGGATTGAAGCTCAGAGTGGTTTAGTCACACATGAAGACCTCAAGCTTATAAAAGGAATAGTACCTGTCACTGGGTCCTTCTGATTACATAGGCAGTAGTCTTCACACCAACCTATGCTTGCTTTTCTTTTATTTAAAAGAGTGATCTTTGTATTTTATTTCTATTATTTTTCTTTTATGCTAGATGAACATTCCAGAATGGATTGAGGTATACTTACTGTCTTTACTGTTAAAATCCTCAAAGGTTTCTTGAATAACAAATAAAACAAATTTTCAAAAAGGTATCAGTTAATTTGAATTAAGCTTCTTTTTACAAAATAATTATATTTTTGCAAATGGCCAAGATTATCCAGAGGGGATGAGTTTCATTTCAATCAGTAATCCCGGAGGGCCTGGATAAGCTTGGCACTATACAGTCAGAAATTGAAAAATATTCTTAATTTAAAGACTTTTTTTAAAAAACGATGTTTACAATCCAACAAGAGGTAGCTATATTTACCAAATCTAATAAGGGATAGAATTTTTAAAAGTGCTAAATGATGACATAAAGACTACAGTATATTGTGTGTGTGTGTGTGTGTGTGTGTGTGTGTGTGTGTGTGTCTTAAAACTACAGCGTTATACTGCTGCAATTCCAACAGTAACAATAACTATTCTGTTTATGACGAACTATTTGATGAGGAAAAGTAGCGAGACTTCCTGAACTGAGAAGATGGTACGGGGCCAGGGCTGTTCGATACATATGGAAGTGTGGGAATGGGAATATCAAGAATTTTTCAAAAATATATAGTTAGCAAAAATAAGGAGAAATACTGAGACTTCCTGATAATAGTAATGCGGACCATATTGATTTTTTTACATCCTGTCAAGATTTTATGTAGTGATAGGATATTCAGAAAATAATCAGAAGAAAGAGAATGTAATTTATATTGAGATTAAAATACACTTAAATTGTGAAGAACAGATTCTTAGGAATCAAAAGGACATGCGAATTGGAAATTGTCTTCTATAACTCTAACCCATAATAAACAGAAATCATATTCAATGCTTTCTAATGATTATTTAATATTTTCTTTTCCTTCAGCAGATTGACCTACTCTCTAAATATATAACATTTTCTGAATTTAATTCCTTAGGTCTAATGAGTTTTCTTTTTATTTTATAAATTGGGGCCAGTATACTTACCATAATCATTCAGAAACATAACTCTCTGTATATAGTCATTAAAAGATAAAAATTATTATAAAATACATAGATAAATTACGATAAGAATTAGCACTTGCAAAATATTTTTGTATATTTTTCTCGACATATTTTAAGCACAAAAAACAATTTGAGATTCATTGTACAGATGGGGATTTAGGTGCATATGACAAGTGAAAACTGACAAAAATCACACAGTGTGCATTAGATACTAGCATGTTCAGAATTCAGGATCAATTTGTAAATTTTTTATTTTAATTTAAAACACTGACTCAGATAATTATTCTGATTTCTAGTTATTCTTTGAACTTTGGTGACATTATTCTTTTTTCCTTTAATCATATAAAGCTAAGAACATGAAAAAGCCACATTTTATAATTATCTTTTTTTTATAAAAAGGAAAATTTCTTAAGATTTTTTTAAAGGTAGGAAGGCACATTTTCAATTTCTTAGGAAGTGTTATAGAAGTCAAATTTAAGTCTCTTAAAATAGCCAACTCATGAAAGGATATAAAATCTGTTAATTGGTACTAACATTAAAAATAAAATTAATTAAAGGATAAGGACTTATTTTTGTGTGAACTTGGAGATTTATAGATAGTATCTTAGGGGATATTTTAAAGTAGGCAAGATTTTCCCCTCCTACTGATTGGTCTACATATAATATATTGCAAATAGAAAAACAAGACCTGTTTTTATGTTTAAAGGGTAAGAACTACTATTTCTAAGTGGCTATTTTGAGTATAAAACAAGCAATTGGATCAATTTCTATTTTTATTAAGATTGTAAACATTTCTACACAGGCATTGTAACGATGGCATTTTTGTAGTTAGAGTACACTAGTTATTGATCAGGGCACTAAGCTCAGTAAAATGTTAGGCATTTTTTTCTTACATCAAAATATCTAAATTATTGATGTAAATACAAAGGATAATTTAAAACATATTGAAAACAGATTAAGAATTTAGGTTATAGATCTCTGTATCACCAACCCTTCATTAAGTACATGAAAACAGTTATTTAGTTTCGCATAATTGACATTTTTCTAGTAAATAGCGTGAGATGCCACTACATCCAGATGATTAAGTGGCTATCACAGTGTGCAAAGGAACACTAATCCCCTGGTGCCCCAGTGGCCTTTGTACATTCAAAGAGCATATACTACTGCAGAAGATTTTAATCTAGCTTATTTGGTGAGCTCAGGTACTGTGATTATTTTCAGAATTGAACTTCACACTTACCATGAAATTTGCTTTAGTCAGGAAAAGACACAAACAAAGGTAATATGCTTCATGATACCTCGGATCTATATCATCTGAAAGAAAAACAAACAAAATGAAACCAAGCTCACCAACTAGTTCACAGAGCAGCGTTTCTTTGACCCATTCAGAGGAGGAATGGACCCCTTACCTTTGTGTTTGACCTTGCGCTGGTTGACAGAAACTATCAGGTTAGGTGGCACAAATTCATGAAAATCTGGACTTTAAAACAGCAACATTGCAAATGCAACGTCAGAACCAAATACCAGATCATTTAGATATATTGACAGTGAATGAGATCTAAATTTATGAAGCATCATCATAGTAGTTTTTTTTTTTGGAAGCTTTTATCTAAATGTGTTGCTTGCGATTAAATAACAATAGAGCATATTAAGCAACAGCACACATCTGGAAGACTATCCCACTTTAATTGCAGTATTTTCCAAAGTCTGCTCATATCAACTAGTTATTTCAGACACATTTCAGAATGGACTTTATGACAAATATGATGCAATGGTATTAATGTCAGCACCAGTAGAAGAATCTTCATCACTCAAGGTATTTCCTTGTTTCTGATCAACCAATAAGAAACACATTTCTTTCCGAAAGTACAAGTTTTAAGGGAAAATATTGCCTAGATATATCTAAGAGTCGAATCAGTGTCTATTTTATAAGTCATCAGATTGCTTCATTTTAAACTTGACTACCAAAATTTCCTGTCTTGCTTATACAATTTAAACATCTCCTCATTCTGCCCATTGCCCTGTATTTAAAATGTCTTTTCTCAACAATCTCTCCTTTAAAAAACTGTATTTTCTTGTTTATTTCAAATTAAACTTCTCTTCTTTACTCCACATGTGACAGTCCCACATGCCAAATGTATCTGGCTCTGTCTTGACACTCCTCCTTTGCTGCTGCCTTTGGTAGAAATGTTTGTACATCGATATTCAGTTCTTATAGATTCACTTAACCACATCAATGTTCATGTTCTAACAAAGAACCATTCCTAATATTCCTGACTGAATGTAAGTTCTCCCATCTTAAAAATTTCCAAATAGTTTATAGTTATCAAATCATTAAGCTGGAACAATATTTTGATTTTTTTCTTATTTTTTCTGTTGTTTGATTTGAACTTTTTGCTTGTTTCCTTAAATAATGATTTATTGCTTGAGTACATAGATAAGCAAATGCCCTCGGAGCTGAGGCTGGAATTGACTCAAATTTCCAACTAGAGAGCAGATCAGCTTAGTCTCACCATATTGAGCCAATTGGTGAATTTGTCTCTTGATCAGAATTAGATCCTTACCCTGCTTTTATGATAGTTTGATAAGTGTTGATTGCCTGTGGAGTGTTAGTATTAGTCATTGTATCTCTACAAACTATTTTGTTTTTAATTTTAATTTGCTTTAATTCAACATTACTGAAGTCACTGTAATTTTGACATTAAATATTAATAATGGCTCATACATGTAATATTTACTAGGTGCAAATCAAGAGTTTAATCTTTATAATTCCATGACATGCATATGTATTCTTGTGCAACAATTAAACATATGAGTTGGAAAAATTAACTCAAACAAGACCACAACATAGTAGGAGCCAGAAACTACGCTCTTACTCAACTACACATTCTTAATCAGTGTACTAAAATGCCAAACCTTGCAGGATTGTGTTACAAAAGAGGTGAACATTATCCAAGGATCTTACCTCATATTTTAGTAAGAAGATGACTAAAATTCTAGAGATTATTCCATGATCTGACAAATATTACAAATGGAGAAGCACTTGTCAAAGCAGAATTCAACGCAAAAACAGCAATCTCACTCAAGCAAAGCAATAAATATTTCACCTATTTTGAACATGGTAGGAATGGGAGCTTGATATTTTTAAAAGTAACCTCACCAGTGATTAAAAAAAAGGAATAGTATAGACCATACATTTCTCATTACCAGTTTACATTCTACAGTTTAGAAGTTCCAGCACAAACTCCAACATGGTAACATGTTTTAAGAATGTAATGAATAAATGAAGGAACAGTGGGTCAGGTTAGCCATTGACTCACAGAGACACTGGACCTGAGGGTAATGTCTTTGTTTCCAAATCAATACGCACAGGTTACCGGACCATCCTCAAGTTGAGACAATGACACCTTCTTTGTACTTAAAAAATAGGTTCTCATCACTCTTTCAAATTCGAATAACTATTTACTCCCAATGAGGCATTAGTAAAGAGGAATAAACAATCATGGATTTTCCTCAGAGTGCTGCCTGCCTTGGGCCTTTTTAATTTTTAAGCACGCAAAGAAAAGGCACAACTCTGTCTTCTGTTCTTCGCCATCTAGTGCCAAATGCGGGCTACAGTTCTGTTCCAGTTGGAATGTTTTTCGTTATTCCTTTTATTTTATAAAGTGTCCCTTGAAAAGAGGCCTGGTGGGCTGATTCACAATGAGTTCCGCTAACTGCTTCGGCTTCCTCATTATGCATGGTACATCTGAAGCTAATGGAGCATCCATCGGCTCGGAGCTGCTAAGTTTGTAGAAGAAGGAGACACTATGCCACCGCTTCTATTCATTTCATCAGATACCCAGAGCCAGCACCAAACGCACCGATTGCCTTACATGTCACTTGACAGAGCTTGGACATTTTTTTTTTTTCATTCTTTTTCCTAATAGTGTGCTACCATATGCACACTTCAGAAATTGGCTGTGAATTAACTTACCAGGAAAAAATAACTAGTAGTGTCACTGGTATACAATTTAAGAAGTGTAGTAGTGATAATCTTGATCATTATATGTGCAGAATTTTATATTCCCTTTCCCTAGAGTAAATACAGCCTTAACAGGGTTATTTTAAGAAGTGTAACATCACATATTATTTTTATGAGGCTTTTATTATTTATGAAAATGCCTTCATAACAGTTCAGGTAAAACCACTGTGTGTTCTCTGTAAGTAGAACTGCTTCATTATTAAAGGGCACCAAAAAGAACAACTCATCACCAAAGATAGGCTTTCCTTGCAGTCACGCTAGTCGTTGAGACTAATTGGCCAACATTAATTAATTTGATGTGGCAAAATTTCAAACAAAAGTTATGTTTAAGCAGCAAAACACCATAGGGTATAAATTATTTATAGATGCATGGAATGAAGGTAATAAAACATTCTTTTAAATATAATATTTACTGGTTTTTAAACTTTTAAGTAATGATAATATGGAATATAATTTTCTTAAAGAATTGGCTCCACAAATAGAATCCCAAGAGTATAAATTATTTTCAAAATAGTTTACTTTTAGAAGGCTAAGTATGAATACAGCTTTGCTTATAAAAACAGAAGTTTTGCATGCACATATCCAGATGTGATTGTACAAGTGTACATTCTGTGCAAGTACAGTTATGTTGTAAAGGCCACTTTTATAACAAATTCCTTTTTTTTTACCCAGAAACTCTTTAAGTATTCTAAACATTGTGTTACTTTTGGGAAAGTGGAAAAGTGGGTGGGGTACAATTATAGTATATGGTCCAAGGCATTAATACATGTTATTATAGATAAATTATATTATGCTTTATCACAGGAAAACTTAAATGTAAAAACTGTAAGTGTAAAGAAATAGGACAACCTCCATTTGGTCTCCTCCCAGATAGTGGGAACAATTCCCCTCTGTTCTTTTTTTCTAAATAAAGATCTATTCCACTTATTCTATTAAAAAAGAGTAGAAAAACAAATTGAAAAATCACATTGCAAATACATAACAAATTTACAGAAAACATGTGCGGTACCAACTCACAAAAGTAACAAAATTCAATAGAGGATAAACATCCTCAATGTATAAAATATATGTATAAATGCTCTCTTATTAAATACAATGAAAGATGTTTGGAATTGAACAATCTACAATCTAATCCACAATTAAATTGAGAGTCTACATTTGAAAGAAAATCTGTGTAATTATTGAATTGGTAATAAGAGTATATACAAAAAGTACAATTATTTTTAATTAAAATGAATGTTATCCATTGCAAGGTTAAAATTAACTATCTATTCTCTGATATCTTCAGCTATGCCAATCAATATATTTTGTGTAAGTCACCAATTCAGAATCCATGTAGCTAAGGTGTAACTCTGCAGCACACGATTGAATTAATTCTCGACTTTCCTTGCATCTTTCCTTGCATGTTTTGTTTCTAGACTAATGAACAATAAACTCTTCCTTCCCATTTGAAACCTCTGCTATCAGCATTCTAGACCTGTGAGCTCTGACCAGAATCTCCCATCAAGCCTGGCTCACAGCATTATAAGACTTCTCTATACAGCATCTTCAAATCTTTCTGAACTTCTCCCATAAACCAGTTCTAAAGGATTCTAAACTAGATTGCTCTGCAGTCTCAACACTAACCCAACTTGTGGTACAAATTTATATCTGTTATTTTTTCATTCACAATGCCTGATATCCACAATTTGAGAGAGGAAATATTCATTTTAGCTCACAGTTTCAGAAGTTCTTAAAATTTATGGACATTTGTCAAAGGGTAAAACACACGGCAGAGGCCCAGCAAGAAGAAAAGACATTCACTGTATGGCAGACAGGAAGTTAAATGGTTAAGGAAGGGCAGAGCTATCATATATCTTTGCAGGTCATGTCTCAGTATGCCACGCATTAATGAGAAATTAAGAATATGGCATACTCTTACACATCAAATTATATAGTCAGAAAGTCAGTATTGGTTATATGTTGATTGTTTTCCAACATATTTAAATGCTGATGATATCCTTAAATGACAGGTGAATATTTTTCACATTAATTTATATAAACATCCCAATGCCATATTAGCTATTATAATTTGTGTTAGGAATAATATTAGATTTAACAAAAGTTTAAAAAGGAGTAAAATTTTTTCTTATACCCTACGGTTTTTGTTATTATCATCAATTTACGTACCTCTACTACACTTGTTTAATTGAGAAATTAGCATTAGTCTAACACTCTATACACTCTGTTAAGATTTTACATTTTCTCTACACGTTTTCTGATGTGGGATTCTTTACAAAATACAATATTAATTGTGCTACTAGGTTTTCTTTAATATTTTCAATCTGTGAGTTTATCAATTTTTCTTTGCTTTTTATGACTGTGTTTTAAAGGGTATTTAAAAAGTCAAATATTTTGTACAATATCCCTTTATTTGGATTTTTTTTTTTTTAGTATCCTTATGATTAGACTAGATAATTCTTTTGAGAAAAGGCCTCACTCTTTAGCCCAGGCTGGTCCTGGACTCACTGTGTAGTCAGAAAGGCCTGAGACTTATGACAATACCCGCGCCTCAGCCTTCTGAGTGCTGGGATTACAGGCATGCATCACAACACTGAGCTTAATGTGATGCTATGGAACTAACCTCAGGCCTAGTGCTTGCAAAGCAAGCACTTTAATTGCTGTGTCATTCCACCAGCCCTAGATTATTGCTCTTGAATTAGAATTCCACATAAATGAAGTCCCTTTTATATACATAGAATCAGGAGTGTATGGCATCAGCATGTCCTTACACTGATGATATTAATCTCTTTCACTGGAATTATATAGTGCCTTCCAGCTTTTTCTTCTCTAAGAAATTTATTTTCCTTTTCTATAATCTATTCTTTAGCACTTTGTCCAGAGGAATGGAATTAGGTTCTCTCTCCTGAAGACGGAACTCTCATCTATCTGTCTATCCATCCATCTGCCTGTCTAGCTATCTATCTGGTTATTGTCTACGTATTATTCTTAATAAATTTTAATGTAAATTTTGTTTGTACTGTTTGAGGCTGAAGTAGGAAGATTGAAACCTTGAGCCAATTCTGAGCAACTTGGTGACTAAGCAAGAGCTTGTCTCCAAATAAAAACTGAAAAGATCTGGGAATTAACTCATTGTGAAGGCCCTGGATTTTATCTACAGTGCTAAAGGCATGGTGGTGGGGTGGGATGGAAATGGTCTCATTAAATCTTTATAACATTGAGTACTAGGCAAAATAAAATACATTTTAAGAATTTTAAAATTTTTGTCATATATGTGATATATATATATCACACACCTACATAAGAATTTAAATACAAAATGTCATACAGAAGACACAAGTATTAGGTAGGTGACTAGATTATTGGGTTAATAAAATCTAGTATATTAATCCATTGAAAATTTCATGCTTTACCATAAGGTAAGGCCTGGTTTGAGGGATGGTTCACTCTCAGGTTGCCTGGCTTGGAACAGTATACTCTTGACTCCAGCTCCACTTTTCTCTCTGTTTCCTGTCACCATGTCGGTACTCGCTTTTCTCCATCATGTCCTTCATCACGTTGATGGCCAACAGTGAACTGACTGAGACCTTGGAAATTAACCTCTCCTTTTAGTTGTGAGGGCTTGGTATTGTGCCTCAGTTACAAGACAGTGACTAAGACTACCTGTGAATATATGCATACATACATGTATTTACTTATATATTTACATGATGAGTTTCATAGTTTCTGAGATTAGAAGACATCACATTTCACAAGAACACAACGCAAAAATAACCACAGGGAATAATTCATTCGAAAACATTTTTATAAAATACATATGACAAAAGAACACATAGAGCAAAATTAAGACACGAGAAATTTAATTATTTAGATATATTTTAAAATTGAAAAGGTTTAGAATTTAAACTCTGGAGAGTTAGTGATCTGCAATACACAGAATGTTGGAATTTTATAACATTCCACTTAGTATTCTGTGTGACACAGAGACACGGAGTGTTTCAAATGCTCCAAAAACAGGCAAACACCATGCTATTATTATACACATTAAGTAACGTGGACAACACTCTAAGTTTGTTATTTTTATTTGGTAGTCAATGAGAAAATACAAGCTACTGGAGGCACATAGCTCTGTCGAGATGCTTTCCCCTTCTGGGCAGAATCCTTCCTTCCTTCTACTTTCACCCTCCCTTCTTCCACCCTGCTTTTACCTGTGGATTTTCTCTGGTCAAAGTCAACATGTCACACAGACCCAACCCACCAGTATCCAGCCTCTCTTGCTCTGATGCTGACTCAACAATGGGTATTTCAAAACATAACAAGAAGTACTAGGTTTTATCTGTTTGTCATCTATGAGAATCTTCCATCTTTTATAGTCTAGTGGTGGTGAGACTAAATGTTATTGTATTCAAAATCTTCTGTCCTTCTACTACACTTGGTCCACATGGAAATATGCAGATTTTATTGGGTGAGTGTCACTGAAGAACCTCTGCATCAGCATGCCGCTCAGCCTGTAAGGCTGCCTCTGCCTCTTCAGAAGATGCTCACTAGCTTTGGAATTGGGGCCAGAGGGTTAGCTGTGTTTGATAAACATCACTTGTACTGGATGGGGGAAAAAGTGATTATGCCTTTAAAAAGTGAAGAGAAAAGAAGCATTAAATACAAGAACTGAACCATGAAGGTCAGACTAGCATTTTATATAAGTAAAACATGTAACATCTTGATAGTTTTTTTTAAAAAAAAATCTCATTTCAACACTTGTAATCTCTTGCTAAAGCTTAAAAGTATATCAATGGAGGTCTATTATATGTGTAAATCGATAGCCCAGCCATGTTTTTGACTATTATCTGTTTCAAAACTGTTACAAAAAGATAATAGTGAATGGTACTATATATTATTTTGAAAGAAATGCTTCCTAAGCCCCTGGGAGTCATGGTCAAGCTAATCAGGGTTTCAGCCAAGAAGGAAAAGCTGGATGTTTACTGATCTACTGGCCGGCTGTGTGCCAAAAAGGAACCCAGTTAGGGAGGGAGACCGGTATGTCCTCGTGCAAATTGAATAGTAGTTAGTGAGAAAGAAAACCTCTTATTAATACTATTTATACAACTTTTTCATAGCTTTAAAATTGGTGCTTCATTCCACTTGTCTTCATCTTCAACTTATGCTCCTTAATGAAGAGACCAAAGCATAGTCAAGAGCTGATAGCACTCTCCTCTGCCTTTGTGAGTGCTTGACATCATAAAGCAGAATACTAGAAAAAGCAGTAGCTGGCACATTTTTTTTCTTTCTATTCTAAGAAAATAATTTGTTCACAAGTAACTCTGAATGAAACCTCTTCCAAAATTGATTTCTGGCTTCTCTGGGGTTTTGTCCTAAGTTCCTGTCACATTTTCAATTGTTGTGTATCTCTGACCTCTTCATGTCAAAAAAAAAAGCAAAGAAAGAAAGGAAAAATAAAAGAATAAAAATCAAAAAGGAAAGCTTGCTTCAACAAATGTCCTTTTGGGAAGCCTTTCTTGTTTCTCTATGTTTCCTTCTGATACTAGTCAATTGATTACTCTTTCTTCTCTTACCAGAGAAAGTCCTTCTTTCTCATATTTTTAAATATAATTTTTATACTGGTGGTCTGCAGCTTTCTATCTCCATCCACTCTGGGTCTCCTTGGGCCATGAGCAGGAGGACTGAACTTCAAACAGATAGGAGTTATGACACCGCTAGAAGATGGCCACGTTCAAAACAGGATGGACCCTTCTCATAATCAGTGTTCTTATCTCCCTTTATTTTCCTTTCAGCCATTCTCTAAACTCTGCACCAGGGTTCTTAACTCATCGTGTGTCCCGTCTTCTTCACTTTTGAGTTAATTTTCTACAACTTCCTGTACTTGCAGATGGTTTTTCTTTTCATTTCCTGCCTTCATTCTCCTTCAAGTCCCTTCAGCTCTCACCGGTGTTCTTCCCTTGAATTCACCTCATTTCCTTTGAGTTATTGTTCTTGAATACAGAACCAAGTACATCTAACTATGTGCATCCTACCATGTGAAAAGACTAAGTCAGATAAAGTGCAAACTCTAGCCTGGTCTGCAAATGTTTGTCTTACAATTCACCTGCCCTTTAGTTCTTCTATTTTTTCCTCTGTCTAAATCTTTCCCTCCCATCTCGATGCACTTTGCACACTTTTTTATCAGAATAACATTTTTACCTAGTTTAAAGATAATAAAAGTAAAAATAAAAAATTATGTACATACTCTAAATTTACATAAGTAGAATGAAATTAAATCAGAAACTAATTAAAGATCCTTTAATGTAAAATCTTAGAAATCTAAACCATCAATATTTTTCTTCAAGATTAAAATGTGAAAATGATTTATTATGGTATTTAATCCTACAGATACAATATGTCCATGCATTAGTTTGAGTGTCAAATTAAGCTTTATCTTTACTTAGTTCTAGTTCTAAAATATGAAAATATTTTCTTACCAGTTACATCTATTTTCTTGTAGTAAAATATGGATTACAAAACAAGCTGACTTGGAGTGCAATGGGCAGGTCAAGAAATGCTTTATCCCCCTACCCAAATCTCTAACAACTCTGCCAAGTGCGGCAAGGAAACATCGAAGAACTCTCACGTGCCAGCTGGAGAGGGAAAAGCGGGCCTTTCTTTATTTTATTCATTTATTTTATTTTCCACTCAAAGAACTCCCTCACCTTCCAGGTTTCAGGGAAACTGGCATGTGTAACGGGAATGACTTCCTGATGAAGGCTCTGTACATACAGCAGCATGACAGAGACCTCGGATATGGAGGAAAGGAAGGAAAGGCAACACCCATAACCTCAGGTGCAAGAACATGTAAGTGGCAAGGAAGGATGCTCGCCAGCCCTCTGTACAACATTAAGTTCCTAGCCGGGGACTGCAAAATTGTTCTTTGTTTTGTAAGCTTAACTTTGTGATATTCTCTTCTCTCTGATACATCCTAAGAAAGTCCTAGGACAAGTTGAAGGGAGCGGTAAGCCATTTCTGGAGAATTAATCTCACCATTCCTCCAAAAGTTGGTTTGTAATACATCCTTTTTCTATTACTGCAATAGGTGGCCACTATGTTAGGGCCAAGAACGAACAAATTTAAGAAAAATTGGCCTGTGAGTGGCTGGTAACAGAAGTTTTTCTAATATCATTCAATTAAAAAGCAGTCTTTTCTGATACAGTTCTGCTATAATTCTTTTGAAAAAGTTAAAATGCCTAAGTAAATATTTAAATTTTTCTAAAATCTTTTTTAAAGTGAACTATAGCCATGGGTAAGCTTAAAAGTTATTTTAAAGTTTTTGATACTTTATCAGTGACATGCCGCTAGAAGAGCACATGTAGAGCATTTATAGTAACACTTAGAGGAAGTCACGATGTGTGAATGTACTGATTTCTCAAAGTTATATTATAATGGATTACTAACACATGCTAATAAAAAAATAGAAGTAACACTGGTCAACAGCTAACTAATTTTTAAAATAAACATTCAACTTTCACAATAAGGGGGATTCTTTCTCTCATTTTCTTTAAAAAAAATTGCCAAAGGTCACACAAGCAATCTGGAAAAGAAGCCAAGAATGAATTTCAAATATACTAGCATGGAGTCCAGAGCTTCCCCTCAATATTACTCCAGTTAAAACTTACAAAAGATTTGTCCACAACTCGTCCTTTCTGTGTCTGAAGAATGCCTTCTTTGAAAGGAAACTTTCAATTTAAAAATGTTTAAAACATGTACTTTAAAGATCATTTTAAACTAATTTTAAAATAAATTAATCAAACTCAGATAATTTTATGTGGCACTTGACACATGGACAATTTTCTTATTCTAATCAGAAGAATTGAATATAGAAGGAAATATTTTGAAAGACTACAGACTGATTGCTCCCAATGCTAGGAAATGTAAACAAGCGTGTCCAGAGCTAAAACACGATTTCACTAAACACTGCTTGGTGTGAATCGTGCCCCACAGAGTTGTTTCTCGGCAATTCATCTTGTCTATAATGAGAACCAGTGGGGTAAATTTGCATGCACTGAAGACACATAAATGACACCATTGATTACCCAGTGCCAGCACAACATGCTTCTTCCTGCGGACACACCAGTCAATGAAATTATAATAAACACAGTCAAGAGACATGCAGAAATCAGATATCAAAAAAGTAGTTCACTTAATCTTGGGAATTATGTCCTAAGTGCATTCCTTTCAACATTTCCATTTGCATTTTGACATTTTTTTGTATTATTCTTACAATAATGTTATTGAAAAGCATCATGTTTCATTAAGTGGAGATAATGCAGTTTTGGGGGTATAATCTGGTTTTTATCCTCAAAAAGTTTTATAGACTTAGAAAAATTAATCACTTGTTGTGCATACTGGAGAATCAGCTAAATGACTTTTTTTTAAATAGAAGATCTCTGCTAGTGAAACGTTAGACTATGGTGGGAAGGCCAACGAGTAGCTTAGCAGACATTAGGTTGTCCAAAGATACAAATAAAATTTAATTAAACAGACCTAGCTGTCTTAGCTTCATGCGCCTATGGGGATGCTGATACACTCTTCCTAGAAATAGATTCAGGGTAGAAATCTTGGAATTGTGATGCAATAACTTAATTTTGACTTCTGAGAAGAAAACTACATACATCTTTATCAAACATAGACAGGTATAGCAGTCAAGAGACTTGTAATATACCACTAATTACAACAGGGACCATTTTTTTAACTCTATCAAGGCCATATCACATCTGGTCTTAATATCCTTCATCTGTGCAATAAGTTTGGTGCTGGCTTGAAGAAGTTAGGATTCTTTTCACCTGGGAAGATTAACTTTCAAAAAACAAAACTTCTTCACTGAGATATTATCAATGATGTTATATTTCTAAAAAGAAATTTTAATTGACCTAAGATGGAGTACATGCACTTATGACACTAAATCATTTTCTATTTTAAAACTGATGTGCACGTACAATTTTCACTGGACAAATACTCACTAAATGCCAAGCATGTCTGGGGGCTGAGGTAAAAGAATAATATAACATAGATACTGTCCTCAAAATGCTGTATTGTGTCATAGAAAATCCAATCTTCATTAGTGTCCTCTCAAACTCTTGTGAAGCAATGTGAACAGCTTGCTTTGCACATAACAATCACCTCCTTCAAGATGGTGGAGCTTACTCTGTAACTGGAGTTATTATTAAGAGTCAGAACCACTTCTTGGAACAAATAGCTCATTATGATTCCAGACATCAAGTTATATTAGAAAGTAACAGTGGTTTGAAAAGATACCATACAGACTGGCATAAATACAGACAAGTTGATCAATGGAAAAAAAAAACTGAAAATGCAGAGACAACCTCAAGTACCCTCAACTACCTGATCATTGATAAAGGGGCCAACAATTTACATTGGGAAAAGGATAGTCTCTTCAAGAAATGACGTTGGGAGAACTGGTTATTCACATGGAGAAAAACGAATCTAGACACTCATATATCACTGTGTACCAAAATCAAATCAAAGTTTATCCAAGACATAGGTAGGTATCCAAATAGAAACATTGAATCTTCTACAGGACAAAATAGGCAAAATTCTTGAACTACAGGAAGGAGCAAGGACTTTCTTAACGGCCCCCAGAATCAGCAAATAGGATAACATCAAATTAAGAAGTTTTTGCCTGCCCCCCCATCCAAAAAAAAAAAACTATTAACAGAGTGCAGAGAGAACCAACAGGACGAGATTTAAAAAATCACCTACACCTCAGACAGAAGGCTAATAATAGCAAGAATATATAATGAACTAAAGAAAAAAAAAACCCTTAAAATCAAAGACCCAATTAAAAACAAGAAACTGAAATAAATAGTTCTCAGATGAAGAAGTACAAATGGCTAGCAAATACATGAAAATTTTCAACACCCTTAGCCATTACAGAAATGCAAATTGAAACATGACTGAGATACCATCTTACCCCAGTGGGAATGACATATACCAACAACTAGAACAGAAATGATACTGGCAAGGTTTGGGGAAAAAAATAAACCCTTCCACATAGCTGGGGGGAACTCGCACAGACAATATCGAAAGCAGTGTGGAGTTTCCTCACCAGGCTGAAAAGAAATACTTCATTCAATTCAGTGATATCATTTTTATATTTCTTCCCAGAAGTGTTAA
The DNA here is from genome assembly GCA_004027205.1 of Ctenodactylus gundi. Lineage (NCBI taxonomy): Eukaryota > Metazoa > Chordata > Mammalia > Rodentia > Ctenodactylidae > Ctenodactylus > Ctenodactylus gundi. Next base: position 234,787 of record PVKB01001796.1, read on the forward strand.
AAGCAATGTACAGAAGAGCTACCTATATACCCATGTCTATAGCAGAATAACTAACAATAGCTAAATTGTGCTAATATGGAAATATGCATCAACAGATGGATGGATACAAAAACTGTGATATCTGTACAAATTTGAGCACTCCTCTTCCATAAAGACAGATAGGTTGGAGGCATTTGTTGGTCAATAGACACAACATGAGATTATCATGCTTAGTGAAGTGAGTCAGACTCCAAAGGTAAAATACTGTGTGACTTCTCTATAATGAGAAGCCCAGAATATAGGCAATGTATGGAGACAATGGGTGAGATTTGGGGAGTCAGGGGAAAGTGGTAAGGTACAGGGGAGTCAAAAATAGGAGCGAAAGGGATTGTAAGGATGCTGCAATGTGTATATGCAAAAAATTCTCAAGTTTAATGTTACTGTTGGATATCATATATACAATGCATATATAAAATTTGTGCATATATGTATATATACATATATTAATAAAATGGGGAAAAAGGCACTGTCTACAACTGCCAGGAGACATCGCTGTCTTTTACCTTGATGCCTGATCTTGAAAAGACAAAGGTGTTCTGTCTTGGCCTGTGTTCAGGTATTTTCCCTGAAATTCGGGCTTCTCTTGACACTAACCCTACATCAGATTAAATTTTCTCTTTCATTCAAAGCTTAATGGTGGCTCTGGGGACACTGTCAACTTTATTTTGCACTTAGGAATTTTATAAATCATTCAATTCACAACAATTTTTTTGTTATGAATAAAAAATCAAATTTCTAATATTGCTTAAATTAATTCACATATCATATTTAAGAAAATTTAAAAAATAATAAACATTATTTCCAAATGTCTTCCAGAGATTGGAATTTAGATTGTAATTTTAGTTGAATAGAATATCTAACTTCTTATAATTGGGATCGATGCCATGACTGTGATGACCCTGATGTGTGGATATTAAGTCCATTGAGAAAAGTCTACTTCTCTGTCATTTACCTGCTTTGTAATCTCCGTGAGCAACACCATCTGTACTCTGAAATTAAATTGAAAATGTTTGAGTGACTAGGAAATTGAAAAAACATGTTGTGTAGGCATCCATGTTCTCATGGCTCATTTAGTCTTGGTCTCTGATAACATGTAAATTTTTAATACTGTGCAGATGCTTACATTTGTAGAATTGATTTAAATAATTGCATGGTGGGGGTTTTGCATTTATATGATGCATCACAGTTACATTGAACTTGATTATTTTGTGAACATATATCGTGTCAACATTTCAATGTCTTCTCCTCCATCCCATTCTCCTATTATCACATCTATTTTGTTCCGTAAAAGGCCTGTATTCTGAGTGACTCAGTTAACCTTCTGTGCTTAACTCACTTTACTAAGCATTATGGTCTCAAGTGAGTTTTCTCTAGGGTACTGCTTTAAAATAAATAAATAAATAAATAAGCAAATGGCTTATTTTCATTGCAATTAGATTCAATTTTTTTTTGGGGGGGGGGGTTTGTATATGAAACGTCCCCCAAAGTCTTATGTACTTGGATCATGTAGCTTATGGATAGATTCCATGTGCTATTAGGAGGCGTGGCCTAGTAAGAAGTGTTTAACTTTTCCTTGATTTTCATAGGAACTCATAGTGAAGAGTTTGCTGTGTGTGTCAGAGGAGACATTGGACTTGGACTTTTTAACAGTGCTGGAACTGTTAAGGTTTTGGCAACTTTTCAAGAAGGATTCAATGCATCCTGCATAAAAAAAAGTGAATGTGAGTCTTTAGTGGGGTGAGGGGAATTATACCAGGGTGGAGGTCTGCAGTGTCCCCCAAAACCCTCATATATTTGAAAGTTATGGATTGATATGGATTTTACATGTTCTTAGGAGAAAGGGCATAACCGAGAAATAGATTGCAGATAGTATGGCAGATCACCAAGGGTAAGGCCAGGAAAGATAGATTCCTGCCCCGCTTTCCTCCCACGCGGAGTCTTTCTTCTATGATGGTATGAATAGCTTGTCTCCACCTTGACCTCCATGAAGCCCTTCCACCCTTGCTGGCTGCTTACGAAGGTAGTGAGATCTTCTGAAACTGTGAGCTAAAATTACAACTTTCTTAAGCTGTGGGTGTCAAGTATTGTTTTCAGCAGTGAAAAAGTAACTAAGACATAAAATAAGTATGACATAGAATAATTCTGTAAAAAGATATTATTTTATTTAGGTCTTTTGGAGACAAATTCTCACTCACTCTTATAGTCCAAGCTGGTCTTGAACTTACTTTCTTGTTCAGACACTGGCCTCGACTCACAGCAATCCTCCTCCTGTCTCAGCTTCATGTGTGCTGGGATTGCAGGCATATGCCACCCCACCCAGTTTATAAACAGAAAGGGGCCGGGGAATGGAACCCATAGCCTTCTGCTCACGAGGCAGACACTATTATCAGCTACACTATTCCTATAGCACAAAAAGCTTATTACTTTAGAGGAGAGACTGCTTTGTGCCAACAATCTTTTCATACTTATTAATAATTTTGGTGAATTTTTTGGAGTTAATACAAAAGTCATTTTAGTTTTTTTAAGAGGTGAATATTAAATATTGTCAGCTCCATCACCATGCTCTCTAATATCTACACTTAAGAACACCAAGCATAATAATAAATTAATGATAATAATACCTCACATCACCAGAATTTTAAAATTACCAGTGCTTTTCAGAATATAGGCCTTATAACACAAGAGACTTAAATAGGAAGCTTGTTCCATTATTTATTTATTCTATGATCTTAAGATAATTGCAATCTTTTTAGATGATAATAAATATATCTGATAAGACATCTTTAAGCTTTATGTACAGTAATATAGGCAAAAGAGCTTATTTTTCTCAGTAGGAGATGCTTAATAATTATCAGTTTCTATGTGAACAGCTTGAAATTTCCAAACATTCAAGAAGTGCACTTGGAAAACCATTTTAGACTCAGATATAATCCTCGTGAGAAAGCGATATTCAATTATATCAGCAGTGTCTTGGGCAGTGATGCATATTTTGCTGTAATCACGGATGATACATGGGGTAATGAAAAAAAGCATTTTAGAGGAGAGAGAAAGAGAAAGTTATGCCAATTTTTCTGAATGACAAATGTCCTTGCTGTACAGAAAATCATAGTGAAAACTTGTCAATAGAAATGAGGAGATTTGAGATGAATGGTTTGAACCAAAAATTTAAAGAAGAGAAGAAGGGACTCCTGTGATGGAGGATGTAAAAGCAATATTCTGTCATTCTGCTGCTGATAACTTACTTTTTTTCCTTTCTATTGTTTTCTATCTCTTTTTGTTCAATGACCTTTTTAAAATTTTATTTTGAATATGTCTCATTATCCAGTGTCCTTTAAAGAATAATGATTATTCAGTTTATCACCATTTTATTTGATGGTTATATTCTGCCACTGTTTATTCATCTTTTGTCTCACTGGCCAGCTCTTTAAACCCATAAATATAACCACTGCCTTGGTTTTTTTTTTAACCACTCAGTGTTTATTTCTGTGTTTTCCAGTTCCTAAGCCCAATACTCAGCTGCAGCTACTCTAATAAATTATCCAGCACTTCCTCATGACAAAAGCTATTGACCTTGTCTCACTTTTCATCTTAATCTAATACTCTGTGACATTTTGTTCAATTGATCACTGGTGTATTTAATAAATCATGCATATATAGCACATTAATCTAAATATAAAAATATGATGATCATCAAATCTAATTGCATATGATTCATTAATGAAACAAGGCACTCATGAAAGAATACAGAAATAAATAAATCCCCGAATAGCAATATACAGTTAATTCTTGCAACTCTGTTTTCTGTGTATTCTCCCAACCGCCTCTGCTAAGTCCAGCTTTCTGTCTGCAACTATTTTATGTGCTTTAGATGTAAAAGTTACTTTATCAATGTGTACTGCTTTTTGTCCCTGGAATTACTGACGTCAACAATTTCCCTTTTCAAAAATTGTTTGTGCTGAAGACTCACAAAGTTTCTTCCTAATTCTGATCTTTGTTATGTCTGATTTCAAATTTCTGTCTCCTCAAAAAATCCCTCTGGATACCTTCTTTTCCTCAACCCATGGCTTAAATGCATTGACTGATTACACTGTCTATTTTTTTTTTTTTTTTCCCTGAAATAGAGTGTCGCTCTGTGGCTCAAGCGAGTCTTGGACTCACAGCAGTCCTCCTGTCTCAGTCTCCCGAGTGCTGCTGGGATTACAGGCGTGTGCCACGCCCAGTTTATGTGGTGCTGGGGAATCGACCTCGGGTACTTAGCGCTTGATTTGGCACGTGGTAGTCATGCGCTTCAACCGCTGGGCCATTCCTCCAGCCCGTCTTAAACTGTTTTATGCTTAGTACTGTGCACCGCATTTGGGGAAGTAAATGCAGCAATATTTTCCTTCTCTATACTCTATCTTAATTTATTTACATGGCTATAATAAAACGCCTCCAAACGGGTAATAAAGCTCAACCGTTTATGTCCCAGGGGGATGGAGAGGCACTGGCAAGTTCAGTGACTGTTGAAACCTCTGTGGTTTTGTCAAAGTGCCCTCTCCCGGCAGAACACTGTAGGTGAACGCACTGGATCGTGCTCTCTAACAAAGCAGTGGTCCATTTGAATCCATAGCACAATCACCTGATGAACAGCCCTTCTCTTAATACAGCACAATAGAAATGAAGTTTCGAAATGAATTTCACAGGGCACTATTCCAAGCATGCGATACTGATCTCAAAATCCAGAGCCCACCTCCAGCCAACACCGGTGAATGCCACGCTCTTTAATCCCAGCACCAGCACATCGCGAGAGTGTCGCCTTGCAGGGTCCTCCCTGACAGCCCTGTATGGCCACTTACATCTGTGTGTGCTCAGAGCAGGTGTGTAAAGCTGGATGGCGAGGCCGCTTGGTGACGGTGTAAACATCACAGTGTAATTGTACAAACCTAAGTGATAGAGCCCACTGATGCACAGGGCGTGCGATACAGGGTACCATTCTCAGGCTGCAACCTGTGCATCTTGCTACCATTGTGAATATGACTGCAGCACGGTGGTAATTATTTGTATGATTAACCACATCTAAACATAGGGCAGGTACATTTAAAATGCTACACAATAGAGCATTCCTGTGACTTCATGATGTTCTGTGGCACTACCATCATGTATGAAATGGTCGGGCCACTATGTCATCATGTGGCACATGACAGAAATTGAAAATTTTAGACTTCGATCCTAAATACTAAAAAGCCAATAAACAAAATACAGAGGATGCCATGCAACACACTACAATTTAATCAAAATCAGTTATTTGTAGACAAGGAAAGAGAAAACAGCAGAAGACAAAGAATTACTATTTCTAAACTTTATACTAATATAGCATTTAGTTTTATTGATGCTTATGGAAGATTAAAGAAGATGGTCAAGGTGAAGGAGGAAATATTAAAATATTAGAAAAGTAATGGATTTGGTTCTTCAGCTAGTATGAGAGACGTGTTAAAAGAGAAAGGTCTTTGATTTCTATCCATATTTACATATAACAGTAAAGTTAATTTCTAGTTGGGTGATATGACCCAGTTTATAAAAATCTTTTGTTCTGTTCAGTCACTTTTACTAGAGGGACATCATATACACAGGGAGCTTTTTAGCCTAGCAAAGCTGTAGATAGCCATTGACAAATATAATTAAAATCATAGTAAGTGTTAGTTTGTACCTACACCTTCTGAGTTTCTATGCCTTATTAAAATTAAATTTCATCACCAAAGTCAGTAAGATACTATAGACTGATGATAACAGAATTATGTGAACTGTACTTCATGTTCAAATATCCAAGAATTTCTAATATTAAAGGTAAAATATAATGTTATTTTGTAAACATTCAAATCAAATCATTTTTAAATACAATTTTTATCTGTATAGGCCATACCCCTTATATTCCATATGGACATGTATATAAGAAAAAATAAAATGTCATCACGTTTGTAAAAGTGATGTTTAAGTACTACAGGTTAAATGGTTAACCTAGAAAAAGAGGCAAAAAAAAAAAAATCCTGTTTTGGCTTGGCTGTTTTTGTCCTTCTTTATTTCAGAAGTCACTTGGCATGTCTGCAGCGAGGCATGTTAACCTTTATCCTGCCTCCCAGGAGTCTGGTAATAGAGCAAACTGTGAGGCTTCCCATCAAAGATGAGCAATGTGTCCAAGGGCTCAGGGGTTTGCACTTCAGCTTGATGAGTCTTGATTGCTTAGCTCCACACATGAGCTTATGAAGTAAGTACTTGAACAATCCTAACATACTTTTCATTCCAAAAAGGAGTAAAAAATACAGACCAGAAGAAATTGCTGGATATGCACGCATGTGTGTATGTGTCTGAGTGTGTATATACAAGTGAGCTAAGTGATGTTAGAAATTATTTTCTATAACATCATGAAATTATTACAGAAACACTACAGATAGAGGTTTAAGAAGATCCTTTAAAATATTTGCTACATGTAAAAATGTATTTCTTCTTTTAAAAAACAAAATTATTGTAATTTATTCTCTACTTCACATTTGATCCATTTTCTACCTTTCTTGATTTTACAGTACTCTTTAGGGGAATGACTATGGATACCAACTCATCAATGACTTTCCTACTAGGTTTAAATAATGGATGATGCTGATTGGATATTAAAAATAATCAGACATTTTTTTTTCTTTCTCTGAAGTAGTTCTAACAGAACTACTAGGAGGGTAGGCTGCACAGGGAGTTCGATTGCCTGCTGCCATGGTATCAGACCTCAGCAAAGCTTCATATGCACACTTGTGGGTTGAAATGTTAAGTCTAGAAATGCTGCTGCGATTACAAGAACGCTCCCTTCAGTAACCTTTGCCGGTTCTCCTCACCTACCTTCCTAATTCAACAACAACACCCTATCAATACACCCTTTTTATATAAAACACATGAAAAATTCTCTCTCTCTCTCTCTCTCTCTCTCTCTCTCTCTCTCTCTCTCTCTCTCTCTCTCTCTCTCTCTCTCTCTCTCTCTCTCTCTCTCTCCTTCTTTCTTTCCTCCCCCTCCCTCCCTTCTCCTTGTCTCTAGTTTCTTGACACAGTCCAAACTGGCCACCACCTTCATATGCTGGCCTACACTCAGTGCTTCAGCCTCCATCTGCCTGCTGGGATTACAGCTATTCTCCACTGTTAAAAACCTCTTTAAAGAGTTCCAGCTCAGTGTACTGCTCATTCTTCTGGAGACTTGACTGAAACAATGTCATTATGAGGCACTGAGGATGCCACAACAAAAGATAGCTTATTCAAGTCTAAAAAAAGAAAGAAATATAAATCTTTTTTATAAATAAAATCAACAAACAATTCCTACAAAGCTTGTTTTCTGTTCAAAAAATTATGCTACTTTTTTGTGATTTTTGAATTAGAAAAGAAAGGACTCAATTTTTAAGTACAAAGAGAAAAACAAAGTAAAATTTAAGAAGACATTAACATTGTCAACAGCTAGATGAATAGTTTTCAATTGAAGTTTTGGTTCACCATTAAATTGCACTATCAAAAAGAGCAATTTTTGGAAGGTATAAGAGACTAAATAGAAATTCTAATTAGAATAGAATTAAATTGTCATAGTAAGTTATAGTGTGGATTTTTTCATAGACCTTAATATATTAAGAACAACATGTTTATGAATTTGGATACAATGAAAATATAGTGCTTACTGCAAGTTCCTTTTGAACGTTTGAAAGTATCTACTAGAACGTAAATCTATGCCTTTGTTACTTGGGCAGATTTTGTGAGGTTTTGTCCACATTTGGCTTCGGTGGAGGCTTCATTGTGGCTCTGCCTTCTAAGATTGAAGAAGTCATCATTCTTTAGGACGTTGATACAAACTAAAGAAAACGTCTAAGGGTGGAATGCAATGAAAGAAAGAACTGTTTTCCACTTAATGCCTCCTGTGTAGAATATCAATGAGACTCTATCTGACCTCAAAGCTCTGTTTCCTGCTTGCTGCTTAACAGCAAAACAGATACACACTTAGATACCTGTACAGATTTTCCCTCTGGAAACCGTGCCGGAGATCTATGAACTGACAGGAAAATCTTCATTTTTCCAATCTCAGGAAGCAATTACTTTCCAAAAGCAGGGCTAAGTATTCATGTTCTATTTTAGAAAGCATGCATACCACGAGGGGAGCCCTGAGGCTCAATACCCAGCACTAACCTAAATAAATAAGTACTTAAGTAAGCAAATAAATAAATAAAGTGCATGGTTTACGCTAGATTGCCTCTCAGGAGGAAAAGCACTGTAATCTTCAAATCCAAACGAAACCACACTGCATAGCGTTCACCATCAAGGGAAAATGTCACCTAGGGATGCCTAGGATCGTCCCTGCAGCTGACTTCTTCACAGTCTAGGCTTTCTTTTCTAAGGTCCCATGATATGACTGTGTGCACATTTAAAAATCTCTCGATGCTTCTCTTTTGTTTCTTTGCTTTAGAAAGATGTTAGCGCTACTGCATTTCATTATTTGTCTCAGCGAGCTCGCAGAGTATCAGTGCTATTGCATCACAATGAAAATCTGCTGTTGCCCTTTCTCTGGTTTAACAGAAAGGAATGGGTGGAAGACAGAAAACTTTCCTGCCACAATTTATTGAACAATCCAAAAATCTGAGTAAGTTACTTTAATCTTTTGTAGGAAATTCCATATTTTCTGTTAGTATACAACTGGACTATTACCACTTCTTTCACAGAAAACACATTTAAATGAGACAGAAGTATAACAAGTGTTCTATAATATGTGTCTTATTACATTTTCTGTGTGTGTACTTACACATGCACATACGGTCATGAGAGGTTTGACTTCAAAATTTCTCAAGTTGCAGTGGTGTGAAACCAATAATACATAGACTAGAAACTGTATTTCCAATTTTAAGTTTTGATCTTTCCTTGATCTACAGTAAGGCTCTTATAATTCTGGGAGGCATCCACAAGTTGCAGTTTCCAGTCAGACTCTCAGCTGCAAGAGGGAACAGTAGATAGGTACTCTGTAGCATTCTGGTTGTTCAGTGACAAGATTTGCTACTCTAGGTGTATTAATTGTATTTTTAATCAAAAATTACCTTTATCTGATGATGTATCTGTGTAACCTCATGGCGTGACTAGGAGCATTTCATGTAACATCTGCCTTTTTGAAGTATAGAGGCCATATGATCTGTAATAAATAACCTATTACATATGTATAAAATAAACTTGTCAAAAATATTAGGGGAAGAATTAATAAATATAATTTTTAGTTTTATGTAGAGAAATATTTGGGCCACTCTTGACCAGGAATTATTTATTTACAGAATGGAAGTTTAGAATTCCATATTTGGTATACTCTCTAATTCCCAGACTCAGTATTTTTACTTCTAACAATAATTGTGCGCTTGAGCTTCCAAAGTTAGATTTTTTTTTTCCTTTATGAGACAAGTGGTTTCTCCATAGACCTACCTCTGCTGAGCACATAACCAATATCCGCTCCTCCTCAGCCCAATGACAGAACATGCAAATATTGGCTCTAGGAGCTCAGAGGCTAGTATCCGACAACAAAAAAAGGTAGAGCTGACAACTTTATTTTTGGTAAAAGTGACTGAGTATTAAATCAAACTTGGAGAAAGGCCTTATTTCTTTGTGCCTCCTCTTCTGTTCCTTGCTATGAAAAGAAAACCCGGTACACCTGTGAATGGGGCTTAGCGATGTGGGGCTAGCGGGTTCTTCCATCTCCGCAAAGCTAGCTTTAAACTATTTTTCTTACTCACCATCATAAATAACCTCCTTTGATTTGGTTAGCAATGATCAAACGAATCTATTGTGCACTTTGGAGAAGTTACTTGAACTTCCCAATTTTTATTTTTATCTCTACAAAGTAGAAATTAACACAAGTAATTATTTCATTTGTGAGAAATGAAATACTTTATTCACTTACCAAGTCAGGGAGCTTGTGCTATAAAGTGTTATCCTCTGGCTTCTGTAACGCAAAAGGATGTGTAACAAGGCTAATGCCCACAAGGGCTCTACTTTTAGGGAAAAGTACAGCCAAGACACAAATAAATCAGAGAGATTCTTAGCAGAAAGTAGTTAGTGATGTAAAAAATAAAATAAAGCAAATTTTTTAAAGTGATAGAAATATGATTGTGATGGAAGCTATTTTAGACTGATACATTAACATTAAATTAAGAAACCCCCTGAAGAGTATCAAGGGTGCAACACTTTTTTTAAAGTTCAGCCTTATTATTTGAAAGTCATAATTTGAACAACATTGAGAATGGAGCGTTCACAATGACATAAAACCATACAAACTTATATTCAATTATGTTTCTAATTCGTTTTGGTCAGGCTGTTTTCAGGGAGTTTCATGTTACAACTGGGATATTTAGATTTCTTTCATATTGAGACATCACGCAGCCATTGTTTTTGTTGTTGGTGGTGGTGGTTAGTTTAATTTAGTTATGTTTTGCTTTCTTCAATTCAGGAAGTGAGCATGGAACAAAAGTGGGAAAGGTTTATCATGTGAGTAGGCGGAGTGCATCCCTTTGTCTACTCAAGGTTTGCTAGGATGCCCCTAAATTACTTAGCTTTGCAATATGTTTTTTAGACACAGGCCCTCTCCATGTAACCCAGTTGGCCTCAAACTTTATCTTCTTGGCCCAACCTCTTGAACACTGAGTTATAGGAGTCAATGCTACCGTTGATTTTTCCTTCTTGATCCCCATACAATACATGTTCTCTCCTTACATTCTAGACCATATGTGTACATCATTCTAATCCTACAACTAATTCTCTATTCTTTGATTATAGTCATTGCACGGTAGTTAGATACATATATTTTATGTCTTTTTCTTAATCAATAAACTTTATATGTGGTAACAGTAGAAAAAATCCAGAGCTAAATAAAATTATATCCTAATAAACTTATTTCTCAGAAATTGAGAATGTAAATATTTGTAATGCAAGTACATATGCATGCTAAGCACGGTCTCCTGAACACGCACACATGAGCACACACACACTACCTTTAAAGATAGTGACTATTATTTTCTTCTCAATGAGATTACTCATGCAGAAAAGATCCATCGGTTTCCAAGAAAGATATTCTTCAAGTGGAAGCGTATTGCCTGAAGTAATTCCCTAAGGAGCTACTACCATCTGGCAAAGAAAAACACACATCAAAGTAGAAATAAAATAGCACTTCTTAAAAGTAATTTTCTCTGAAGGTTTGCCTCCTTCCTGTAACCTGTCAGGAACAGTCTTTATACCTTTAGTGTCCTACCCAGTGAAACACTCCCAGTACCATTTCCACATTAGGAAAGCCCTGGATTTTGACTCAAATAAAGAACATTTTTTTCGAGAATCAAAGTAGAAACACATATTCTCAATTTACTTTATAGCACGCAGGCTAATGGGCATTCTTTTTCTCTATTAGTCACAAAATTCCTTTGAAGATAAATTACAAAAACCATTCTGAGACATTAAGGTAATGATAAATATTTGCCAAAGTAAGATTCGATGCTGATGGCTGCAATATTATATGCAATGTGATCTAACTCTGTATAGAAGTGAGATAAATAATAATAAGGAACGGAAATACAAAGAAGCTAATGACAACAATAATAGCAACTTTCACTTTGAATTTACCATATGCCAGAAACCATGGAAAGCACTCTCATGAGTCATTTATGTGAGATGAAAATTATACAATATGTCTTGTAATTATCTGCACATGATGGAAATGGAAATTGTTGTAATCAAAGTGTTGTAATCATTTTTCAAAAGTTACAAAAATGGAGATTTGATACATCATGATATTTACGCTACCATCCACCTGACCTTCTTTTCAAGTGGACAAGCGACGTGTGCAAACAGCATCAACCCCGTCTGCCATGTCTGTCGTTCCAGCCATGCCACTCTTTCTATGCTCGTTTTACTTTGCATATTTCACTGATTTAAACAGCCCAAACCTCTGAAATCATTCGTGGGTAAAATCAAATATCATGTCTTCCTAGAGTATACTACATGAAATAATCCTAGATATAGTGTTTAAGTCTTTTAGCAGTTACTTCATCATGTTATGTTTAAATGTCATAGTTTTTTTTTTTTTTTTTTGAGACACTGGTCTTTGGGTAACGCTCTCATGAGAGTATTTCATATACTTGAAACATATGCTGGAAGCTGCTTATGTTTGCTAAAGATCTGTTTTCTCACTTTAAAACTTTCATTTTACCCTGGATTTAATTATAAGTAAATGAAATGTGATATATGAAATTTAAAGCATACAATGATTATTTAATTAAAATAAAGTTTATTATGTATAGTTTTGTATTTACCCAATTCTTCAGTGAAATAGTACTGTCATCTGCTAGTTCAAGTCTGTATTTGTTTTCTTGACTTCAAACTTTGTTTCATTTATTACTACATGGAATATTTTGCTGATTTTGTTTTATAATAGAAAATATTATTAAGCAGCAACTAAAAATATTCTTTAAATTTTCTCCAGCCTCTCCAAGAAAAATTACTAAATCCCAAATCTTGAATATTTATTACTTTTGCTGTATTCTACTTTGCAAGGTAATTGATAGTTGTTTTTGCCTTTTTATATAAAACAACAATCTAATTTTGTCACTGCATTAGAAACTCCAGTTCAGGAACCACACCTGAAATCTTGCAAACCCTCTGTGATCCTTTCTATGTAATAGGACCTCAATAAACCACACACAAAGGCGATTGTACTTATTTCTTCATTTGTTTTACATCATTCTGAGGTTGGAGTGCCTCATGCCCTAGAGTGCTACGTGCTGTAGGTTCATTCACCTGGGTAACATGGAGTGTAGCACTTCTATGCGCTTCATGCTTTTGTTCATAAACTAGTATTAATACATTCTTTTTGAAGCCCTTTTCTTTTGATTCTGATTCATCAACTGCAAGAGATGACTTAACCTCCATCTCCTATAGGTTTCGTTTTACATCTTGAGTATTGTGTCAATCTCTTCATCCACTCCCTCTTATAATTATTCCCAAATCTCTTCGTTTTGGGTACTTTCACTATTGTAGACAATTTAAGCAGCCAATGATTTTAAGCTTCTTCTTTTGGCATGACTTCTATAATACTTCTACTTCTGCAAAATCCATGGCTTCCATATCATGTCATAGTTGCTTTCTAACTAGGTATGTCACCTGAAAAAATTATTCATTACAAATGAAATCTTATTTAAATTCTAAGCCACATGTTCCTCAATGAACACACTAATATTTGTCTTTCCTGACTTTTAGTTTGGGTGTGAGAAATAAATACGATGATAATCATAAAAGATGGATAATAATTTGTGTTTTAAGATATTAAAATAAAATGTAACATTATTATAAATTCTGAACTTGATATAATCGTTGTCTTAGTACAAACGTCCTCATTATCACTCTTGTTTTCTTGTCCCCCCTCTACACACTGCACCCCTATGTGTCACCTGCGTTGATATTCTATAACACCTATCTACATGTAGCCCTTGCAACCCAATCTGCATTCTGACCTAACATGTCTACTCCAATGCTTACAATCCCAAATATATTTATTAGTTAAGTTAATGCAGTACTTTGTGCTCCAAGCATATGTATATATTTATATATTGATTATCAAATTTCAATTCTAGGGAGCAGGGATTTTCTATTTCAAGTCATTAGAGGTCTGAGATTAAACAAGATCAATTTGTGAACGTGTGTATAATTGTCCAGCTGGTATAACGTAGAAAAGGTGAAGACAGTTCAACAAGTTATCTCTTGCTTTTGTTTTTGTTTTTGTTTTTGACAGAGTCTCACTTTGTAGTCCAGGCTGATCCACAATTCACGGTGACATCCCAACGCATGTACTTGTGAGGTACTGGGGAATCGAACCCTGGAATCTATTCTTGCTAGGCAAGTGCTCTAACCACAATTGTGTTTCTCCAGCCCAGTTCATCTGCTTTTTGTTCATGTTAGACTGGAAGTGATACATACAGTTTTCATTTCCCCGTTCATTGGCTAGAGTTACTCACATAGATTTAGTTATAACAAAGGAATTATGAGCAATTTTACTAATTATTTAGCAGAAAGCTACTTCTCACATTAGTTTTAACAGAGTGGAATAAACTATGACATTTTGTGGTAAATCCACCATAATTTCTCCCTCCACAATATCAAGGTTGTTAACTCCTGTTGAGAATTTTGCATTAAATTATTTTGTTTTTCTGGTTAATATATACAAAACTCACACATAAATATACACACCTTTTAGTCACTGGCAAAGTACTTTTTGGTGTACATTTTATGTTACATCTTTAATAAACTTTGTAAGACGGTTGTACTTTAAACACTGCTTAACCCATCCAAATATTTATTTGTGAATTTATCAGTTAATTGAGAAAAACCTCTCTCAGAATCGTTCTCCTCATCCACATTTTTCTTCACATCAGTACACGTTTATTTTATTCCATAAACCGTGCTATAGACATATCAAGTTCCACAAATAGCTCTAAAGGGTAACAATTGTAAATAGACTTTATTTGATTAATGAGCTATATGTAAAACCATCTTATTCTATTTTTATGAAAGCCATTTTTAAAGGTTCCCCAATTTTTTCTAGTCCCTCCATTTCAGACTTTAAGAGATTTTCTTTCTTAAAATTTTATTATAAATTAATGATTCATCAGTTTCCATTGTGTTTCCTCTATTCACCTCAGACTGTAACCTGTACCACTCAAATTTATTGTTGGCTTTAACCTTAGGTAGCTCTCATAAAGTATCACACACATAGGCACTCGTAACCCTACGTCTGTAATATAAACTCCAATTACATAAAAACATTAACTTTTATCCTACTTCCTCCCCCAGATTTGCTTCATATTTTGCAGTATTTTATTTTTTCATTAAGTCATAAAGTTACTTGCAGCAGTGTTTTTTGTGCAATGTTTTAAACTACTGCTATCTGAATTTAAACCCATTTTCTCTTGCTATGGAAAGCAATGTTTTTAAAGAATGAATTCCTCATCATATGTTTCATCACTTATGTGTTTTTCAGAAGTGGGTGTTATGTTGTTCATTAGAGCACAATTTAAGTAGAATCTGAAATCAGTGATTGGCAAGCTACTAAGCCAGAGGAATAGTGTCATGGTACTATCTTAACTGAAAGAGGCATCATATCCGATACCCAAAACAAAAATAATTTCCAATGGGAGACACAGTATGTGTTAACTTTGGAACTCTGATTAATCTATTTAGCTATTTGGTTACACATCACTCAGGCCTGAACACTGTATTAAAGAAAGCTGCTTCTGTGGAATATTTGGACTCATTTTCCCATACTTACTTATCACTATCTCCCTCTTTTCTTACTGGCCTCTGTTATAAGGATCTTCTTTCTATTTCTCTGAGATCAATTCTTTTTTCTCTCTGTAAATGAGAGAAAACACATTTATGTTCCTGCAACAGGTGAATTGCACTTAAAGTCCTCCAGTTCCATCTCTGTTAGCACAAAAAGCAGTACTTCAGGAAGAGTAGGCCCTATCCTGTGGACACCTAGTGTAGTGATGCCTTAAAATATACTGTATATATCAAAATAGATACAAGAAAGAATTTGAATGGTATTGCTATAAAAAGGTAAATGATTGAGGTATTATATAGATGCAAATTGCCCTAATTTGGTCAACAAATGCATATATAAAATATCATACCAAACTTCATAAATATGTATAACTATGAGTTAATTAAAACATAATTGCAGGAGCTGGAGAAACAGCACAGTGGTCGAAGTGCTTTTCTAGCAAGTGCAAAGCCCTGAGTTCCACTCTGATCACGATGTAAGCCTGGCATGGTGGTGCTCACCTGCAGTCCGAGCTTTCAGGAGTCTGAGGCAGGAGGATTCCCATGTTTAGAAGCCCACCTAGGCCACATAGTGAGTTCAAGACCAGCTTGGACTACAGAGAGAATCTCTTTCTCAACAAAGGGAAAAGTTGCAAAAGAGATTTTTCTCTCAAAGGAGTAAGGTTCTAAATATTTCATATATATATATATATATATATATATATATATATATATATATATACAATATTTTGTAATGTTATATCATTCTTATTTTGGAATTCTTTTTTTTTCTTTAGTTTCTAACAAATAGTAAATTTTAAGTTTCAGTCTCTTTTTTTACAAGCAAAACTTAGAGAGTTCATGCTTTAATGCACTGGAAATATTTCTGCATTGAAGACATTGCTGTTGACTAATTAATTTTTTTTCTCCTTATTCCCTTACACACCCTCCTACTCACCATGGCCACATGATTGTGCCTAGTACACAGTCATGTATGTACTATGTATGCAATTGATTGATATTTTCTCCCATTCTGCAGTTGGTCAAAGAGTTTTGTAACAAAATGCTGCAGATGTTTTCACTTTGATTTTAAGGCAAGCATATAGTTTTCATGTAAACCTGTAGAACAATGCAACTGAAGTAACTACTTATTCTTTTTTTCTAGCACTGGAGATTCAACCCAGGATCGTGAGTATGCGAAGCAAGAACTCAACCAGTAACCTGCACCCCAAAGCCTATTGATTTAATCTTCATTGGCAATATGTGTGTGCGTGTGTGTGGGTGTGCATGTGTGTGTATGAAATATTCATCTTCTATTTTTTCCTTGTGACTTCATAATTATGTTAAATTTGACTTAAATACATGTAGAGAAGTCACTGCATACCAGTATAATTCTACAAAATTTATGGGTCAGGTCTGGGAGCATAGATCAGTAATTAGAGTGTTTGCCTTTATCAGATCCCCTAGCTTCACAAAAACTGGGTATAGTGGCACATGCCTGTAATCTCAGCACTTTAGAGGCTGAGGCAAAAAAGATTCCTATGAGTGCTAGGGCAGTCTGGGCTCCATAGTGAGTTCAGGACCTGTCTGTACTACAGAGAATGACCCTATCTCACAAAGTAAAAAGAATATTGTGGCATAGTTTTTTTTTAACTACTTTCATTTATCTTTCTCATGTTCTCAATCTCTGAATTATACTTGAGATTTTGACTTAATAACACTTCAAATGTTTTCTGAGAGATAAATCTAAATTAAATGTAATAAAATGTCTTCCATGAACTAATCCTGGTAAACAGTTATCCTATCTAATTCTATGCAATAAAAAGATTCAGAAAAAGTAAATTGGTTATTACACATATTTAATTAATTTCTCATTTTCATATACTTAGGTTTTATGTGAATATAAAAAGTCTGATATAGTAAGAAGTTATGTTTTATTGGATTAATTTGACATAGATGAAAAATGTGCGCGGGGTGAAGACTTAACATTTAAAATTTAATTTAGGCTTCTTTTCCTCATTAAAAAATCTAGAATAATATTAGAAGCTATTACATTCTATTATGAGTGATACTTTATATTTCATTTAGAAAACTTTGAAAAGCATCTATCCTGTTTCTAAACTAAATTAATGCCGTGAAAATAAGGTGAACAGAAAGAAATAAAATGCCAAGCTGATAAGTTATTTTGCAAACATTAACTCAATTCAAAAGTAAAAATATGCAGGTATACTTAAAGTTTGTTTACCATGATGTAGAAGATGAACTTTACACATAAACATGTACGCATAAAATTCTTAAAAATATTAAACAAATAATTCAATATTGATTATGTTGAAACATGATAAACTAATATAAGTAAACTAATGCTAACATATCTTTTAATTAATATACAAGCATTTAAGTACAGAGAAATATGTCTGTAAGTTTCCAGGACAAATAATTAAAACTGCCAAAAACAGAAAGAAAGAAAGAATAAGTTTGAGCTTGATTTCTTTTCGAAAGGCATATGAGCCAAAAACGCTCCAAGAGAATGACTTTCAAAGCTAAACAGTAAGAGACGGTCATCCAGGTCTTTGTTGTGCTTCCATAGTGATATCGATGGTCAAAGAAAACGGAAATCATAAAATGTATTTTCTTTGGTTAAGAAATTCATTCCTAACCTGAGTGGGTGATCACACTGCAGCAGATTGCAACATAAAATTGAGAAATTAAATGAAGGTAGATGTAGTACAAGGAGTACATACTGCTGAAACCAAGAGACCCGGGGAGAGTTTGACGGGGTTATAGACAGTGATATGTAAGGTCCACGGAACTACTCCGTGCAGAGGCTGATGAAATTTAGGTGATCCAAAGGACCTGACAGAGTATAGCAGAAGCATCACTCATTGAATAAGAATAAGTGATTATATTTTGAAGCATTCGAGTAACGTTTTTTACAAACATATTAAAGTTGAAGTTGATTAATCAATCAAATGGATTTCATACTGGAGTAAGAATAGACAGATCAGTGGAAAAAAATGAAAGTAGAAACCAATTCTCAGATACAGCATATGAACACGTATGAATAGGTAACCTCCGATTCAGTGAAAAATAATTATCACTTCTGTCGATATTGCAAAGTAAAAGATATTCAATATGAAAGAAAAAAATGGATCACCGCATTCCAATTTCCAAACTAAAGGTCCAGATATGTGGAATATTCAAATACTTGTAAAAGCGTTAATATTTATAAGGAAATCTAGGAAAGTACATGAATTATTTGAGCATAAGAAAGTATTTTCTACCTAAGATTAGGAATTCAGAAGCTTTAAAATACAGATGTTTAATAGGAAAAAGTATCAGATACTGCCAGTACAAAAATGTATTCCAATAGGCACAAGTTAATTTATATAAGGGCTAAATTAACTCTTAGAGAATAATAAGAAAAATATAAATAGAATAAAATATGTCACTTTGCTTCGAGCCCCTTTCTTTTCTGCCATTGGAGGAAATTATATAAATATGTGAGTTTCCCTCTCATATTTCCTACAAGTTCATGTGAATTTTTACCTCAAAATAAAATGTTTAACTAAACAACGACATAAGTAGGTTGAAATTATACAGAGAAAGATTTCCCAAAGGGCAGTAAAAAATTAGAAAAGAAATACTTGGATTCAAGAGTAATCTGAAATATAAATTTGCTACACAGCGATTATCTCAAACACAGACATGTATGCTATAAAATAAAAAATTTTCAGCCAGCCCATTTTGCAAATTTATCAACTAAAAATATTTAAATTAAACCATTTTTGTTTCTGCATTGATCTAAATAAGAAAGAGAAACAACATATAAGACACTAGTGAAATAAATGTGGAAAAAAATGGCAAGTGGAATTTGTATTATAGTTACAAGGTAATTAAAATGAAAGAAAACTCCTACTCAATGAAAAATTAAAAAATTTTTAAAAATGTAAAGATTTTTAACTTTTAGGAAACTCATTATCATTAGCAGGAAGCAGACACACTTGGTACACACCACAGCTCACGTATGTAAACAAACGTGAGACAGCACTGAGGTGTTAGAGGACATGGGGCAATGAGGGGTGACCAACCAGAAAAAGAGCATCTCTGGTGCGAAGTAAAGGAAAGAGAAGAGTGAGATTGATTTACATAAAATTATGGGCATAATAAAACATTTTCATGTACATAATTTCTTGTTAAGAACAAAAATATTCCCTTTATTCAAACTGTGATATTTTCACACAAATTCTATAGCTTTACAACATGTAGAGTGAAATATTTTAGAGTTTTCCATATTATCTCATTTTGCAAGCTATATATTATCAAATTGTATAACAATGACTATTGAAAAATAATTATAAATTTTATTTGAACAATAAAGAAAACTGGAGAAATTTGGGGGGAAGTTATACTCTTGTCTCTTTAAAGGCCGTATTTGAAGTTGAGTGACATCCTGTAGAATGACATTAATCTTTTGGCTTGCAAAACCATACACAAAAATACTAGATGTTCAACAACGTGATGTGTCTTGGAGAATATCTTTTCTTCCTCTAACCCAATGAAACTGCCAAAGTCTCTCTTACATACAAGAATGCATACTTTACACTGATCTCCTTGGCCACTATCCTCAGTTAATCTTTGCATGTTTATTAATTTTACCTGGAGAGATTGGCTCTAACTCTTCCAAGGATAGTAGACCTTGTCAAAAAAAGACAAAACCTCAGTCTTCAAGCAATACCTGGCCATCTCTGGATCTGGTGTGGATGGACAAGCAAGTCACCATGACCCAATGGAAATAGGAAGGTCCCTGCTTTCTCCCTGGCAACGCAGTCTCTCTCGAACTCTCCTACTGCTCTCTTGTGCTGTATTACCAATAAACCCTTATCCTTTCTACATTCTGGGCTGATGTTGGTAAATTCTTTTTTGCTTGTGTGTTTGTTTGTGAAAGGGTCTTGCTCTGTAGCCCAGGCTGGTCCTGAACTCACGATATAACCCAGGCTGGCCTTCAACTCACCACAATCCTCCTGCCTCAGTCTCTCAAGTGCGGGAATTACAGGAGTGTGTCACCTCACCTGGTTCATGTGGCTCTCAGTAGTCTACCCCCACGATCTTGAGCTTGCTAGATAAGCGATAAGTGGCTGAGCTATCTGCTGTACAGGCCTTTCACAAGCCACATCTCACATGGCAAAAAACAATCTGGACCCGAAAAGGAGATACTAAGAAGTGAATTAAAGTCACAGTATATCACTGGATGAGGTCCAAAGAATTCAACAGCAGCAACAGAAAAGATGGAGATCTCAACTGAATTTGAAGGTTTTTGATCCTCATCACAAAATATAAGAATAATTTTAGGATAGAAAGGCATAAAAATGTTAATTATGAGGAATTAAAGAACACACAGAGAACATAGAGTGAGCTAACAGGAAAGAGGCCCACTATGGTCTAGAGCCAGAAATAGTTCTGGGTTTTTGTGGTGAAACATAGTTAATATTGGTGAATGTATAGAAAGATGGGTTTAATTTAAAGCTAAAAAGCCCGTTTTATTGGAAAAAGACATATTTATTCTCTTGTACTTTTTCAAGACGGTTGATTTTTTAAAAGATATCTTACATAAAAACATTTTTAACCAATTTGAGTTTATTTCTCTATCTTAAGATCAGGCTGCTACCCCTTACCTTATCAACTAGGTTAGTTTCTGGACTTAAACTATATTCAAGGGATTCAAGTATTCCAGGCTTGGGAGAAGAAATAAGTCTTTGGAATATTGATATGGAGTAGAGATATCAGTAACCTTGAGAAGTTTGTGGACCGCAGCTACAGACTTTGAAAAGTACAACTTTAAAATTATGATTTTTCGTTTTCTCTTTCCACCTAAGTTTTTTCTGTCCTACCTTGGGTATATACACAAATACTGGGCTCTTATATAAAATTATATGACAGTCTTTCAATAATGAAAAGAATAATCAATGAAACAAAGTAGAAAGCACAAAAGTAGTTAATGTCATGTAAGATTTAATAATATATGTTACGGATAGCCATTTATATCATCTGAGGGAAAGGAAATGTTGTGGTTATAGGAGATGTTTTGCTGGCTCCTGGAAACATAAGACCTGGCTTCTGTTTTTTGCACTGTGGGAGAAAAGGCATGAAGTGGGAGAAGACTTGAAAAAAATGTAGAGATGATATTTACATATAAATTTCAAATAGTAAATTTATTTAAGCAAATAGTGTTCTTGTAATGGGGAAGTTTTATAATATATAAAATATTAATCATAAAGGAGATTATTAATAAAGTTTACTACCACAGATGTAGTAAACATATAGAATATATGAAGATCCTCCAAAAAAGAAATTTTTTAACAAAAAATGCAATTTGAACTGTAATGTCAAGAAATAGAAATTTTCTTATTAATGTATACAAATTCCTGTTTATATAATATATTCATTTCCAAAAGTTTTTATAACAGAGTACAGAAATTGTGACTTAAAACAGGAGAAGTCAATGCAGGCAAACCTCAGCATGCCTTGGCTTTTGGACACAGCACTCAGACGTCAGCACCTGTCTGTCATGACTTCCTTCTGTGCATCTGTGTCTCTGTTTCTCCTTTTATATGAAAAGCAATGATTTAAAACAGAAGAAAAGCAATGATTGGATGTCATTTTAACTTGACTGCCTTTTCAAATACTCTATCTTCAAATGGTCACCATCAATGGCTTCAGGGGTTGGGGTTTCAATATATCCTTTTGGGATGACACAATTCAAAATACAACATACAGCAAGTATATTTAATTTATATGGTGAATATTTCTTGAAAAGCAAAATTACCTTCTGACACGTGCCAAAATTATACTCAGTGCTTGAGAAGCGTTGTTCATACAATTAATAAAAGAAAACTCTGATATATTAAGCCATTATCATCATTCTTGCTTTTATCTTTTGGTTTGGTGTTAGTTGCAATTTATAATATATTAGATACCTTAAGGGTCAAGCTAATAGACGTATATAGTGCACATACATGTTCCAATGAAAAAACACATGAGTGAATCATAAACTAGTTACCTTACATTGAACAAATGCTTTGAGATAACCTTTTTTTTATATGTGTTGGTTTTCTTTCAAAACTAATTTAGGATTTCTGAAAATATTGCATTATATTTGTGTAACCAGTCACGCAATCTGCTCATTGCCAACCAAATCAAAATAGGCCAATCACTAGGGTAAATATAGAAGAAAGAATATATTCAAAGCTAGCTCCAAGGAAAAGTGGGGTTCTTGTGGCCTCGAATCACTATTTCAAATGCATAGGTACCCAAATGATCTTTCATAGTATGAAAGAGAAGGGAAGGAAAAACACAGAAAAATAATGTTCCGTTTCAAGCTCTTTCTGGAAGGAAATCAGGTTTTGACTTCCTGTGGCTGGCATTCCTCTTGTCATTGGAATCTTTTTTGCAAAAGTCTTCTTTGCTTTCAGGGAAAAAGAATTGTCCTTCTGGGAAAAACAGTCTTGGAAAAGCCATTCATTTCTGTAATAATGGAAGAAGTCTAACTCCCCACCTTCTAGGGCTTCCATTTGCTACTCTGGGGATGGATGGGTGCATCGAACATTCAGTTCTAGAAAAAACTCTAAACTTCTGTAGAAAAAATAAATCAAATTTTGTAATTTCAGAACTTCATCATGGTGGTTGCTTTTGCTTAACCCTTACCAATTTCCTTTTGATAGCCTACACCTCGTATGTCGCATCCTTTCAAACATTGTCTAGTTTTAAGTGAAATGTTAACACATTCTATTCCCAATTTACGATTATTTTCATTAAATTATAAAAAGTGAATATCATCATACCTTATAGAACATTATACGAATTTTTGTAACTACGTCAAACATTACTTGATTTATTCATCGATATTCTAGAATTATCTTCACTGATACATGCAATAGAGGAGCATGGTGGACTAAACTGCATCCCAGGTGTGTTATTTGCTAATGCTTTGGATATACAAATGTGTAAAATATTTTAGTAAGAAGTAGCAAAGATGTAGCCTGATCAGAATAATAGGTAGAAACACTATGAGGTCTGTGTTTTATCTTGAATAATGAAGGAAAATATTTTTGCAATGTATTAGTATTAGAGTCAAAACTGCCATCTCGCTGATATGTCTTCAAAGTCCATGCTGAGAGATCCCAGTTAATGCAAGATCTTCAAAGGCATTGTGAATTGAAGGAGCATTTGTGTCTGTGAGAGCCGGATACTGAGGAATCCCAGGAAAGGTGGAACCACCAGTCAATCATCCAGAGGCCCGTTTTGGTCACAATAAAGAGCTCTGCTTGCTAAAAGCTCAAAGCCCTTTGTTCCTCTCGAGCATTCTTTTATCATCAAACCATACAACACAGAGAAGAAAGTAAGGGGAGGCTCCTTGTCAGAACTGTGTTTTTGGTGCAGCTCTCGCATAGATTTCAATATCCTTCTTTGATTTTTCAATTTCTCTCCTCTGTAGCTGGTAATGGCAGAGGGTTGTGCTGAGGAGAGATTAGAGCCAGCTAATGGACACAGCAGAAGAAGCAGCACTTGTGTTCGGCCATGGTCCATGGGAAGAATTATCCTCCTCTAATGAATAGAATCCCAATGTGCAGAGAAACAGAAAAATGACAAAATGTAAATTAAACAACCCTTTTATATTCTAAGAAAAAATCCTAAGTATGTTCAAAATTGGACTCTCTCCACAAGAAACTGATTGACAACCCCTGTGTGTCCTGAAAGACACATTTTCTATAGAAGAAAATAAGTGAGACCCGCATATTTATTTATGTTTCAATGTCATATGGCATCTTGTGGAAGCCAGTCATTTTTTTATGTACCATAACTGCTGGAACAGCATTTCTCGGACAGTGATCTGAGAAATGTGTGTGCTGATACATTGAAAGAGTTATTTAACAGAAATTTGTCTCTTCTCCCCACCACTCCCCCCCCCCAAATATTTTAAGGTTGGTAATGTATTTCTTCAAATAAGTTGTTTTTAAGATATGTGATTTATATTTACTTCTCTTTAATTTTCTAATAAACAACCATCTGTGATCAAATGACAAAAGGACTGACACTTCTTGCATTGGGGCCCTATTATTTTAAAAAGTAAATTAAAATAAGCTAAGAGCAGCTGGGACATGATAAGCACCCTCTGAACACCAGGTCCTGGCAGAAGTACTTTGCATGTGTAAATTCCTTTAACCCTCAAAATATTCGATGTAGGTCATGGAACTGTCGCCTCTTTACTAATAGGTAAAGCAACTCACCTGTTGGTGAGAAACAGAAGCGTAGGTAAACAGATCAGAATCAAGGTACCAGCAATGTGCCCACACGGGGACAACCAGCTGGTTTTAAACCACAGCAACAAGTTGCCCCAGGTCAGTCAAGAAATGGTACACTTCTCAGAAAAGAAATGATACTCTATTCAGAAAAGTTTGCTGAAACAATTGAATTTTCAAATGGCTAAAGTGGAGGATTGACTCACATATTGCTTAAGCTTCTAGAATAATGTAGAGAAGAGAGTATCTGTGACTTTGGATTCAACAGCTTTTAGATATATGACCAAGAAGAACACACCCCTTCAAGGGCAGAAATCTAATTTTCTCTTAGAACAGCCCACTTCCTGAATGGTCTGCTACCTGGTGGTAGTATCGTAGGCTGGCAACAGGACTTTAACACATGGTCGTTGAGGGAGAAGCACATCTCCTCTCACAGAATTTACTTGACTATTTTTAAATAAAATTTGAAGAGCTCTGAAAAATACATAAAATTATAAATTTTAAAAATCAGAATTCCCATGATTTTCAGAAGGTGAATTCATACACCATTGTAGTCAAACCTTTACTTCAACATAACCAGGATTTTAATTTGTATAACAGGGATGGCTGAAATACTTTCAGTTTTAAGAATGCCGTGTCAGTAGAACCATAGAGTAAGGGACTTATGTATCTGGCTTTGTGATGATTGGTTTTCAGTTTTATCCATGTTTTCCTATTAACAATGTGCCATTTTATTACTGATAGCATGAACATACAGATATCCATTTGCCCTTTGAATTTGAGTTGTTGCCATTTGAAGGCTACTATACATCGATGGTAAAGTTTTGTTTTGTTTCTCTTTAGGAAGGCTTCTGTTAACATGTTTTCATTTAGACAGGTAAACAACTATGTAGTCTTACAAAAGATTGCCATATTGTTTCTGAATGGATTATTTTAAAATCTACCCATAAACAGTTAAAATTTTCTGCTCTCTGGATCTTCACAGCATTAATTGTAGCAGTTGTACTAGGTATTTAATGGAATTCCCGTGTCATTTTAATAGATCACTCCCTAGAGACTAATAGTCGTGAGCAATTTCTCATGTACTTATTTGCTACTTAAATCTGCCTTTCTGAGGTATCTTGTTTTAAGTTTTATGTTGTCCATTTTAATTGGATTTTGTAGTTAATGTTCTGAAGGTGTCTTGTCATATGTATTACTGTAAATATTCCCTCCTAGTGTAGGACTTTATGACTTGTTTTTTTCATATCTAGACCTCTCTATCAATAAAAAGATTATAAATTGTAATATTTTTAGATTCATTTCTGTAAGTTTAGTGGGGGTTTTGTGTGTTAAAAAAAAGTTCCTTGTCCCATGTTTAAAAACTTCTGTTTCTAAATGTTTATAGTATTAACAATTTTACATAAAACTAAGAACCATTTCAAATTTATGTTTTTGCATGATGTAAGGAAGCAAGACTTGAGTGACCTTCTCCCGTAAAATATCCAAAAAGCTATGAAAAATCGCTAGAAAACAAAAAATGACTAAGCTTTTCTAAAAGAATACCATAATGACTTACAAATTTATCAAAAATGTACCTCTCATTTTGTGTCCAACCTTCCTGTGTATTCCACTGTTTATCTGTCTTTATGATAAAAAAAGACATAGTACCTTGGTTACTGTGTTTTTATAGACAACATTCAAGTCAGTATGTCTAAATAATTCTTCAACTTTGTTATTTTTAAAAATTAGGCTACTCTACATGTTTTGCATTTTCAAATAGTTTTACAAACAGCATTTTAACTGACCAAATTAAGACAAAGCCATTTCCATTTTATTTTTTGAAGTAGCATTGAACGGGAATGTCATTTTGGGATGGATTGATATCTTGCCAATTTTGAGTCCTTCAAATTATAAATATATGTCATTTTAAGTATTTTATTAATATTTTGGCAAGTTTTGAAATTCATATGATTGCAATAATTTAATTGTATTTTCAAATAGAGTTTGGCAAGCATATAAAAATAGAATTAATTTTGTGTTGTTGGTGTGTCTCTTGACTTCGTTGAATTTTTTGACCTAATATCATTTATAATAGTGTCAGGGACTTTTTTTTTTTAGCAAGTAATCATGTATTTTGAAGACCTAGTTTCTTCCTTTCCAACCATCATGATGATATTTGTCTTCCTTGCACTCTTTCACTCTTTAGACTTTCCAGAAAAATAGTAAATAAGTGATATGAGAATGAATACCCCCCTTAGATAGACATGCTTGAAGGGTGATGCTCAATATCTCATTACGATTGCTAGTTCATTGCCAGCCACGCTTGCTTATCAACAACTTTGTAAGAGATTTGGCTACTTCCCATTTGTCGCTTAGCTTGTCATGATTTTCCAATATTTTTCCGCCATGTTATTGATATATACAAGTGCAGAATTTAAGGTTTACCATGGAGTTGAGCATTTTGTGCACATACGTTTCTTGTCAAAGTGACAAGGGCTTTCCAGCTCTCCTTTTGTCCCTCCCTCTACCCTCCCTGCCCTCCCTTCACCCCCACCCTGTCCCCCTCTTTCTCTTGAGAACATCACGCTTAGTGAAGTGAGTCAGAAGCGGAAGGTGAAACATCGAATGGTCTCTCTGATATAAGAGACCCAGACCACAACTATCTCATGGAACTTTAAACGAAAGTCAAATATTTTGTAATCATGAATGGATACGAAATTTTGTCAAGATGGTTTCTTATTGAAGCTAGCCCTATAACCTATTATAGTCTTATTTTTATTACTGTATTATATTACATGATTTGATAGAAGAATGTGGAGACTTGTGTCCTTAAGATAAATCAGTCTAGATTATGGGACATTTCTTTATTTGGTTTGCTAATTCTTTGCTAAAGGTTTTTGTAGCTAGCGTGATAGTGGCAACTACTAATTTAATGTGTTTTGCATCTTTCAACCTTTTTGAACAAGATTAGTTTGCCAGTCTTAAAAAGTTGTTTGAGAAAATAAACCCCTCTTCTTCTGTCATATAAAAATGACTGGGCAATTTTGATAATATTCTTTCTCCTTATATTTGATAAACATGACACCAAGTTCATTAAGTCTAAGCTTCTTTTGTTAGAAGACATTTGGAAATATAACTAATTTAATTTAATTAATTTTTAACATCAACCTTTAAAGTGGTTAAGTTTCCTTTTAAACCAGTTTTAGCAAAATCCAACAAGTTATATTCTATTTGGTTTTAATGTTCAATCAAAGTTCTTTTCAAAATTTCTTTCAGTTTTTAAAAATTATATGTGTATTTTTTCAGATATTTTTGTATGCCATGTCTTCAGTTTTGACTATGTGTTCTTGCTTTTCAACTCACTTTGTGAAATGAGACTCTTCAAAGTCCTTTACTTAAAGCTATTTTTAATATAGTAAATATAGATAGCTTGTATTTTATTTGCTTACGTTCATTTAAATGTTGATTTTTTTTTGTGGGACTAAAGTTATAAGAAGAAATTTCTCCTCCATTCCTTCTGACCATGTCTTGTGTTTTAGGTTCTTCATATCTATAATTTTGGGCTTTGAAATAACTGCTTGTATTCTTTCTTTCTTACTTTCCTTCTTTTTCTTTCTTTCTCTTTCTTTCTTTCTTTCTTTCTTTCTTTCTTCTGCTCCCCCCCCACCAAAAAAACAGAGAAAATCAATGTCCTGTAGCTTCTCCAAGATGACCAGAGGTTTACACATATTGAAAGCAACCCTAAATCACTGATTCTTTGGAATTCTTGTTTGATTATTTAAAGATTTTTCATCTCTCACCTAAGATTGCTCTTTTAGTAATGAGTTTTGGTTTACATTTTCAAATTTCTCCCTTTGGACCAAGGTCCCATCATACTCTGGGTTAGCTGGCTTTCCTCCCATTTAGGTATTAAGTTCCCTAAGTCCTTAATAGTTTTCTGCCAGAAAAAGAGTCATAAATTCAAAACAAAAGTGTGTTGTACAACATTGTTCTGTAAGCATTCATCTTCTTTTATTATTCATTTTTGTTGTGATTTCTACTCTTCTCTGGGAATGTTTGAAAATATTGACTTTAAAAAAGTAGCAGTGGTAGGGTACCATTCACAACATCCTCTTGAAAAGCTGACATGGGAGCCAAGCCAATTGAAAGGCTTTGCAAAATCCCCAATTCTATCAATCAGCAAGGAAAGAAGCTCAGTGGTGCAGGCTATGCATCAGTCATTACTTTGGTGGATATACACTGGCAGAAATGATGTATTTGATGAGAAACTTCTGTTTAGAAGACTGAAATAACAACTAAAAATAAATCAAATAACTATCTTTTAAAAAGCTTTACTTACACAAATGATTTATGATAGCTTTTTCGTGTTCCCAGGAAAAACAAAAACAAAACAAAACAAAGTAAAGAACACTAGTCAATGTATCTGTGTGTTCATTTAAATTTTCTTTTTCTTTCCTATGCATTTCTCGGAAAGAACTCACTTCAGCTTTGTGATATTAAAAAAGTGTTTACATTGTAAATATAGAGGTTTTGACTGTCACAAAAGAATTTCTGCATTATAATGGATATATAAATAAAATAAAGCCCTTAAATTATGAAGTAATGTAAATTCCCAACAGAATGAAATTTAGCAAGAGAAATAGCTTCAATTATCTTATAAATAAAATAACATTTGGAGTCTGGAGTAATACCACAACATTCATGGTGTTTGCCTAGCTAGTGTGAGGCCCTGAGTTTGACTCCCCAGCACTATATAAACTGGGCATAGTAGTGTATGCTTGTAATAACAGCACTGGGAAGGCTGAGACAGGATGATTGCCAAGATTTGTGGCCAGCTTGGGTTAAATAATGAGTTTATGACCAGCCTGATATACAGAGCAAGGCCCTATCTTAAAAATAAAACAACAACAACAAAACAAACTTTTTATGTACAAAATTTTGCAGAGTTCATTCTATGAAATCATAAAAAGGGTAGAGAAATTAAATGTATTCACAGCACATTGAGATACTGTTCATGTTTAGGTTTTTATGTACAGCCTCTTTCTCTAGTCCCATTAAATACAGAAAATCATTTTTTCTCTCTTCCCATTTCACTTAAACATTGCTTGCTCACATCATCCAAACCTCCTAAACCTTACTGTTTAATTAATTACCTAATATCACTTCTTCTGCAAACTTTGTTGGAAAATACACAAAATATACATTCTTTCAATTTTTTCTTCTATCATGTATAATATTTTTTAAGGATTTTTGCATGTGTGCACATGTGTGTATACATGCATGCATGCATGTATATGGTAAGGGGGATGGTCTTCACACCAAGCCATATCACCAGCCCACTGTTTATTTTTGATTTTTAGAGACGATCTCACTAAAATGTAAGTTGCTGCCTCCAAAGTGCAAGTGAGCTTCCTGTCTCGGCATACCAAAGTGCTGGAATTACAAGCATACACCTCCATGACAGTTTCTTTACTTTTTCTGAGTAACAAAAGTCTACAGTTACACTGTTCAAAAAAAATATCAATATCTCTATTGCTTATTTTTATGTTGGTAAAGCAAGCTAAGTGCAAACTTATAATCAATACTGTCCTAATTGCCTAGTTTCATAATATGTGGTTATAAATTAAATAAGTAGAAAGATAATTTTATATCAGCATAGAAACATAATTTTGTAGCTGCTTTATTTTTCAAGCAAAGCCTAACATATTTTTCTCTATTATCTTTTTCTATGGAGTTCATTGTTTTAAATATTTTTAGAATGATTCTTTCCATAATTTATAATCACTTTGCTGAGTATCATGACAATAAAATTATCAATAATTCCTGTGACTAGCCATTTTAATTTTGCTTATCATAATGAAGTGTTTATGATCGTGCATATTGGGCCACTAGACCTACATAAAATACTATATGGATGTGAACAAATTAACAAACATATTACATATACTATACATTCTTTATTAAGCTTTCATTAATATATATCCATAATTTTAATTACCTGTTCATTTGAACTGACCATATTTGATAAGACTTACTTTTTTTCTGAAAATAATTTTGTCTCTATTGATCGTCATATGTCTGTATATTAGTCTTTTTTCTCAAATATATTATCTATTGAAAAATGAATTTTTTGTGATTCTACTTGGTCTAATTGGCCATTTTTCTTAAAATCATTTAATGAACTAAGAAATTCTAAAATTTTATAAAATTAATATTAAGGAAAAATTCCCCCAAAAGTTTCTCTAATAAATAACTTTAATGTGTCTGTAGAAAATTCATAAGAATCTACAGATAACTGTCAGAATTAATAAGTAAAATCATGAAAGTTTCTGGATACAAGGTCAATGTCTAAAGTTATATTTACCAGAAGGCAGAAGAAATTTGTAAATTGCCTGTATATATTAAGATAAAAATTATGTTACATATTAAACTAGTTATAGTAAAACAATATTTCATCTCTATTTTAGATGATGGTCACATGAGTATATTTACTTTTTAAAAAGTAAGTTTACATGTATACGTTTGAATCCATTTGCTTTCCAAATAAACTTTTCTTTAGAAAGTAGTGAAAGTTTTGTCCCTAAAGTTTAGATGAAATTACTGTTTATGAATAACACAAAAATAGTGAACTGTTGATTACAAACCAAAGGTAGACTGTGGTTACTGTGGTGTTGTCATGCTCAAGAGACTTGAAGTAAAGGGGAAATTCTAGTTTAAAACATATTTCTATTGGTAGTGTTATAAATTCCTTTTAAGAATGTCAAAAATGTTTCCAACTATCATGTTTGCATTTTTTTTTTTTTTTTGCAGAATAACTGGTGTTGGATAGGCATGTTTGCACCTCACCACTTTGAATCACCCTGGTAGCATTTATTGTTCATTTATAAGTTTCAGTTATATAGCATTACTAAGACCTGTATCATTTATTCTGTAAGGTGAAAGACTTTCAATGTCTACATGAAGAAATACTTTGTTGAATAGGACTATATCACAGGCATTTCATTGTTATGAAATGTTAGATTAAAATATGCATGTGCTACCTGGTTTGAATTACTAGCTTTTTAAGTTTGTTTTATAATTTTAACTTGTGTGTGTGTGTGTGTGTGTGTGTGTGTGTGTGTGTGCTTGTGTGTTTGTGTGAGAGAGAGAGATAACTGGTAGACTGAAAACAGAGGTCTTGTTTTATCTGCCCTGCAAAAAGGTTTGCAAGTTCAAACTTACTAATGAATTCTGCAGTGTGTCTCACTCTGGTAGAAGCTATGAAAAATAATTTAAAATTATAGAATGTGTATCCTCCAATCACTATGCATTTGCTAATCAACTTTGTAATTCACTTTTTTCTCTTTGTCCTTTTTCAATCCTTTCTTTTCCTCCCTGTGCTTCATAAAAATTATGTAGGTATATAGTTGTATCAGAGTCCAAGGCCACACTCATAAAGTTTTTTAAACTATATCAATTTAACCATCAGCAATCCATTCTCTCATGCTCTTGAATAGTAGAAATCTAAAGTACAAGTAAAAAAGGGCACGGTCTCTTTGAAACCTGTAGTGATGCAGAGCATTTCTAGCCTATTCCTAACTTGTAAGGATATATGGTTGAGTTCTAAAATGTCCCCCAAAAGCCTCATGTGTCTGGATGATTAGTGAATCGTGAGAACACTATGCTTCTCAGAAAACTCATTCACAGATGAGTTCAGTAGCTAATAGTGCTTTAAAAGTTGGGCCCTGGTTAGTGGCGAGTCACTAGAAGCATGTCGTGGCTGGGCATATCCTTGATCTTGGTTCCTCCCCTCACTGCCTGGCTGCTGTGCTCTGGACAGCTGTCCTTTACCGTGCCATGCGCCTGTAGTATTTCTGCCTTGGAGAGAGCTGACTATGAATTGAAACCCTGAGCAAAATATGCTTCCTCTTCTTTAAATTGTGGTTATTGGGTATTGTGTCCCATTGATGAGAAAATGACTAATACAGATATCAGTACCAGAAAACAATAGTTATTTGTTGTGACGGTGAATGACCATGTGGCCTAGAGAGCTTTGTGAGAATTAGGAAGGTCTGGCAATGCTAGCTAAAGAAGCCTTAGAATTCTGTTACCTAATTCTGATATTGTATTTTAACTGGATGGAACAAACCACAATTCTGATAGGAATTTGGATAGCAAAAACAAAGCCTAGATTTCAAGAGGGATGAGGACTCCATTGGCAGCTGGATTAGCGGCTTTGTGGATTATATCCTGGCAGAGAACTTTTCTTCATTTTATCTCTGTAGTGAAACTTTGCAGGAAAATAAAATCAAGATTGATCTGGCAGAGAAAGTTCCAAAGCAGCCTCACATTCAGTCTATGGCATCGATACTGGTAGCTGTTTTGTAGCTAGATTCATAGTAAAAAATCAAAGTACAAAACAGATGAGAAAAGTTTGCTGTTTTATCAAAAGGGAAGCACCTGCAATGCCGAGGCCATGCAGAGCATATTTTTTGAAAGGATTAGCATTTTTAAAAAATAGCCAAGTACTTTGTATCTTGACAATCAGAACGATGTTTGAAGACATCTCAGAAATCAGCAAGAGTCATCCCTTGCCAGCTCAAGGGTGGAAATTGTAAATCTTCTATTAAATAAAGATATCTCTGGGGTGCCGGGTTGAGAAATTGGTTTCTCAACTAATCTGGTAAAATACTTTCACAGGATTCATTTCCCTGTGCTCAGCTATCCAGGCACTCAGAGCACTTTAGAGAGTTATGATCCAAGGGAATCTAAATACTACTCAAGCTGGCAGCAGGTGATAGCATTATCCATGTGGTGCTGGTTTTAGAGGCATAGAGAATGTGAGTGTGATGAGGTTCCGAAAGTGTCTATCCAGATTTCCAAAGAAGGCCTGGGCAGTATGTCCCTGAGACGGCAGTTCATGAAGCTACAAGATCATAGCCGAAAGTCCAGTGCATACCTTAGAGAGCTGGAGACGCAAGGATCATGAAAGATCTACTGAGGAAAGCCACAGGTAGAAAGCAAAGACAGATTGAAAGAGACCATGTGCAACTAGAAAGGATGGTGGAAGAGGGTCACTCAAGTCCTTTACAGCTCACATCCCAACGTAACCTTGCTGCTTGTCTTGTTGGACTTGGGTCTTGCCATTCATTTCTAGCCTCCAATTTCTTTCTTTAGAAACTAGAATGTTTACATTGCGCCACAGCATGTACTAAAACTTCTTTTTTAATTGTCCAGGTCACGGCTAAGAATTTGAATAGAGTATCAGAGGAGACTTTGAATTATTTAGTAATGCTGAGACTGTTCTTTTTTGGCAAGTCTTAGGTATTAATTAAACACGTATGTTATGAAGAGTTGAAACTGGCCCTTATGAGGGATAGAGACAGAATGTGAGGTTTTGATTAAAAATATCCCTCAAAAGTTTCATACTTTTGAAAATTCAAGACTTTTCAGGACATTAATCTTATCCTTAAATTCATCTATCAATGAGTTCAGCACTCTTAAAAGGTGGGACCTGGTAGGAGGTGGTTCTCAGGAGCAGAAAAGAGTATACTTCTTCCTGGCTTTTTCTCTCAGTTTCCTGGCTGCTGGGGGTTAAACAATGTTTCTCCATTATACCTTTTACCATGCCCTCTCTGCTCTGCAGTCTGCCAACTATAGACTGAAATACACTGAATTCATCAGTCAAACACATTTCTTCTTCTTCCTCCTCTTCTTTTTTCAATGTATAAAAGTAGGGTAGTTTGTCCCTGCAACACATAAGTGGCACAGACACGTTGATCTTTGGTGTTCCTTTTCACGATAGAGTAAGTCCAAACCTTGCCTTCATCTTGGTGTCCCCATTTTATCTCTGTTTTCAAATGACCATCTTCTTATTAAAAAACATGAGTTTTAGTTAATTAATGGCACACCATACTTCACTATTGCTTTACCTTAATTAACTACATGTGCAACAATATTATTTTCAGAAAATTCATATGCTGAAATATTCAGGCATTAATGTATTTTGAGGAGAAGGATATACAAGTTCATTACAGTGAAGTATATTTTAAAAATAGATAACAAGGTAGCAAATTTGAGAAAGAATGGGATTCTATTTCTGCAAAAAATTATGAATCCACATGGGCTGTAACTTCTCTCAAGTTCTCTGAATGTTGCTTCAGTTCTTTTATACAGCCATCATTTTAATTTCTACCTTCTTTGTTCCCTAAATCATTTTATCTTTATATAAACTGTTTATGTTAATTAGGACCCTTGATCTGACCATCTTCATGTTCATGAATTCAATCACAGAGCCAAATTTCTTTTTCTCGTCTGTCTATAATTATCTCAGGCTCAAAATCGTTAAAACATAATCTAATAATAATTTTCAAAATCAAAGAAATAAGACATAGTCTTCCCGGTTTGTATAACTGAATTATTAATTCAACACTCTTTAGCAATGTCATTCTCTTCACATTTTACTCTTTTGTTCCTTTAAAATAGTTATTTTATACGGTAAGAAAATATCTTATTTGGTCTTCTCTCTTTAAGATCTAAATGTTGTGAGGACAGGGATTTGTTTGAATTAACATTGTATGTCCAACAACCATAACATACTGCAGCTCTAGATTTTGAAATTTTAAGAGATTTATTTGAGTTTAAACACTTTATTAGGAAAGATTGTGTTTCATTAGGGTCTTGTGTTACCTCTTAATTTACATTGTGTATTCAAGTCTGTTGTTGCTAAAAATCTCTCTCCTGACTATAGGTAGGCAACATTTAGAAGTGACATTCATGCTTTAAGCCACATGAATTCAAAGCTGGCTTTGCTTTCTGTGGAATGTCATTACACTGAGCAAGCCATTACACTTCTTTGGCCTTTAACTTCTTCATCTGGAGCAGCCAACATTTCACAATATTGTTCGGCATATTTACTGAAATATTTCTCAGCATATTTAGGATTAATAAACAGCTGTAAAAATTTTTGCTGCTATATTGAGAGTGCTAGATGAGGTTCGGTGATCATGACACTTTTCAGTATAAAAAAGGAATAATTTATGTGACATTAAAAAGGACCCATTTTGTTAAAGCAGAATCAATTGAGATTTCTCACTTTTGCTTCTCTTCTATTCAAAATAAACTTGGTAAAAAAAAAAAAAAAGTCCTCTGTGAACTACATAGGTGTCACTTGGTGCGCCAAAATAAACAACACTGACAAAATGATGTTAGGCAAAAAAGGAAAAGTGTGAATCATCTATTTGAAAAGAGAAAAAATCAGGTCATGCAATCTAATGATGTTTAGCATGTGTGTGTATGTGTGCGTGTGTGTATGTGTGTGTGTGTCTGTGTGTGATGTCTCAGCTCAAGCACTCAGCTGTATCTTCAGCTTTTTAACACTATTTGATTTAGAGACAGGGTCTCCCAACGTGGCTAGGTTGCTCAGACTGGGCTACGGCTTGCTGTGCTCCTGCCCCAGCCTGTCCTAGCACTGAGATTATGGGCCTAAGCCTCAAGGCCCAGCTGACAGGAATGCTTTATGTAAGTTCTAATAGACAACAGAGAAAAAAGGTAATTTCACCCTAAAAAAGTCATCTAATTCGTTACAATTTATGGACTTTCTAAATCAACAAAATGATTAGTGTGGTGGAAGCTAGGGAGAGAAGAGGAAAGACCAGAAAATGGGAGGGATGCTGAGGTTGAGAGAGAGAGAATCGCACAATATTGTTTTAAATACAGCAATACAGCATCTCTACCCTATTTTACAGGTGACCAACACATTGAAGACTGAATTCTGCTTCACATAATAAAAATATTTCGCTCATTTTTCAATGAAATTAAAAGAAGAACTAAAAAATGTAAAGCTATTGTTATTCTAATGAAAGCTTCACTAAGGACATATCAGAGAGGTGAAACAAGATTGATTCCATATGTATTAAATATTACAGACAAATTTTGGGAAATGTCTTTATTTTATTTCAAACAGAATAAAATGATGAAAATGTACTAACTCCAGCTACACTTGTCAGGATGATTCATAATATTCTAAATGTCTTCTTTAAATATGAATTATCAAGCACAATAAACTTAAAGTAGTTAAACTAAAAAATACAGTACACCTCTGAAAAAAACAAAATAAAATGACTGGATAAATTATGAGTTTATTTGTAATTGAGAAAGTTGTTTTGAAATTTAACTTATATATGTTTGTTACAATCACAAAGAAATAATTATGCAATTATTTGTGATTGTAATTTATAAGTCTTAATTTTTCATTTTTGTTTTACAGAATTCAAATACATTTATATTGACATTTCTAATTAAATATACGTTAAATATAAGTTATGTAACTTATCCAAAATTAGATGTAAAGAATATTCTGATTTTATTTCTCCTCATGGATTTAAGCTTGTGTGTGTGTGTGTGTGTGTGTGTGTGTGTGTGTGTGTGTGTGAGTGAGTGTGTGTGTTTATCTGTGTTGGTAAAGTGACTGTGTCCAGAATTCATAAGAAATCTATTCCCAGATTCAAAACCTGTACCAACACTGCCAATACATAGAAAGAAATTGCTATGAGTCTGCATAAAAAGGCTGGATAAAAAGGGGAATCTGACATCAATGGGAGATGGTAAAAGGCACACTCGCTCAAGCAAGGGGAAGCTTACTAGGTTTTTTAAGTTCAGGTTGACCAGCTCCTTTCCTTCTATTCCATTCACACTGCAGGTCTACTGGAGAATGCCACCCATAAGCAGGGTATCATCCCCACTCAGTATTCTGGCCTTCATACCAATCGTCTCTGAAAATATCCAAGGGCACAAGGAGAAGTGCGCTTTACTAATCTGCTCGACGTACCTTAATCTGGCCATGTTGACAATCAAAATTGTCACTATCTACCTCTTATCAACTTTACAAGCAAATATATGCCTTTAAACAAAACTTAATCACCATGTAAAGACAACAGAAAGTTTATATTTCCAGCTAACATAATACACCCATACTGCATACAACTTGAAATTCACTGTTATCCTACTCAGTATGGGAGACAAAGTTTACCTTGGGTGATGCTTGTTCCCCAGACATTTCATACCTTAAGTATTACAAGGTATGTTTAATAACATTTAGCGATCCTCATTTCTGTATCTGATCACATGAATGTAGCTTGGACTTGCACATACTTTCTTCTACTGCCCATTCTGTATTGCTCTTGGACCTCAGCAGTTACTTTGGTAGACTTTTCTTCTTCTGTTGATGGGGAGACATGTTGATTTCTGAAGATTTGGGGCTATCTGTCTTATTACCCAGATTGGGATGCTGATGTCCCTTTCGACCTCAATAGTAGTGTGATCTCATAAGACACCTCAAGGAATTTCTTGCATACCAAGCACCTGTTCTTTAACTCCATTGTAGATTAATAGTTCAATTTTCTCTTGGTAGTCTAGACCAATGCCAACACTGCAAATAACCTTTTAGGCTGTTTACACAAAGGAATGAGTAGCCCAAAATAGTCAGAATAAAGTCTTAGTTTCCAGTTCAATGAATTCATTGTTGTGTTTCCTGATATAAAACTTCCCCCTTGAAACTAAGGTTTTTAGATCAGTTGAGCATAAACAGGAAGCCAAAATTTTGCTGATGAGCTGAGAAGAGTGATGGAAAATAAAACCATTTCCATTCCCATCTCTTGATTCCTGGATATTCTTGGAAATGGAAGAAAATGCACCCTACATTTGATCCTTGTTAACAGTATGTGTCTTCTCCTCTGGGAATTTGTCACAGGTCTGAAAGATATTGCCACTTAGCAATCACTGTAACTACATCTTCAAAATTCCATTTCACCATTCTATCAACCTAGTTATTCCCTGAACGGTGGGTCACATGGTAAGATCAGTGAATGCTATGAGCAAGAACCCATTGACACATTATTTGCTATGAAGTGTGTTCCTTGGTTAGAGGCAATTTTGTCTAGGATGTAATGATGGTTAATGATGAGGCATTCTGTAAGTTGACAAATGGTACTTTGGGGAAAAATTTAATGCACAAAGACAGCCACTCCATACTTGGTAAGACAAAGAACTGACTGTCCCTTTCATAACAGAAACGATTCCAGAGAAAAAGAAAGGGTAAGAAAAAGAAAAAAAAAATTAGCAGGTCTCAGGCTGACTAATCAAAGGAATGGTGCCACGGAGGTGTAATAGAACTTCATCTTGATTACAGATGGTATAATAATACTCCATGTTGATTGAACTGCTGGCACACTGGGCACTCAGTGCCTGTAGCCAGGGGACACTTCATGAGTGAAAGTCCATCCTGCTGGGCCCATGTAAAATCTCCATCCTTGTGACTATAGCCCTATTGTTTATGAACTTATTGGTCAGTGATGGAGGTACCTGAGAAAAGAAGTTGCCTGCTATCCACAGAATGCATTATTTATCTCTCTCGTTATGAAAGTCATCTTCTTCTGAGGCCATGGTTGTGTGAGCATTTATCTAGGACACAGTACAAAATTTTACTTCATATCACCTACCCACATGGAGAAATCTATCCACATGACTACTTTCTAAATGAACTTAACATAAATTTCTCAATTAGGGTTCCTCTAAGCCCGTGATTATTCAGGCAGAGCATTGTCTACAACCTATGATTAAGTCTATAGTTGCACATCTGGCCATATTTTCTTCTGAGAAAAATGTGTGATCAGGTGCATCCCATTGTTTGGCAAGCTGAATATTTCCTTTCACTTGTAAAAAGTCAGTTTTCATTCAATGGAGTTTCAAAAATTATAATGAAATATACTGCCCGAAAACCTGCTGTGAAGTACCAGAGATATGGGCCACCAGCAAAGTACACAAAATCTGTAAGATCTCTGCATTGTCAAAATCAGGTAGTCCTGAAGTTTGAATGTCATAATGCAGCCATGTGGTTGTTCTTCACTTAGGGTGTGAAGGACAATGACACAAGTGGATGATGACATTAGACGTATAAAGCAGAATATATAAGACGTGAGACTGAAACATGCTGGGTATTTTATTTTGGTAAAAGGGTCAACACCTGCATAAAATAAATAGATGTCTAAAGTATGACCTAACACAAGGTCAGCAATTGCTCAAACTAATTTTGCAGTTGCTTTTACTGTTTCCAAGCAAAAATGAAAACCTGAAGCTAAAGTACCTAGAATAAGGCTATGTGTTCCACTGCTCTCTGATTTTCATTATGTTTTTATATAAAATGCCTAAGGCATATCCTTCTTTCTCAGGAACAAATAGGGAAGAGTACAATGAAAGCTTAGAAAGCTCTGACGGGCAGTGTAGAAAAAGGACTTTTAGTTTCAAATGATGCTATAGAAGCTTCCCCAGTCTAAGTATTTCAAAGCAATCTCTTTAGTCATGTCATGGGAAAAAATACCATTGTAGAACAGTAAAAATTACATTTAATAATAACTAATTAGCCCAGAAAGTCCCCAAACTATCTCTTAGTTTCCTATCAGTTTTTTATAGTTTAAATCTAAAATGTCTCCCAAAAATCCCATGTATTTGTATGGTGATTGGGTCATGGAGCCAATTGGATCAAGTGAATTGGTCTGATAATTTCTTGTACTGATAGGTTGTGGTGACTGTTTGGAGGGATAGGTCACTGGGGATATGGCCAAGGAGGGTATATTCTTGGCTCTGCCTCAACGCTTCTTGCTTTCTCTGCTTTCTGTCCATCGTGGAATTAGCATCTGTCCTCCATCTAGATGGTCTACCACGACACTATCGGCAGCAAGGACCAAGGCTTCTGAACTGTAAGCTAAAATAAACCTCCCCTTCCATATCGTGTTCAGGTACTGTGTCCCAGCTATGAGAAAGTGGCTTAGACACAGGGTGCAGTTAAGAACGGTCTTGACAAATCTAAAGACGCAATTTTTCACTCAGCGAAAGTATTAAGATTTAAATAGTTCACTCACTGGTCTTTGTGTTGGATGTCTATAATCTCAGCATTCTGGGAAAATGAGGCAGGAGAATCACAGGTTCCAGCCTGGACTGGGCAACTTAGCAAGTCAATGGGACTCTATGTCAAAATATAAAATTTTAAAAAATGGACTGAGAATGTAGCTCAGTATCAAGGTCCTGGTGTGAATCCTTTATTCTAACAGACACATGATAGATGGCATAAGTGATTAGATCATAGATAGATAGATAGTTACATACCTAAATAGATAGATAGGTAGATGATAGGTAGATATATCAACAGATAGATAGCTAGAGATAGTACACTTAAAGGCAAGAGAAGAAAATGAACTCTGAGGCTTTATGTCTTTTTTCTAGCAAAGACATTAATAAAAATTCTTTTTATATTATAAAATATGTTGAATATCATAGAACAAATAATGAAGATATCTACATTATACATTGAAGAATGAATTAATTTTATTAGATTTTCACGTAATGTTTTCAAAATAGAATCTAGTGACCTCTAAAAAAGAACTGGTGACATCAGGATTAAAGCATATCTGGAATTTTCTACATAAAGGTAATAGACATTGGGAACTAAGCTGGAGGGCTATGCTGACAAAGTGCTAGAGGGACCAGAGTAACATGAGTGGTTTTGGAGGTTGGAAAGTACATCAATGTGACAGGGGACCAAAAGAAACCTGGATTTTCTATTTTCCTTGGTGGATGGCAAGTCTGGGGCCAATTAGTAACTTTTTGTGGATTTTTGTTTGCTCCATTGTTATAGAAAAATTACTGGTAGAAATAATGGGTCTTTTGTCAAGGAGCCCTTCAACAATAAGTTTAGAACTTCCATTATGTCACCTGTAGTGCACAAACCGAACTAGAGATATGAACAGCTTTTAGTGTGGTAGGGTGGTTCTAAGGGCTTAGGAAGTGGTGGTAAGTGTTGGAAGACTGAAATGGTCTATTGGAGTGATGAAGGGTTGAATACAATTCAAGAAAGAGTTCTGGAATTCAGGAATGCTTCTTCAGGTGAACAAAAAATGTTAACATTCCCATGAGAAACTAGCTCTCTATTTAAAAGAGTAACAGACTGTAAAAGTTAATAAAATGCTGTTTTGGTATCATAGGATCCAAAAGAATTAGAGAAGAAATTTTGAAAGGGGAAGACTAGATGGTAAGTTGTTTAACCCATCATATATAGATGGTTTCTGCACTTCACTTTTGGGCAGTTTTGAAACTTTGAAATGAAGAGCTCCAAAAAGATGAATCTATCTGGAAAGGTCTCAAGAAACCCAGTGATGTATTTGCAATTCCAGCGTATGGTTTGTGTACCTTTAACATTCGGGGAGATTCTAGACATCATGAATGTCATTGTGACAGAGCACAGAATCAATTAAAAGGGAAGAAAATTAATCCTATGGAGATGATAATTCTCTAAAGGGTTCTAGGTCAGCATTCAGACCACCACTGAAGCCTCACAAAAGCTGTAAGATTCTCGTTTAGCAGCAAAAAATAAATAAATAAATAAATAAATAAAATAAAAAAATGCTAGAAAGGAATCCCAGCATTCAGGGAAGAAATCCCCACTTAGGATTGGGGAGACTTCCATCTTGCTTGAACAGGGAAGAGCCCCCCTTGATAAACTCAATATTTCCTTACAACATGACACATAAATGCCTGGAGCTCTCACCACCACTAATTCTAATTTGCCTGACCAGAAATAACAAAAATAATGAACAAAATTAGTATGAAAAACCTTGTATAAATGCTATGGTTTAAGGGCAGTCAACATTTAACCAGGAAACCTGTCAAATCAATAATTTAACTTAGATGATAAGATTTTTTTTTATTCACACTCTATTGTACAATGGAGAGTGCACAAATATTGGATATCTTCGAGCATCTCAAAAATCAAATTGAAAACACCTTTTTGGTAGTAGGGAAGAGCAACTAAGGTCAATGAGAGCTTTTAAGAGCTTCAGGTAAGAAAGCGAGACGACAGCATGACAGAGGAGTCCAATAGGCCAAATCTCGACTTTTCAGGTAAGAGGGCATATTGTGTATTTTACTGCTCATTCAAGATAGCAGATAGAACAAAGTTCAGTGATCTGTAAGAAGGAAGGAAGCCTGGTGAAAGTTAATAAAACCAAAGTAGTGGGGAGGAAAGGGATCACTATGGCGCTTGGCTGGGGATCATAGAGTAAATGAGACCAAGATTGCAATACTTGAAAGGCTGTAACTACTTTAAACGGGAAAGAGGGCAATGGAGAAAGGCCCAGGAAAAGAGGGGAAAGTTGTCACAGCAATCAAATGTGACTAAGTCAAAAGAGCTATGTATAATTCAACCAAGAGAAGGAGAGAGATGAGACTGGGAAGAATAATGAAGAACAGCAAGCTAAGTGGACACTTGAAAGAAACCGTTTGTCATTTTGCATATTATATTCACCCTTACTTCGTTAGCCTCATCAAAATGTCCATTCAGAATTCAAAAAAATCTGTCCATGTCGCGTCTCCCTCGACCCGCAAGAAAGACGCAACAGCCGCGGTTCTTCTCCAAGCTGTATTCAGGCCTCTTCTTAACCTTGTGCTTGAGCACCTTCTTTTCTCTCTCCTTCTTCCTCTCTTCTCCTCTTCTCCTCCCCCCCCCCCCCCCGGCTAAGCTGCAAGCAATTTTATAAGCCCCACAAGCCTATCATATCTCACTACAGGGCGCTTTTAGATAGGAGCCTGCACATGAGGAGATCAGTCGCCAGTCCGCGATTTCCACATATGGAGTTGTTTATCCCATTTTATTAGGAGGTGTGGCTGCCACGCAGGCACCATCCTTTGGGTGAGGCATCTAATCCTGCCACTTGGCCCGTTGCCCGGCGCCATCTTAGGGTTCGGCTCCCCACATGTCCATAGGTCATCTCATCTGAAAATCACTGTCCAAATCCAAGAATTAGTTTTTTTCTTTCTTCAAAATATTTTAACTCTCTCCGATAACTATCATAGCACTTTTTAAAGCTATTTAAAAATAAAACCTAGTTTATTAGCTAGGTTCCTCTGTGATAGTAATTCATAATTTTCTTGACTTTGTATGTGATGACTGATACATTCACACTCAATGTATCTCATAAATTCATTGCCGTTGTTGTTGCTGTTGTTAATGGTGTCTTACATTGACATTACAAAGTTTTGAGGAAAACAGTTTTGTTGAAAAATATCCCCACAGGGAAAGTGGTATAATCCTTTCATTTTCTTTTATAAACTACCGAATAAGAAACATACTTTATAGAACGTGGGTCTACTTTTAGCAAGATAAAAGTTTTAGGTTTTTTAGGTATTAAAAATCTATGCAGGTAATTATGTTTTAATTTTTACTATTTTCAAACTAAATGCAGAAGAGTAATCAGGGGATTGTTTTGTCACCAAATATGACTGCCTTATTTCTTTTAAAGAAACAACCCTCAGCTAAAAGCACACATGACAGTCCATGTGGATAGTTGGCTATTTACAGACAAACAACCCAGAAGTGTTCAAGGGTAGCCTAGGTTCAGAAGTTTCTGCTGTGGTCATTTATCTAAAGTTTTCTCCTTTTACAGAGAATTTTGAAAATTCTAGCTCCAATGCAAATAAACCTACTACTGAACACAGAACTGAACACAAATAAGACCCTAATGGATCGTTTGGAAACTACAGAAATGGTTTCAGCTTTACTACTCGCAGCTAACAGTTTGATCTATTCCAATTATCTATGCACTTTTTTGTATAGAGCATGAAATATCAAGAAGGCAGTTTTGATAAATTGACATGTAGTGATCTTTATAAATGTGTGCAACATTTTTACATTTGTGACAGCTATCAAAAGTTATTAATAATTACTAATATATTATTACTTTTACATAAAATGAAATGAAATACTTATTATGTATGTATAAGCTACAGCTTCATAAATACAATTTTATTAGCTCATTGATATTACATTTGCTTCTCTAGTCTTTTCATTCTACCTATTATTTCTCAAAGGAGCACTTTAAAAATT
The DNA here is from genome assembly GCA_004027205.1 of Ctenodactylus gundi. NCBI lineage: Eukaryota > Metazoa > Chordata > Mammalia > Rodentia > Ctenodactylidae > Ctenodactylus > Ctenodactylus gundi. Next base: position 279,346 of record PVKB01001796.1, read on the forward strand.
AGTTGTATTTCTGTAAATATGATTTAGACTCCTAAGGGAGAAAGAACTAGAAAATGTAGCATGTAATCCATTTACTCAGTAAATTGTTACATCAAATCATAATCTAGGGAGATTTTTATTGAATTTGCAATGTGTATAAACTATAAACATATCATATTAAAATGAAATCTTATAAAAACAATTTTGAAGGAAATTGGGCAACATTAATATTATCTTTTTAAATCTCTACACTACTGTTATTAGAGTGTCCATTTATATTTGCAATTCCAACTATTGAATATATAACTTAGATTAAAATGTGTATACATTAATGTTGTTATATTTAGTGATTTTTCCATTAAAATGTTATATAGTGGTATTTCTTTCCATTTATGAACACAATTGTTACAACTTTCTAGCTATATAAATATTTCCAATTCATGATCTCACTTCATGGAACTGAAGTTGTGGGAGATACTTAAGTATGCATTGCAGGATTCAAAACCTCTAAATGTTATTTCGCACAAGACACAGGCACAGAAATGTCAATATACATGAACTTCAGGATTTCAAGTAGAATGTAAAACCCAGTAGAACTCAGCAATTGACATTGGTATGTTGGCCAAATGCCTCAGAGCCAAGTTTTTCATATTCTCATTTATGGCCGAATTAACTCAGGTGTGAAATATAGAAATTGGACTTTGGGACAGTAGTTAAATATTTAATTAATTAATTAATTAGATGCTTGTGGAATAATTGACTCAGATTCTACTCCAAGAAATGCCATTGTCCAAAGATATCCTTGGGACTAAAATCACAAAAGCTAATACTACAAGAGGTTCCTAACTTTTTTTTTTCTAATGTATGGGAGATGTTGTAGGCAGAGAAGAGATAAAATGGACTTAGTACCCTAATTCTCTGGCAAAGAGAGGAACTCCATCTCCACAATACTATTTCACTAACAAGAAAATTCATGGCAACAATATGAAACTTCTATTATCTGTATCAGGTGAATAAAGAATATCATGTGTAGATGAATGGTAAAAATTAAATTAACAAAATATATTATTTATAAATATAATTAATCGATATAAATGGGGAATGCATGCATATGTAGACAAATATCCATACATGTCATTCATTGAAATGAGTTTAGACTATCAAAAGATAAACTTAGAGACAAAAATATAAAATTATATATATATATATTTTCTAATACTGAAGATAGAAGTCATTAACAGGGCCTAGTGCAAGCAAGGTACGCATGCCACCACTGAGCTATATCGTAGTCCTTTTATGTTTGTAACTTTTAAGGAAAATTATCACCATGTGACTCAAGCTGCCCGTGAACTTGCCTCTCTCTTGCCACAGCCTCCTGAGAAGTGGATGATAGCTGTGCATTCTCACACCTAGATCTGAAGTCACACGTTTTTATTTTTTTAATCTCCTTTCATGAAGAAGAAAATGTGCTTAGAAGTAATTTTTTTAAAATCACCACTTACATTTTTTTGAAAATAGAAATTTGTCTTAAGGCAATTGTTGTCTCCCAGAGAGTCCCCCAGAGCCTCACGTTCCTACTACGTAGGGTTGGGAGGCAGGGCTGGAAGGGGCGGGTGCTCCAGACTGACCTGGAAAGCTCGTCTCTATCTGTCGTGATGCCATGAGGATCTCTGTCTCCAGAACACTGGCTCCAGCTCTGGCTCTGGCTCTAGCTACCGCCCCACCATGTGATTCCACCATTTTCCCGCCTCCCACCTGTGAATGGGTTGCGACTTTTTGAAACTGTGAGCTAAAATGAATCTAAACCTCCCTAAAGTTGTGGATGTTGGTTGTTGAGTCACAGTGGCAAAAGAAAAGTAACTACAACAGCAACCTATTATGAAAGTAACCTATACAATTTAGGGACTCATTAAAGCTTTAAAATTAGCATAAATTTAATAAACTCTATAATTTAGGCATGTCACAAGAGCCCATTATTAAAAAACAATTTCTGAAAGAAAGCTCTATAACATTGAATAGCATCTATATTTCCACAGCTGTATGGGAAAGAAAAAATTCTTGCTTTTGCTTGCTGAATTTTGTTCACAAGAACATAAAGAAGCCTGTTGCTTTCAAAGCCATAAAGTGCCATGATTCTATTACTTCTCAATGAGCCAAACAGCAAGAGATAAACAAACCTCAAAACCCAAGGCACAGAGAGAGAAAGGCAGCATCAGAACACAAGCCAATCAAATGTAAGAGATGGAGTATTTTATACACCCAGCCTTTAGAAGCCCTGGTGCAGATTTAACTAGGCAGATTGCATTCTTATAAGGATTACTGTTAAGCTTAAGCCTAGTCACTGAATATTCAAATAGACTCTTTTATTGTAATACTTTATGTTTTAGGGTAATTTTATATTCACAGTAAACTTGAGAGGAAGGCTTGAGGCAAACACTATATATCCTTTCCCCACACAGATTCATGATGTTTCCTATTATCAACATCTCCCACTAGAATGATATCTTTGTTAAATTTGATCAACCTACATTAACATACAATTTTTAAAACCTGATAGCAGAAACCGAGGGTCTCTACACAATAATCAAAGAAAACTTTTTATGGAAGTTGTCTATTCATTTATTCCTGAAAAGAAGAATTTAGAAATTAGAGATAGGTTAGACACAGGAAGTGAGAAACTTGGATTAATTTTAGAAATTTCCATAAAACTTTCTAAAAACTGTAATATGATACTCAGCAGCAAAATTCTGTTGTTTCTTGTCTAGATAAGATCACTTTGATGGTGATGGCATAGATATTATGACCTCATGATCTCAAATCTCAGCTTCACTACCTCTCAGCTACATATATAAAATCCCAGAAGAGCCATCTATTTTTTTTTTCTTCGTCTCATTCACAAAGTGGTAATAAATACCAAGACTTACTTCATTAGTTTGTTGTCAAGACTAATTACATGTAAATGTGACTATTGCTTTAGTATCCATACATTCTGTTTTAGTGACCCTGCAGATTAAGTACACCTGCAGGTAGCTGAATTAAAGGATACTTAGGAAAAGGTGTAAGGAAGCAAACTGCAATTAGTCTTCCCCTTGATATCACTGCAGAGAAAGGAACCCCAACTTTGGATACATTTAGTGACTCTTGTTTTCAAATTCATACATTAAACTTATGCTTACATTAAATATACTCTGTATTGCTACTGTAAGCTTGACCTGAAGTTGCCCTCTTTTCTTGCGTTAAAAAAGTAAATAAATAACAGGAAGTTGGCCCAGTGGTGCAGACCTGTAACCCAGGCCGGCGAGAAGCTGTGTCAGGAGGGTTGAAATCCAACCTGGACAGCTCAGTAACTTAGCCAGAGCCTGTCTCCAAATCAAAAACAAGCTGAAGATGTAGTTCAGTGTGAAGATAGGTCCTAGACTCAATCCTCAGCACCCGCCCCACACAAATATGCTAGAACTACAATAGTAATTTAAAACTACGAAGTCTTGTTGCAGCAGATGAGTGTAGCCGTGTGGTCTGCTTTCAAAATCTAACACGTTAAATTTGACAAAGTTGCTTTCACAGACTTTGAGAGTAGAATAATGGCTACCAGAAGCTGGGGTAATGTGGGAAAGATGACATGTCACATGTGGTCAATGGAGAACTACATGTAGTTATATAGAAAGAATAGTTCTATTGTTTTATGGTACCATAGGTTGGGCCTAGCTAACTACAACACGAAATGTATCTCCAAATGGCTACAGGGAGAATTTTAATTGGACTCAGCAGTTTAACGAGATAAATATACTAATAAACTTGATTTGATCATTACCCAGCATATAATTGAATTAAAATACTGTACTTTACCTTATGCATGTCTACAGTTGCTTGTTCAATATCAATCAAACATCTCTAGGCCTAAAACATTAATTCACTATGTGGTAATTGAAGGAACCTGATATAAACATATAGATAATTCATAAATCTGGAAGCTTTCTGTGTATTAAAAGACTTTTCTAGAGGAAGATAAGAAAATGTAAGTTTTTGCAACTGAGACACTTTCGAGGGTTACTTTTCTGTTGATTCCTTTTTATGAATAGAGCCATCAGCAGTTTTGTATTGATTGCTCCATTTTCTGCTGACAACGTCTGTGACTGAGCCAAAAGGCCTAAACTAATACACACTGTAGAGAGAGTTGACACTGTCTAGAAATTTTTTTAAAGCATAATTTTTGAGGATAAGTTTAAGTTCTGCTTGTTACATAACAAATTTGAAAGTGTGAGGGAAAACTTACTATGTGATTTAGAGCAATAATAGCCATTGTAGCATATCCAAGGTTCCTGACACTAACACCAGGAAGTGTAGCTCAATAAAAAAGTAGTTACCTCACATGTAAATGGTTCAGGATTTCATAGCATGTATCTTAGTCACCTTTTCATTGTTGTGACCCAATATCTGACATCCACAAATTTAGGGGAGGAAAGGTTAATTTTAGCTTACAGATTCAGAAGGTCACACTCAGTTCAGGGCTGGGAGCAGTTGCAGTACATGGCAGAGGCAGAGGTGGAGGCAGCTCTTGGACATTACAAACCAGAATCCAAGTCAAGGCAAGTTGAGACTAGTCTCCAAGGAAGGCAGGAAGCAGCTTATATATGCTTCCAGGTGTCATCCCAGTTATCAGCCCCTCTTGGATCCAGGTGTAGAAAGTATGGAAATTCCCCCACTACACGCCTGTAATCCAATTTACAAGCCTGTAATCCACCCCTCCAGACTATGCCTCTTGGGGAACATTCCAGATCCAAACCACAATACCACATACTACCAAAAAAAAAAAAAAAAAAAAAAAGTTTTTGGACACTTAAGTTTGAAGAAAACAAAAAATAATAATTGTCTTAAATATACTTGAAGAATATTTCTTATGCACAGATTATTATGCCAAGTACTCCTTTAAAAAAATGACCAAAACGTAACTGTTATTATTTGGATCAAAGATATCCTCCAAAATTATCATCATGGGTGACTCATTGTTACATGTACTGAAGAAAGTACATGTTTTGGTTACTTTTTCGTTACTGTGATTCAATACCCAACATCCACAAACTTAGGAAAGGAAAGGTTTATTTTAGCTCACCGTCTCGAAGGTCACAGTCCATTCAGGGGTGGCCGGCAACAATCGAAGTACATGGCAGAGAGAGAGGTGGAGGCAGCTTCCCCGAACAAACAGGAAGACAAGCTGAGGCTAGTTGGCTAGTCCCCGCCCTCCAGGAAGGCAGGTGCAGCTTATGTATCCTTTCAGGTCTCTGCCCAGTAACCAGTCCCTCCTGCACCCAGGTGTGGCCACTACACACCATTAATCCTAACTTAACTGCAATCCACCCCTTCAGACCAGACCCCAGTCCACCAACATCACATGGCTCCATTAAAATACATGAGACTTTCGGGGGACACTCCAGATCCTAACCACAACAGGCTGAGTAGACAAAGTAGAACTTTGTGGTTGTACTTTTGAAAAGTACATGTTTCCTCTGAAGCTTTTTGGCTTTTTCCTCTCTCTCTCTCTCTCTCTCTCTCTCTCTCTCTCTCTCTCTCTCTCTCTCTCTCTCTCTCTTTTCTGGTCACCATGAGATGAACAGCATACCTCTGTTATGTCCTCCACCATGCTGATTCTGCCCCATCCTGACAACCATGGACTGAAGCCCCTGAAACTACTATAAGCCAAAACAAACCTTTTCTACTACAGACTGTGGGTGTCAGGCATGTTGTCCCAGCATTTAGAAGATGACTAATATATCTAGGTACATCCTATGGCTCTGAAAACTAAACTTTATACCTTTGGTAAATTTCAAAATGAATGAATGAGAGAGAGGGGGAGAGAGAGAGAGAGACAGAGAGAGAGAGAGAGAGAGAGAGAGAGAGAGAGAGAGAGAATAAAATAAATAGAATGAGACATTGAGACGTTGAAATTTAACATAAACTTATGCTACACATTTGTATGGGAAAACTGACTCACATGAGAATTGTGTCTCAAAACCTCATGTTTTACAAAGTATTCTTGGTCCTTTTTTAAGGATTGTCATAGAAAAAAATATCTAAATTTCTGCTTCCAATTTTAAAGTTATTGTAAATACTCAAAGCTTAACACATCCCTGATCTGATGTTGTTGCCATTAATTATGATGCTATAAGCACTAATTTGTGAAAATTGTGGGACCCACAACATAAATATGCATACATTATGACTATATCACTTGGGAACACATAGAGATTGCAAGCTCAAATAAAAATAAAGTATAATTTTGATAATTATATTAGTTAATGTCTTTCAAAAACAAAATTAATAGGATATAGCAAGTGTGAGAACTGGATTACCTGCTCAGACACAAAGACGGAAGAACAGCAGTCCAAGATTGAAGGTCTGAAAGTCCACCAGAGAGCAGCTATTATGAGACTAGACTACCGATCTGTGTTCAGAGGCAATAACAAAGACCCAAACACTGAGCAAGTCTGCAATAGAGACAGGTGCAGACGTTATGGCAGAGACAGGAGCAATTCTTTTCTGGAGGTGGTGGCAAAGACCTGAAATAAATGTCGTTATGAAAGTAAGAATACTCCTTGACCTCATGGAGCTTACATTCTTGGTAACATATATTTTAAAAAGCTAATCAATAATAAAAATACACTCGTGTTGCTGAATGGTTGTATTAGAGTTCTCTAAAGTGAGAGAATCAATAGAAACACATATGTAAAATTATGCAAGAAGCTTTAGTAGGTGGGTTTACAGGATCAGAGGTAAAAGAGTCCAAAAAGGCTGTTTGCACACCAAAGACTCAAGAATCCAGCATGCTATCATTCCTCACAAGACTAGAAAAAGAAACCTCTAAAATGTATATTGGACCAGAAAAGATCCAGCATTTCAAAGCAATCATAAGCAACAAAGACCAAAGTGGAGAAATTACCCTCTCAGGCTTCAAAATATTTTACAGAGCAACAGTGATTAAATCAACAAGATTTTTGCACAAGAACAGACAAGAAGATCAACAGAACAGAACCGGGGCTGCAGACACAAGAACAAACACCCTCAGTCATCTGCCTTTTGACAAGGGGCCAAGATCATTCACAAGTGCAAAAACAGCATCTTCACAAAATATTTTTTGGAAAATTGGATACCCACATGTATGAAAATAAAGCTAGATCTTCACTGGTTACCACATACTAAAATTAAATCAAATGAATCAAAGAGGTGGATATCAAAACAGAAACATTAAATCTGCTGGAAGACAAAAATAGGTGAAGTGATAGAAGACATAGGGAAAGAAAAGTATGTAATGAACAGAACACCAACTGCACCAACAAATGGGACCACATCATACTAAAAAGATACTGCAAAGCAGAGAAAGCAGTCAGCAGGCAGAAGAGACAGACCACAGAATAAGATAAAAACACTGCCGTTGATGCCTTAGACAGAGGACTAATATCTAGAATATATACAGAACTAAAAACAATTCCACAAAATAAATGACCCCATTCACAAATGGCCAAATGAAATGAAACGAAATAATGAAATAAAACTTCTCAGAAGAGGAAGGGAAAAAGCCAACAAGATCATGAAAATGTGTTCAACATCACTGGCTATCAGAGAAATGCAAGTCAAAGCAACATTAAGATTCCATTTCACTTTAGAGAGAATATCTCACATCAATAACTCAAAAAAAAAGTTGGTGAGGCTCTAGGAAAAAAGAAATGCTCTTTCACTGTTGGTGGAATTACAATCTGGCTCAACCACTTTGGAAAGCAGTGTGGAGATTCCATAAAAAGCCAAGAATAGAAATACAATTACACCCAGCACAGCTCTACTAGGCATCTTCCCAAAACAACTCAAGACATCATATGATAAAGGCACATGGATACCCATGTTTATAGCAGCAGAATTCAAAATAATTAAACCCTGCGAACAACCTATTTGCCCATCAACAAAGGAATGGTTAAAGAGAATTTGTTATTTATACACAATAGAATACTATGTAAACATAAAGACAGATATAAAGCACTTAAAAGAAAATGGAGAGACATTGAGTCATAATGCTTAGTAAATTGAACCGGACACAAAAGATTGGGTATTGATCGGCTTCTCACAAGAGATTGCCATTATATATACACAAAAATATCCTAGCAACAGACAGAGAAATGAGAGAGTTGTTGGACAGCTAGGAACAGGAAGAGGCACTGAGAATGGGGAATGGAGGGCAAGGAGAGGAAAAGTTTAAGAGGGAGGAAAAAAGTGGTCAAACCACCCAATTTGTATGTTATTTGCATAGTTTTTGATCTGTAGATCACACACATGTAAATAAAACACTGAGAAAATGGATTCACTAGATCATGACAGCTCGGAAGTCAGTCGGTGATGAGTGAGAGCTATCAAGTGCGGACAGTTTTGTTAGTCATGATACTAAGATGAGCTTCCTAAGTATATGAGCTGAAGAGTTGGAGAGAATTTTAAAAGCATATTGACTCTAAAGTATACAATGGTTAATAGGGAAATATCCAGAGAATGACTGCAAATCCAGAAAATGCAAATGGAGAGAGAAATCAGAAATACAAGAGTAACACAGGGGTCAATGTCAAAGAGGTCAGAGTTGAGGCTGAGGTCTGTAATACAACTACCTGGGGAACAGTAAAAAGGAATATTCACAAGGAAAATCTTGGATAACTGTGCACCATCTACGTGAACAGATGAAAAACATAAAACAGAATTCCACAAATACAAAATTTAGGAAAGGATCTTTCAAACAAAGAATGAAATGACTAACTGTACAACTCAGTGAAATAAAGTAAAATATAAAATTTAACAAACACACACAAAACAACTGAATTGGAACATAGAAGGCCTCTGAAAAATTTTGTTTAGAAAACTAAGGCAGCACACAATGCATTACACATTTTAGAATGTTTGTGCAATTTAAGCTTTATACAATCTGATAATTCTTAAATGATTTATGTCCATCAAGATTTCAGCAATGTCTTTGAAACCTGGATTACACACAGCTAACCACAAAGGAGTGAAGACTGTCACTTCTGGGAGGCCCAAAGGGGACCATGTGCACCAATGCACGCAGCAAAGATCTGTGAAAGTAGAGCCAGATGGGACTTTGAAGGCAGGTTAGGTGTCCAAGAGGAAGTGCCTGCTAACAAAATGCTTCTTTGAAAAGAAATAAGTAGGCATCTTCCTGAGGAAAAAATAAGGAAAGTGGAAAGAAGGAAAAAGCGGGGATTGGTGTAGTTAAGACAGCTTGAAACAGAGGCAAAAGAAAATCAATTATCTTGCAAAGATCAGAGTGACCAGAAAGGAAAATTTTGCAAGAACGTCTTAGTTTCTTTTTTATTCCTGGTACAACACCCAAATCCCATAACCCAAGGAAGGAAAGGTTTATCTGAGGTCACAATTTCAGGAGGTCTCAATCCATTCACGGGCCACTGGAAATAACAGAAGTATCTGGCAGACAACTAGGCAGAGAAAAGCTGTCCAGGTACCGCAAGGCAGGAAGCCAACTGAGGTAGCAAGAGTGGAGCTAGCAAGCACCCTTGCAGGTCATATCCCTTGATCCATCCTTTCTGGGGTGTCCCCATCGATTCCCCACCTTCTGACCAGGCCCATCTCTTAACAGCACAGGAAGTCCTTAGATTAGCCCATGATTGCGTCACCTTCCAAAAAGGAGGCTTTCTGAGAACATTCCAGACCTCACCTTGACAGAGAAGGTCAGTTAGAAGACGGGAGGCTAGAACAGGAGGCTGAAGAGCAAACCATCTCTCTGAAAGGGCCACTAGAAACCCAACCTCAGGTCAACATAGTGAACCATAGGATTCTACATGGATTCTGAGCAAGGGCATGATATTTATCTCAGCCAGTCACAAGAGTAGCCCAGGTTAGCCAGTTTATAAAGGAAAGGAAATGATTTTTGTAATGGGCACAAGTGCCGATCAAAGAACAACAATGTATGTTTCTTTTAATTTTGAAATTTCTAATTTCTTAAAGCATGATAGATCTACTTCATTTATGAAGTACGTTTGTCTACTGAACTTGAGATTCATGTTATAGCCTATTTTTAATTAAAAATAAAAATATTAATAAAGTCTCTGAAGTTAATATCGAGACAACTTGGAATCTTCTGGGACTACTGTTGAATGTTAAGAGGGCCTTTGAAAATTGGAGTCCAAATCCCATAAGACTTTGAGCAAGTCCCATGGGGACAGAAAAGGCTTTGCTGCACAGTAAGATTAGCTTCTGGTGATAGCTACCCATACACGCTGTATTTAAATATCCAGTGCATTTGAAGATACAAAATAATTCCTCCGTAGCATTAGAAAAATTTCAACTACTGAAATATACGACAAATAAAAATGGACTGAGTGTCGTGAAAATGCATCTCTTATTAGGGAACCAGTGCCTACAGAACAAGTTAATAAAAATAGGAGAAATAACATGATGCTTCCACCTAATTATTTCATTTGCTACTTCTTCAGAATACTCAAAAAGAATCTTTAAATCTTGTTGTATAACAAGAATAAATGCAACAATGTACTTGTGTTACATGTTTTTTGGATCCTAGACAATATAAAAATATCAAGTGTTTTCAGATATCACTGATTGGAGAGTAGGAGTTGGGGAATCAGTTGTTTAAAAAACAACTAAATCCGAAAAAAATGACTAGTATTAAAATTACTGACAGTCTGGTTATTAAGGACGCAGTATCTTGAACTAAATTATCACGTTAACAATTCATGACCCAAAACTGTTGCTCTTCTCAGCTGCGAAATGACACCCACGAGCACAGTGTGTGTTGGGGAGAGAGGTGCTTTTTAAAGATCTGTTAATTTAACTTATGTAAATAATTGGATGAAACATGAAGAATATGAAATTTTATCATTTGAATAGCATTATTGACTGAAAACTCAGGTGTTAAAATATTTTAAATCTTGTTATTTTATTCTTTGCTGCTATAATATGAGCAGATTCTCACTTTTAAATTATATTGTATATAAAAAGGAAGAAAATTCAGGCAAAGGAAATAAGCTATCCTGAATCTTTGATTTCTCCACTTATAAGCACATACCCACAAAAAATATGGCCCTGGCTATTATAAAACCAAAAATTGTGTCACAATCCCACAAAATAGTGCTTTGTACTGTACTATAAATAAAATATCATATTACCCTGTTACAAACACTAACAATTCTGCACATTTTACTTCAATTACCCAGAATACCTCCAAAAACCATAACAGACTTTGATTCTTCTCATTTAAAAATCAACTTTTGAAAATAATGCATTAACACTATTTAATTGCTGTCTTTTTGATATATATCATTACAAATTTTTCCATTAGAACTAAAACCACCTGCATTTTCACATTATTGTTTTGAATTTAATGATGATTTCAATTCACCAGTTATTACTAAAATTCATGATGTTTGTGACAGACAGTGGGGTCATAACTAAAATTTCAAAAATGTGATTATTCAAATATGTTACAAATTGACTAATACCTCATTTAAATATCTTATGCACCTCCACTCTGGATTTTGGATGCCAAAAGATACTTCTAGAACTTCTATTTTGATTTTGATTTATCAAACTAAGTGTTCAATATCAATATGTATGCATTAGTCAGTTCTCACTCAAAAGGAAGTATTCAACACTCATAGCTTAGAAGAAAACAAGTGAATTTGGTTCACGTTATCCAAGGCTTCAGTTCATGGCTGTTTGACTCTATGGCAGAAACACTATAAAAGAAGAGCAAGGCAAAGACAAGGCATTTGGTTCATGGTGGCTAGGAAACAGAATGGGGAACAGTGCCAGAGAGGAAGGAGTGAATGCCTATGTATAATACTCAAGGCCATGCTCCGAGTCCCACCCAGACAGGAACATGCTATACTAGTCTGCTAGATGTTCTTTATTCCAAAAAAATTTGACATATCAGGACTAATGATCACAACACATCCCTGTCATTTTATACTCAAACATATCTCCTTAATGCAACTTATCTCCAAATTAAAACAATGGGATGATTTTAATTTCCTAGAACCTAAGAAAAGAATCCCATAAGCAAATAAAAAAAAAACAATAAACTGTCCCTCAAGGTCTTGATGTTTCTAATATTTTTAGAAAGTCCAAGCCAAATCTCTTCTGAGACTAAAGGCATACTCTTCACTATAAAATTCTGTAAAAATTCAGAACAAGTTACAAAGTCCCAAGGCACAGAGTAAGCATTCTCATCCAAAAAGAAACAAATGAGGAATAGAAAGAATTGAACCAAAGCTAGATCAAAACCCAGCAGAGCAAAGTTAAGGTCAGGAGCACCCTGTACAGCATCCATGGAACACAGGGAGCAACATTTGATTTCCAGAGAGTCTGAGTAGCCCCACCCCTGTGGCCTACCCGCGGAAGCCCATACAGCTTCTTGCTGTTGCTCAGCTCACAATCTGCAGCTTTTCTTAACACACATTTCATGTTGTTGGCACCTTGGACCTCCTAGGGTCTCCGTTGCATCTTTGACTTCATTCCCACAGCTTCAAATACTTCTCTCACAGGAACTCATTATCTGCCTTCCAATCTTTCCTTTGAAAATCTGGGAGAAAAACTTCATTGAACACACACAGCTTTTATTCTTCATGCAACATCACATGGATGGCAACAAGGTCTGCCATCAGTGTGGGGAGCAACCAGGTCCCCATGGACCATGGCATCAGCAGCCTCTGAGTTCCCAGATGGCTGAACATAGTGAAACGAATCTGGATGAACCAGTCTTCTTGGAGGTCCTTCTCAAGTTCTTGAGGCCCACAAACTCTGCTCTCAAATGAGAAGTTTACAGTGCTCTGCTGTTGACTCTGCGGTGACTGAAGTCTTGCTGAGTCCTGATGCCTGTAAGAAATCTTTCTTCTTATTTTTATGACAGCACAGTTAGTTTCTTCTCAATGGCATGAACCTTTCCATTACCCATACTTCCTTTGACTCTAACTGTACACCTGGTTCCTTATGGGTCTAAATTTAAGTTTTTCAAGTAGTTCTGCTTTTTTTTCACTCCTTGCAAAAAAAAAAAAGAAAGAAAAGAAAAGAAAAGAAAGAAATTGTCAAAAACAGCCAGCACTACTCATGTCACGGCCTGAGCATTGAGCTGCCTTGAAATTTCTTCTGCTAGCTCAATAAACACATAGTTCCTAAATTCTGTCTTCCACAAAATATCAGGACATGGACAAAATATACACAAATTTTCTACCACAGGGTAATACATGGTCTCTAGTCTGGTTCTCAAAGGAATTCTTATTCCCAACTGAAACCTATGAGTCTGGCCTTTACTGTTTTCTCTCCCACCACTACTCTGGTCTTTGGAACTCTGACCATACTCGCCTATCTGGCTCTGATTACAACACTGTAGGGCTTCTTTAGCCTGTATCTCCAAACTCTTCCAAACACCTTTTGCAAACCAGTTCTAAGAGTTTCAAAACTCCATCATCAAGTGGCTCGAGTATAGCTCAGAGATTAGATCACTTGCCTAGGAAGCAAGGTGCCCCAGGTTCGATCTCCAACACCACGTAACAGCGGGGCAAAGTGGTGCATGCCCATAATTCGTGGACTCAAGGGGCCGAAGCATAAAGATCGCTGCAAGTTTTAAGCCAGCCTGGGCTACGTAGTGAGTTCAGGACACGGCAAGAATTTATCCTCATGGTCAGGTATAACCACAGCAACAACTCCACTCTTAGTAACAATATTTTATATTAGTTCACATTCCCATTGCTATACCAACAACTTAAAGGACAGATTCAGGGTTCACAGTCAGCTGCTGGCTACAAGAAAAAAATCATAGCACAAAGACATGACAAAGATTCTTTGTTCATGGTACAGGGAAATATAGCCAGGAACATTACCAGAGCAGAAGGGAAGAAGGACCAGACATGATATCTGAGGTCATACTTTAAGGATGCATACCAGTATATCCATAATTATGCTAATAATTCACCAATCCCCTCTCACGGCATTTGAGCTGACACAATTAAGCCTAATCAAGACAATGCATATGTTTATTAATGTAAACATGTCTGTTAGTATCTTCATTTCAATCTTTTAATATTTTGAGGCTATTTAATGTATCAAAAGAATATAAATTTTGTTTTAAAATGTTTATCAAAAGTTAGACAATAGTCGTTCTTCATGTATCAGTAACTGCAAAAACATATGAAATACTTACATAGCTTAGTAGCTGAGAATGCAGCTTAGTGATACAGTGCTTACATAGCATGCCTGGGTTTAATTTCAAACACCAAAAATAAAAAGAAGATGATTATAGTTCAGTTAATGCTTTAATAATGAAGAAAACCAAAATCAGGAACAATGAAAGGACAGAAAACACCACCTTACCAGCGAGTAATGAATATACTCTGTTTTAAATTAATGTGAAAATTCTCCAATATAGATAAGAATTCAACAGAAAAGAGTTAACAAAAGTATATTAAATATATTAGAAAAGAATTTAGGAATTAAGTGTCAAGAGAAACAGCTGGTAACCAGTCAGCAGCTGGGCTGATGCTGCCAAAATTTGGCAACTTGAGTCACGATCATAGGTCAGGATCGTCAGAAAGGACCACAGGAGCCTGACACAGTGGCTGGGTGAAAGCAGGACAAACAAAGTTTCTATCCCATCTGTGTGCTCTGAGTTACCTCTGTTTCAACTTAAAGGGAGAAGAGAGTGAGTCACGCTAGGAGGAAATACCATCATGTTGAAAGGTTTGGGGTGGGGTGGGGGAGTGCGTAAAGCACTGCAACACAGGCAAGCGGGAAAAAGACAGAGACAGAAGAATTTGACAAATGTTATAGTAGCAAGTGAAGAGAATTCAGGATGATGCTCTGAAAAAATTTCAAATGTGGATGTTTGATGAAAAGCATCGATTCTGTACAAGAAGAAGAAGAAAGTTGTGGGACCACATAAATAGTCTCAGAGAATGCCTGAACCTGAAATCCTAACTTGCTACCATGCCCACCAAATCCAGTAAGTAGCCAGAGAGGGGTATTGTAGGGAGGATTCCCATGAGATTTGTTAGGAGTCGCAGTAAGTCACAGAAATGTTCCATTAATGGAGGAAGCACTGCAAAGAATTAATTATTTTATATAATGACTTACACTAGTTCTTTTCTACTTAAAAGTACATCTTCACATCCCACACTATTTAATTTTAAACTCCCAAAAGACACCTTAGAGTCTAAGAAATTTTATACAAATATTTGTTTCCTTAAAAAAATATTTTTTGTCAGAGGCTATGCTATTCCCTGGACAATAATTAGTGGCAAAAGAAACATGAAGCCTTTTCATTGAGGTATAATAAGCTTTGATAACTATTTGTTAATCAAATAAAGTAATAAAGTAATTCGAATTTTTCATTTATTTGAAACAGTGGATAGGGAGTTTCAGGGCTAACACAGAGAGATTGATCCAATCTTGGGACTCATGACATTAAGTGGGGAACAGACACGTGTGAGTAGTTCAGTGAGAGGAAGGATGAAATGGAGTGAAATTCTAGGCCCAGTGATGGGCAGGTTCAGTCCACAGAGATGAGCAATTTTGTTGGGGACTGTTGCTGCAGCTGTGAAAAAAAAAAAAAAAAATCACACACAGCAGCATTTACCGGGAATGAGCCCTATTTACTGTTCTTGGTTCAGTAACTATCACAAACCTTTAGCATGAGTTTTTGTATTCCACATATTGTCCTAAGCAAAACACAAACATTACACTGTGAACTTGCTCCACACCGCATCCAGGTTGAGACTCATAACCTCCGTGATATAAAGAACTGTGCGACTCAGTCTTTGCCTTGAACTGTTTCTATGAGGGAATATACTTGCAAGATTGTGCATTATTGGAAAGTTCACTTGGTGCTGTGCTTACGTAAGTTGGGATAATAAATATCCACGAATAAATGCATAGGGACTCTCTATTTCCATTCTGGATTGGATGTCTCCTGATTTTCCCGTTCTTAATTTGTGTCTGTCTTATTTGATTGTTGCACCACCTGGGCTCTTACAAGACTGTTTAAGAAACTCCCAGCCAGGAGCCCTGCCATGCAGAACACGGCACGATTTCAACGCACAGGGAGTTCAACCAGAGAAGGGATGAAATGGAGCAAAATTCTAGGCCGAAAGATGAGCAGGTTCAATTCACGAGGGGTGGAATCAAGTACATATTGTGAGGAGAAGAATACTTGCAGAGATTGCTGTGCTCTCTTGTAGAAGATTATAGATCATAAAGGTAAACTCTTTGAATTTAGCTTGAAAACTCAGACAATTTCAAGCAGGACTTCAATATAACTAACTACAGCTACCCTCAAAGATGTTGATTTCAGAGGCAAGCAATTTGGATAAGGCAGGTTTTGGGTGGAGGTGTCAATAATATTGCCAACAGGAATGCTTAAGACGTTAGTAGGGCACTGTGACTTTCAGAGTTATCCCTTCCTTTTCTTCATTTCTCTAAGCTCTGAAGAGGCAGTAACATAACGTAGACAAGTAACTCCTGTCTTCTTTATGTATGCTTCCTCTCTGGGTGTACTCAGGTATTATAGTTAAAAAATCATCTTGATCCTGAGGTTTACTTAATACTCTTAGACGAAACATTTGAATTCCAACAGTATATACTAACTCCAAGCTTATTTCAAATTAATATACCTAATTGAACTCTTAATTTCAAACCCGCTTAATTTCCTGTTTTTACAGCCTTCCTAATTCAGTTACAAGGAGCTTCATTTTCCAAGTAGTTTACTCAATATTTTGATAGAATATTTCACTACTCCTTTTAGTTTCTTAAAACCTGCCTCTAATCCGTCAGCAAATATCTTTCCCTAAAAACCACAGCTAAACCCTATTTTGCCATTTGTACGCCTAACCTTGGTGAAAGTCCTAATTTCTCCCACTTTGCTTATTTTGTTAATTTTTCAAAGGTTTTTGGATTTCCATCATTAAATTCTACTGAAACAAAAATACTATAAGTGTGCTAATATTCCTTTTCTCTTCTCAAAAACCTTCCAGTACCTTGGCAGTATATTCCAGTTAGAATTCAAGGTCTTTATTGTGGCAATTTGTATTTACTCATGTGACCCAAAATGTCCTCCCCACGTGGTTTCCAACAGTGCGGCCCTACACGCTCCCATTACGAAGTTGAGTTCTTGTCTTCATCGCCTTGCCCCAAGTGGCTCTGCGACTGGTTTGACCAATAGATGGTACTATATGACTACTAGCCCTAGTGCCCAGCAAACTTGGCACGTTTCCTTTCCTAGAAGTCTTTTATCCCTCAAATTTTCTTCCTAAAATCCAAGCTCCATCCTAGAATAAGCTCAGGCTACAAAAGTAAGTCATATGCTGGCTCTTTGATGATCTTCAGTAATCATCCAAACAGTAAGCGACATCAGCTATGTCGAATGATGTAAAGATATAGCCCAGTTAAAACCACAGATGACTGCAAATCCAGCCAACATCTGACTGTGCTCATGTAAGAAACCAGAAACAAGACTGAGGCAGGAGGATCATGTTTTGAGGCCAGCCTAGATTATCTATTGGCTTACAAAGACCCTGTATCAAAATAAAAACAATAGGAAAGGACTGAGGATATAGCACAGTCTGAAGGCCCTAGAAACAATCTCCAGTTCTGGGGTGAAAAAGGAAAAAAAAAAAAAAAAAAAAAAGAAACCGTAAACTATAGCAAGTATCCCACTTTACCAAGTCCCAAGAGAACTATTGATAAGGTTTCTGCATCATTTCTTACACCTACCATCACTCTTGTCCTTCCTATCATGCTGTATTTTTTATCATTCCTTAGACATGCTAACATACTCAGACTTCAAGGCTTTTGAATTTCTTTTTTGGGTGAGAGGGGTGTGTGTGTGTGTGTGTGTGTGTGTGTGTGTGTGTGTGTGCGATTTGAGACAGGGTCTCACTCTGCAGTCCAGGCTGGTGCTTCACTCACTACGTATCCCAGACTAGCTTTTAACTCTGAGCATAACTTTGCCTCAGTCTACCAAGTGCAGGGATATCAGGTATGTGTCATCATGATCAGATTAATTTTTATGTGGTGGGCATCTGGAATTCCTGGGAAGTTGAAGCAGTACAGCCAAAATGTGTAGCCTAACCTGGACAACCTGGAGAGGTAGTGAGACACTGTCTCAAAATAAAAATTCAAAAAGGGCTCTGAGTTCAGTTCCATTTACTGAAAAAAAGTGTGCACATGCACGCACGCGCATGCACACACACACACACGCACACACACACACACACACACACACACACACACATTTAAGCCATTACTATGGATTTTTTTTCCTAAAAGATAAAAATATTATTAAAATAAGAAGGCTTAAAATGGAATATGGAACAAAATGAAAGTTAATTAGCCATCAGTACAAAAAGCAGGGAATAAATGAATAAAAAATGACTTGAAAGTGGAGACAAGATCATAAGAAGTTATATGATCCAATCTAAAACAGTCTTCCCACAAAATGACAGCATTTTATTTAGCAAGTGTTCTTGTTTCAACCTTACTTTCTCTTCACAAATAGACAAGAATTTCTACAGGTGAACACATAGCCAAAATGAAATCTGAAAAGCTCATTCGATATAAATGTTGGCCTAGTTTGTGAAACTCAGAAAAGGTGCATGTAGCAAGAGGAAGACAGTGAGAAGAAAGGTCAGTACTGTGGTTCCTCTGGGTTTCTTTACATCCGAGGGGATATTCCAGAAAGCCTTCAAACAAAAGGGAAGGATCGTCAAAATGGCAGAATTGTCTTATGCTGAAAAGGAAATTTATATGTCCAGAAAGACTGAATGAAGCATATTTTCCATATATAGAATGATATCCTTACCCACAGCACAAAAGGCTTCATTTACTCGCTTGAGCCTCCAGTGCCAGGCAATTAGTTGAAACCAAAATCAATTTGCTAAAAGCTGGGCTTTTACTCAAAACACTACAAGTTCTGGCTTGGCAGCTGTAGTTGCCTTCGCTCTGTTGCTAGTAAAATCAGGAGAAACAACGAGTCGTGCAAGACCCTTCCAAGGTTCTGCCCCTGTACTTCCTTCACAAAAGCCTTCCTCACCCGTATGTAGTCACAGTGCTCTGCTGTTCAGTCTGCATTGTGCTCCCAGACATAGAGAGCTCATCTTTTTATTGAGAAATCGAAACAAATTTTCCTGAATGGTGTTATTTTAGATTTTCTTTTTCTGTTACTTGTCATAATAGTTTATTTCGCCTTGATTTTTCACAGCACCTTTTGACTTTTGGGATTCTTGGGATTTTAAGAGAGAACCAAATCAAAAGAATGAGATGGTGCCGAGCACTGTTGCCAATAGCAGTTCTTATTGATTTTTCTTTCCTTTTTTGTGAGAAGCACACTTTATTAGGAAAATTATAGAAGGGAAAAGGAGGAGGGTAAAGCTTCTGCTAGCCAGAAGGAGGACTCAGAAATGTGGGTTACGCCAACAGTTCCTGTTGTTACATATAGGTCATTACCTTTCTTTTGCTGTTAAGGGTAGCATGATTTCTGAGGACTTCAGTTCAAAATTTAAATAAGCCACATTTTTTGTTAATCTCTAGAATTGTACAGCTTATGCTCATCTTCCCTTCGTACAAGGTAAACTCTTCTCTATCATGACACTGGTCAGTGATTGAGGTCAAGATAGCAACGATTTGCATGGTTTTGCATAGTAATTAACATCTAGACAACAAAATATTATGGAAATAGAAGAAACGAGGCCATTGTGTACACCTGAGTTAGCAGCCCATGCCCACCACCTATCAGGTGCGTTCCTGTGACAGTGTTTCTTTTAGTTTTCTCATTTGTAAAATGGAGTTAATATCGTGTATCCTAAGGAGCCATTACGGTTAAGGAAAACATGTCAAAAGCTTGACACGGTATATGCCACATACTACTTGATTATTATTTTTAAAACAATTGTGTTTCTGCCTATTATTCATGCTTATGATTCCAAATAAACAACCGTTTATGCTTACATTACCTTGCAACTCCTTATTTGTTTCTTAAAGCTTTCAAAGCATTGTTTAGATGCGAGGATACAGAAATATGCATTAAAATGAGAATCAGCGAAGCATAAGATTTTTGCTGAGAGATGAAGGTCATTTGTTTTTTCTTTTCTTTTTCTTTTCTTTTTTTTCCTTTCGCACACATTTGGGGAAACAGCTCTAAGGCAACAAGGTCTCCTTGGCTTCCTCTCTGCTTGGAGCTCAGAGGCGGGCAGGCCTGTAACACAGGATCATGCGCAACACAGGGGGATCTGGCAGGCAAGTGCTTGCTATTTCTGAAGCATATATGTTGCTGTTTCCAGCTCGCCAGAGGCTCTTCTCATTGCCAACACTACTCCTTTGTCAAGCTCCATAGGAAGCTGATGTAGTCCATGCTCAAAAGACATCCAGTAAAAAGCTATGAACGTTGTCTTCACATCACAGGATGAAAAGAAAAAGAGTTGCAGTATGTCGGGCCAGTCTTAAGAAGGTATGCTTATGTTATTACAAAGACCTAAAGTTCAGCTTTTAAAATATCTCCCTTGGTACCATAGCTTTGCCAGAGAATGGAAGATGCCATTGAAGAAAGGCTACTGGTCTTCTCTTGTGTTCCTAATCTCTTTATAGTTTAACTGAAAGGTAGCATCACGCTGTTGTGAGATCTTCTGTTAGGGACATGGGCTTTCTTTAGTAATTTCATCTCAACCACTCCATTCCCAAGAAAGAAGAGCAGATGGGCTTCTATTTTTAAAATAAAAAAGACCAGAAACACATCCATTTTTACTATTCCACTTATAAAAGCTTGAAAGCAACAAAAACTCCAGGAAATCATTAGAGATGGGTTGTGAAAAAATTTTTGTACTCATGAACCAGATCTCATGAAAGCAGTTTGTAGGAGTTTATAAATTGTCCATTGTCACCTTTTTGAAAGAAGATAAATGTACACCATATAGATGTATTTTCATTAGTTACTAAAATAAGAAATTTTCTGACTAAAAAAATTCAAGAATGCTGAGCTGTATTTTTACTCTAAAATTAAAGTTTAACTGATACGCAATAACTGCATTTTAATGGGATGTCAAATGATGTTTTGATGCACCTACACTTGTACAACCAAGTTAAAAGCGTCTGTTTTCTGGCACATTTATCTCTTGTTTATAGTGAAAACATTCTAAATCTTCCACTACTTTTTTAAAAAAATAAAGTGTCCCCTTATTACTATACAATAGCACATGAAACTTCTTGCTCAAATGTGAAATTTAAATGAGATTAAATTATATTTCTCTTCTTAAAAGCAGTTCATGAGTGAGTAAGCCACAGTGGCAGGGTCTGAATAGCTAACTCATCTTTCTCTTCTGTCATCGTCCAAGATGTTATGTGTATCTGTGTGATTGAAACGTCCGTCATCGAGTTCCAATACCGTGAGGTGGGGAATAGAAGTATCAGCTCATACATTCATATCCATAGAGCCATGACAATGCCTGCATACATTTTGTTCTCATCAGAGTAGACCTAACTTATTCACATTTCTTCAGTGAACTTGGAAAAAGAAGACTGATGAAGAGCCACATTCTCAGCTGCATCATGATCTGGGAATAAGCAGAAAGTGATTGCACTAGTAAAAAGAAAAAGATGAGGCTGGGTATTAGAAATATTAAATAGTCCTTTCTAGGACTATGATCTGGGAGACTATGCAAGATATATGCCTAAGAAATCTTACATTCCTAAGAAAAATATGCCTTAGTTTCAAGTTGCATAAGTCTGCAACATCGAAAGATACAAACTTAGACTTGTAGACTGACAGGCTATAAATGCTTATTATGCTTGCTTCCTATCTCCCTTTAAACACACACAGGTTTGTGCTAATGTAGACTTTTAAAAAATAGAGACTAGAGGTAAACATTTATGCAAGTTTTAAACACATAGCATTGCTAATGGAGATGGATTTAAATGTATCCCTGAACCACACACCACATCCAACTACAGTGTTGTGAAGCAAAACGAGCATCTAAAATAAAGTAGGATAAGATTATAATTTTCTTAACCCACTCCATTCACTTGTAATCATAATAAATTAGAACCGAGGAGAGAGAAAAAAACAAGAAAAGACTATGACAATCCCTTTTACTTGGGCAAACTGTGAGAACTAGATTTTAAAATGATGAGAAAAAATAGGCATCTTTCCCTTTTGTGCATACAAGTTACCATTTTATACCGTCAGAGCGACAAGTCTGTCTTCAGCCCTTGTCAAAAGCTCTGTTCTCATTTACACTGCGGGTTTGTGCCAAACCTGCCTCACTGCATGAAACAGACTGCGCAGAGCTTCCTTCCTCCCCGGCAACGCTGCATGTCTGGAGCAAGCACTGTGCTGAGCCTGCGAGCTGGGGCGCTCCTGAATTGCAGCATAGCGAGGCGAGCTTTAAGCAGCATCTTACTATCTAGTTCAACCCAAATCCAAAAAGATGAAAGAAAATGAGATTTAGGTTTGAGGACAATAAAGCAACATCAGCAGACTCTGAATGCAGTTTGTACATCGGGTAAACAAGGTGTATCCAGCCTTTCCATTTGTCTGGGCTGCGTTATAAAGTGAGTAAGGATTTTGTGTGTCAACTTGACCATCTTGTGAAAAATCTGTAAGGAGGAGGTTGCCATTACCCACTAGATGGGAAGACTGTAGACATGAGTTACTTGCAGACTGGTTATATTTCTTGAATCCCAAAATAAAACTGCGTCAGAGGTTTCAGTCAGACTTGTTACCCAGTTTTGGGAGATCAGTGGCAAGGCAGAATAGTCTAGGAGTATGTGGCGGAGGAAGCCATTCACCTCGTGTCACTATGACGTGAACGCAGAAGGCCCGAGGACCAAGTATTTCTTTCAACTGCACACTCCCAATGGTCTACTGTCCTCACCTAGGCCATAGTTTCTTAAAAGTTCCACCATCTGGTCATAACATTACATAGCCTCAGGTCCAAACCTTTAATGGTCTAATCAAACATGAATAAACCCAACAGTCACATACAAAACTTAGAACAGCTTTGAATGTAGCCCAATGTGAATTTACAAACAGGCTTAAAATATTATGAGTTTTTTGTGATTTTTTTTAAACCTTGACTGTACAGCACCCAAGCACAAATTTTGAAGAGAACAATATATCAAATGGTATAATCAAACTGTTGTATGTCCATAAGCATAGGAGTATTATCTGTAATATGCAGTAGATATACTGACAGTTTGGCCAGAGGAAATGAAAGACCATTAAAAATAATAAAGTCCTTGTGTTTGTGTGTGTGTGAGTGTGTGTGTGTGTGTGTGTGTGTGTGTGTGTGTGTGTGTGTGTGTGTGATTGCAGGGTTAACTCTGAGCTCTGGTTCCCTAGTGTGTCCAGCAACTAGATCAGGATTATTTCTTTGTGGCTTATGGTCTATGTGCTACCCAGAAGAGCAAGTAATGCAGCCACCCAAAAGACAGTAAAATTTGATAACATTATTATGTAACTTTTTAGCAATATCTTTCATGACTCAATTGTATGGATCTTGAAAATAGAGTGAACAGGTCATAATAGAACACTGTATCAGGAAGGTACAATCACAATGTCATTCTGCCTCCTGAGTTCACGAAGCAATAGGTAACATTGAACTCTCATGTATCAGAAGTCACACGTGCCTGTGTGGGTTGAAAAAGCAGACGTTGCTGACAACAGCATTTCAGCATACCTGCATGTGAGTGAGTGTGAAGACAGGTGTTTACTCTCATTAAGCAGACACAGATGTTTTCTCATATCTTAAATTTGGGCCTGTATTATTTTGCAAAATAATGAGATTCTTTTTAGCAACTGTAAAATATATCAAAGATTTTGTAAACTGTATCTTATGATGATATATACAACATTGCTAAAACTAGAAAAATAAATGGTTGCTTATTAATTTTTGGAGTGTGTAGTTGCAATTAGGAATTAAATTCCAAGAAAAAATTCCTTACATATATTTTCTCAATACTAGAGACAGAGCCTTTCACTGAGCATTACCTCTTTTTTTTGAGATAGGGTATTAATTGGTAAATTGCCCATACCCACGTTGCCTTACTTCAGCCTTCCTGGGGTGCTGAGACTGTATCTATGTGCCATCCTTTCTGGCTTGATCATGTCCCTTTACTATACTTTTATATGTGGTCTGTGTTCAAGGGAAAAAATAATCCTTCATTTCCCAATCATGTCTTTTCCATATTATGCTTTTCTGTTAGCACGTATATTTGTGTAAAGTACTTACATCACAAAACATATAAAGAGTAAGGTTAGACAAGCAATTTCTGACATGCATTTTCAGCACTCAAGAGTTGCAACTCCTTCCATCTAACTAGATATTGATATAATAGTTTCACAAAGATGAGGCCACTATCCCATTAGTTTTAGTTGCCTTTTTAAGTATTAAAATAAAAATATAGAAAGTAAACTTTTTTACTCATTACATTAATTATGTATTTTCTATGTGGCCCGTGACAGTTCTTCACTTGGTGAAGTTCAGACAAACCAGAAGGTTGGACACATATTCTTCAACACATAGGTCCTTTATGGACCATTCGGACCCAAACTGCAGCCATAAGAAAGGTGATAGAAATTCATTTTAAGAAAAAGCCTACAAAAATTATATCTAGGAATCATGAGCTTTCAGTAGAAGATGCTAAGAATATTGGAGTGACTGTATAATTACAAAAAACAACTAATCTGTATGAACAATTAACTATTTTCTACATGTCCTGCTATATTGAAACATGGGTCTATGTGATTTATTAAGAAAAGTGGTATTTCTCACATTTTTGAGGCTGAGACGTCCAAACTCAAGACAAAAGCAGGATTAATGTTCTTTAAAAAATTCTTGAATCCATAGATCTCAATGCACCAGGGAAAACAAGTATCCCCATGAATGGATACCTTTCCATCATTGTATTGAACACAGGGGCAGGACATTCCTCCTGTAGCAAAGGATACCCACATCCCAATTGCAAGAGAAACATTTTCCACGTTTATTGGAGCAGTATAGTTTAGCATAAATGATGCACGCTAGTGAGTGGTTCTAGTAATGCAAAACAAAGTTTAGATAATCTCGTGCCATGTCAAAGCTGAATAAAACAAAGTGGCTGATGAACATGTGCAGATAACTTCTTCCGAAGCTTACTTTTTCTTACTGATCCTTACTTAGATTCAGAAACTCTATTTTAGGAATTTAAGCCATAACAACTGCTAGCACCTGAGGCTGAAAATACCAGTTAGAAACAAGTGAGCTGTTTTTTCAATCCAGATGGTCTTTAGAGATTCCCAAACAACCACCTCATATCTCTTCCATCCATCCTCAAAAATGTAGCCCAGTCTCCACAGCAGTATACGCTATGGCACATGAAACTTTAAAGCTAATCTACACAAATAATTGGTGAAGAAGCTCTAGCAGTTATACTAAGTAAGAAATCTCAATTTTATGGTCTTCCAGAAATAACATCCCGCTAAAAATTAAAAGGGTCTAACAAGGACAATCATTCTGTTTTATGAACTAGTGAGTACAATTTTTAGAATTAAAGCTCTAGGTTCCCTATTTGTGCACTCCTGTGAAATTAAGTATACATGTATATATGTCATGCTGTCATTGGATATAATCAAACT
This sequence comes from Ctenodactylus gundi, assembly GCA_004027205.1. Classification (NCBI taxonomy): domain Eukaryota; kingdom Metazoa; phylum Chordata; class Mammalia; order Rodentia; family Ctenodactylidae; genus Ctenodactylus; species Ctenodactylus gundi. The sequence goes on from PVKB01001796.1 coordinate 304,997, forward strand.
AATTATATATCTTGAGAAGTAAATCTATTCTAATTGGATTAGACATGAATTTGTGCTTATACAAATTAAATGTTCTTAAAATTTCCAGTGATTAGGTAAGCAAACGTTTTACTATTTCAATAGTCCAAAAAGATTGTTCTAGAAAGAAATAATCAAAATTTTTAAGAATTCGAGTTCATTTGAATTACTTTGAGTAAGTCTCCAGCACCAAGATCCACTTTAGTGCTTTAATAAGAATAGCTATGTCTCTTGATTTATTAGTTTTAGTAAATATATTTATTCCTCTTGGAATTTTTTTGCTTAACATGTGAAGGTTTACTAATTGAGTAAGTTATAATTATCCTTAATAAATATCAACATAATGAAAAAATGTCAATTTGTACTTAGTCGAATCAAACCATTATTCTGACAAAATTTAATTCAATAGTATTTCTGTTTTGTAGTATGTAATTCAGATTGAATTGATAGTTAATATTAGTACTTTTCAATATATTTGGATTACTTAAAACCTTGAATTTGTGTTAAATTATTTAACAGGTAATTATTAAACACCTAAATTTTTCTCTAGGTTACAACACTGATGCATGATTTTAAGTTTTCAAAAATTTTCTTTTGTTGGTCATACAGAGAGTCTCTGTATATATTTGGATCTGAAGAAAATCTATGATTAAAAAGTTGTGAGATGTATTTTTATGAGCCGTACTGGTCTGTTACAAAATGTTGGTAGATGAAAGTTCATAATTATGTAGTTCATAATCTTTCTGAGAGAAATAAGTTAACGTGTTATAAACTTATAATAGGTGTGTTTAATGGAGAGTTCAGCAGAAGCATCAATTGTAGAGAGGAACTGTTATATACAGGCATATAGGAAGTATTTTTGTTAGGATAAAAATTATGAACTTTGTTCTTAAGTTAAATGTCATTTTTTTCCAATATGAAAAAAAGGAAATTATGTGAAAAACCTCAATGGATATAGAAAGTTACAGAGAGTAAGTGAAGGGAGTTTTATTTATCCTAGGATCTTAGTTACTTTCTCATTGCTGTAACTCAGTGTCCAACATCCACAACTTTAGGAAGGAAAGATTTATTTTAGCTCACAGTTTCAGAAAGCCACAGTCTATTCAAGGCTGGGTGGAAGGAAATGTTAGAACCGCATGATGGGATCAAAGTCAAGTCTGAGGGTTGGAGCCAGATCCAGAGACAGAGGCAGTACAGAGACAACTCTGGGAGGAGAAGAGGCGCCAGCACACACCCCTTCAGGTCAAGCTCCAAGCATCTGTGCCTTCCAGCCAGGTCTCACCTCCCAACAGTACTCAGTATCCATAGGTACATGAGGCTTTGGGGGACACTCCAGATCCAAACCACAGCAAACCTAGTTAGTGCTGGCTAAGGTTTGATGGCTCAGTTTTTTAAGATTGTTTAAAAATGTTATAATATTAAAATTGACACTGATTAAAAATTTAGAATTTGGTTTCCTCTCTGTAATTTTTTTCCTTATCTCTGAAGAGATGGTTAAAAGAAAAAAAAAATAGTATCATAATTAAGTAAGGTGTACATTGACTTTATCTTGGCCTTGATTATTTAAGACATAACTGTCTCAACTTTTGAAAGAGCTAAGAATTAAGAGCCTTTGTAGCTGTCATAGTTACGTTCTTGTTGCTGTGACTCGACACCCAACATCCACAATTCAAGAGAGGAAAGAGTTAGTTAGCTCATAATGTCAGAAGGTCTATCACACAGGCAGTCCTTTCATGGGACAGTGGAAGTTCATGGTAGAGATGGTGGTTGGAGATCTGCTCACCCCATTGCAGACAGAGGTCTGTAGACTCAGCAAAGTCCAGACCCTTGCCAGGAAGAAGTTATAACAAGTTTCTCTCCTTCCATTATTTATTTCAATCCCTGACCCCAAACCCAAGGTGGGTGCCCCTCCCCTGTTTTCTGGCCTTCCAAGTAAACATCACACAACTGAAAGCTATTTCTGGGTATTTTCCAGTGGCAACAAGTTGATACAATCTCTCCAGTTCAAACCCTAAGCATCTGCTCTTTACACTCATGCTCTGTCTCCCAATAACACACAGTTCCAAACAGAAGAGGCTTTTGGGGGACACTCAAGATCCAAACCATAGCATTCCTCCTCTGCTCCCCAAAAGACTCATGTCTACCTTTGTATCCAAAATGCAGTTAGTCCTTCTCTAAGAGTTGCCAAAATATTAACAGTTTCAGCACTGAGGAAAAATCTAAATCCAAAGTCTCCTCAAAACTAACTCTTAGCTGTGGGCTAATCAAGACTATAAGCACTTCCAGCATACGATGGCACAGGGCGAATATTCACATTAAACAAGGGCGGAACAGTAGGACAGAAAGCAATTAGACCAAAACGAGTTTTAACTCCATCTGGGCCACAATTAAATCCTGTAGCTCCAAGCCCAGCATTTGAGGCAAACATGCCACCCCACCACCACCACCACCACCACAGTGTTGCCTCAGTTGGAACCTCTGTATTTTCCTGTGAACTTTTTCTGCTCACAAGCTGTGGTTTTTCTCAGAGGATGATCCAGGTTCCTGGCTTCTTCAAATGTTGGGGGTCTCCACTGTACCTTAGGCTTCTCCCTTACATCTTTATCCACTGTCCTCTCAGGGGCACATTTCCTGACCTCCAAGGCCTCAATCTGAAATCAGGATGGAAGCGTCTACGAAACCCACAGCTCTTGTACTCTGAAAGCCTCCAAAACCAGGACCACGAGGATGTCATGAAGGTCTGGCATTGGCTGGAACAGTAGTCTGGCCCTCCTGGCCTTTGGCTGCAGCAGCTTCTAGCTGAACTTCAGGCAGCTGAACTCTGCCAAACACTTCTTTCTTTGGGCCTCCCGGTTGCTCCACTGTACTGTTCTCAAAGCAAGGTCTCTTGCCTTTCCACTCTTTAGTTGATAAAGTGTGGGTGGGATCTCTTGCTGATGCTTGAGACGCCCTCAAGGCATCATTTTATCGTCCTGTTTCCACGTACTTGGCTCCTTCTTAATGCTGATCTCTCTAATATCTCTGTACTCTCTGCCTCACCTTTGCAGCCTCTGTCATTCTGGAAAAACTGAAAACTCTTCACATCTTTTTTTTCTGCCATGTTTCTTATACTTTTCAGCATAGAGTTGGCTAAAAGTGACAGACTGGGCCTTGGTCTGTTTTGAGATTTCTTTCCACTACATTAAGTAGTGCACCATCCTTAATTTCAATTTCAGGCAATCTCTATGGACAATGGCAAAATGCTAACACATGTTCTGCCACTGCATAGCATCCATATTTTTTAGACCAAATACCAATACAGTTCTTTCTCATCTGAAAATTTTTGAACCTAGCCTTTAGAATCCACACTTCTAACCGCATTCTGGTCTCCTGAGCTCTTACCAGAAACTCCCATCAAGCTCTGCTCAGAGGCCTCTAAGGCTTCTCTACCCAGAATCCTAGAACCTTTCCGAACTCCTCCCAACCAATTCCCAAGGCTTCCAAACCACATGGTCAGGTTGTCACAGCAACACCACCATATTGTGGGTATCAATTTTTGTCTTAGTTACTTTCTCACTGCTGTGACACTACTCCCAACATCCATAATTTAAGGGAGGAAAGATTTATTTAGCTCACAGTTTCAAATGGCCTCTCACACACAGCATCCATTCATGGGACAGCTGACATTGGTGGAGTATCTGGAAGAGAAGGAGGCAGAGGAGCCCCTCACCCCATTGCAGACGGAACACAAGTGAAGTCTTCAGACTCAGCAGCAACCAGAGCCTTGCCAGAAAGAACCTGTAACAATTTTTCTTCTTTCCTTTGTTTATGTCAGTCCCTAGCTCTCACACAACAGGTGGGTCCCTGGCCCCACTTCCTGGCCCTGAAGTAAGCAACACATCCCTAAAAGCTATTATGGGCCTTTCCCACTATGGGCCTTGAAGCAACAAGTTGATTCAATCCTTCCAGTTTCAACCCCAAGCATCCTCCTGTTACACCCAAACTCTACCTCCCAATAACATATAGTTCCAAATACACGAAGCCTTTGAGGGCCACTCAACATTTGAACCATGACAGCTGTCATTTTAGCTTCTGTGCATTTTTTTAAAATATTTTTTGTTACTTTTGGTAAATGCATATTGTTGCTAATCCATAACCCTATTTGATCATGTGTTCAAGCTTCCTGATAAGATTTGACATTTTGATATCAGAAAACTAAAGCCTACATGATATATTTTACACCTAAAACTTTAATTTTTACCATATAAAATGATAAGGATTAAAATAATTTTATTTTGTATGATGTGAATTATGGGGGGGGGGGGTGCTGAGTCATGTAAGCTCTGAGGTTCAGCTGTGGGTCTTGGCATGGCTACCTGGGTGCCTCTGGTGCACAGCAGCAAAGGATGGCAGAGGTGAGGATTAGGCCCAACCACACAGACTCGGAGGCGCAGGTGAAGTTCTGCACATTGCTACCTGGATGCTGGATGCCTTCGTCATGCAACAGTGATGAGTGCCAATTATGCCCAGTCTTGTGGGCACTGAGGTGCAGGTGGGAGTCTGGATGTGGCTACCTGGATGCCTCCTGGGTGCATCTGGCACACAGCGGCATTGAGTGCTGAGAAGGCCCAATCGCACGATCTCTGAGGAGGAGGATCAGGATTTGGGTCTGGGCTGGGCTACCTGGATGCCTCTGAGGCACAGTAGTGATGGATGCTCAGTAGAACCAGTCCTGTGGGCTCCAACATGCAGGGAGTGGTTCTGAGCATGGCTACTGGTGCAGCAATGGTGGGTGAAGAAGGCCTAGTCACGCTGGCTCCAAGGTACAGGTGAGGGTCTGGGCACAGATACCTGGGGGTTCACAAGTCATATTTTATTTTGTTTAGAATTACATTGTTTTTTAAAGCTTGTATACTAAAAATAAAAAACAATATCTTACTAAAATAATTTAGTTTTTCAAAATCATTAAATAAATAAACTGTTAAGGAATGAAATTTAGAAATGATGGAAGAAAGCTGAATTATGTATAGAAAAATCAAAGATTTAAAGGAAAAGATTTAAAAACAATGCAAGTATAATGCAGTGGAACTAGCATGTCAAGAAACAATTGTTCAACGATTTGTGCATGTATAAGCATAAAAAACAGCATTCAGAAAATAGGAAGTATAATTTATTCAGATGTAGCTCCAAGGCTCAGAGGTATCCACCAGTATTTTTCTAAATGTCAGGCTCCACAGTGAGCAATATAAAAATAATAATGATTCTATCAATATGTATTTATATAAAAATTCCATTAAATTTTATTTGAAATATACAGGACCATGGGGAATTGCCACAAAATAGTGCACGTTTATCCATATACTCTTTTAAATTCACTATGCATTTTCTACAATATTCTTCTATTCTCAAATTCTATTCCACACCAGATATATTTACCATATCTCTCTATAGTCTACAACTTTTCTCTGGGAAGTTATATCAATATTTCAGGGGGATAAATACATTTCAGAGAAGTCAGCTGTACAACTTAATACTCTGGTAATTATATATACCATATATAATTTTAAATGTTTGTGATAACATTTAAGCTCCTCTTTCTGAAACAAGTTTAATACCAAAAATGGTTGTTATATTATTTCTAATTAAGCCCTCATTTCTATAAAAGTTTTTAAAAATTTGTAGATGCATATTCTAGTTTAACACATTCTAATAGTGTTAATTAAAACTAATTTCTCAGTAATGTCAATGAGAAAGACAGAAGGTATATTTAGCTGAACACCCTTGGGAGAATATGTATATGTAAATGTGTTTAGGACAGAGCTATAGACCTAGGAATAACAGTCAAGAATTAAAATATTTTATTAAGCATTATTAATTTCTAACAAATTAATAATTCTATCTTTAATAATAAAGTTTAGTAATAAATATTTTAGAATGGTTTAAATTTTATTTTATATTTACATTATGGTACACATTTATGGGTTAGAATATGATTATTTAATATATGTATAGAATGCATAATGATTAAGTCAGGATGATCAGTATTTTTATATTCTGAAATATTTGTTATTTCTTTGCTTTTGGAACATCCAAACTTCTCTCTTTCAGTCCTTTATGTGATAAATAAAGAGCTGTTTCAAGTTTTATTCACTGTGCTACAGAATACTACAACTTATTCATCTGACCTATTTTATTATAGTGTATATTTCTTTTTAATTCTTCTTTTTTCTCTTTTTCTTAGCTTCTAGTAATCTATTTATGGTAATCGGATTTTTGTCATTGAAGAATCTACCTGAGGTAGTAAACTTACATTGAAAAAATAAAATATTTATTTGGCTCAAACTTTTGGATGTTTTAGTCCACCATAAATTAACCCTGTAGGTCTGGGGTCTATGGTATAACAATATATCACGGTGGCAGCTTGTAGCAAAATGACTTACTGTATTTCAGGGGAACAAAAGAAAGGTAAAGGAATGGTTGAAGTTCCACTACTTCCTTGAATATATATCTTCAGTGGCCTAAAACCTCCCCTGAACCTCATCTCTCAAAGATTCCATTATCTCCCAAGAGCACTAAGCTCAGGACTTGTAACACAGAGACATTTGAAGAATGTTTCAGGACCAAACTATGCTTATCTGGTCAAAGCCTCCAAAATTACATCTTTCTCACAATTCAAATTTAATTTTTCCCCCTAAAGCTTCCAAGGTCTTTAACTGTTCAAGCATTGCCCATAAATCTAAGTTCAAAGTGTCCTCTGAGATTCAGAGCAAATTCAGATCAAATCCCCTAAAAATAATAAAAACGTAAGTTGTATACTTCCAGGATATGATGGCACAGAGAAAATATCCCTGCTTCAAAAAGAATGAGAGGTAGATATTAGAACAGAGCAATTTTGAAATTCAGCAAGTAGATCATTGACTTCTACAGTTCCACTTACAACAGCCTGAGCATACTGAGGAGGGGTGTAGACTCTTAAAGGTTTGGCCAACTCTGCCCATATGGTTTTGTTTGCTGCAGCACATGAAGCTACTCTCTGGTGTAGCTTTGCATGCTGTCTAAAGCATCCCTTGGCTAGTACTCCTTTTTCAAATACTTCACTTTTTTTTTTTTTTTGCATTTTTCTTTTTAACTTTCTAGGTCTTCACTAGAGCATCAACTTCAGTCTTAGCTTTATATACAGGTCTTTTGGGTGTTGCCTTCAGAAACTCTGATCTTGTCACACAGTGCTTGGCTTCTCCGATCTTCTTTGCAATCTTGTGGAAGCCTCCATAACTGCATAACTCTTATATTGTGTGTCTTCAAACCCAGTATCACATGGATGATGCCAGGATCTGCCATCAACACAGACTGTAACTTGACCTGCTGGATCCACTTCTGCATCGTCCTCTAAGTGATTTTCCAGACAAAGTGGTCCTAAATGAGCTAGGCATTCCACAGCTATCTTCTCAAATGAGAGTATTTGAAACAAACTTTTTCTTCTTATGCCTTTAAGCCTGTGATGGATGGAGTCTTCTTGATTGCTGGTATAGTCTGAAGGAAATCTTTCCTATTGCCTCAACCAAGGAACTTGGTTTATTTGTGTGTGTTAGACACTACATCCTCCTTGGATGTATCTTATTTGTTAGTATCAAATAGAATAATTAAGTACTTCCATTTTCTAGGGTTCTTAGAGAAACCGGGTGAATATATATGCTTAGAAGTCTAAAGAGAAAATCCAACAGGGCCCTCTGTGAGCATCCAATACCTTCTGAGATATGAGATACAGCAATAGTTGGAGAGGGTCAGATAGCCAGCGTGAGTCTGTGTGGAAGGTCAATAATCAAAGCTGATGGTGAATGCCTGAAGACGAAGGAGAATTTGCAATGGAGATCAGCGATGCAAAGAGAGGAAACAAAATCCTGAGCCCTCCCAGATGTGATCTTCCCTCTTTCTTCCTTTCAGACTAGTTCAAGCCACCAGTCTACTGGTTGGGCGACCACATCCAGGATGGGTTTTCCTCCTTCATTTGCTGGTCTATACATCAATCACTCACATTGAAAGCTTCTCCCTACAGTTTGGAATGCCTGCCTCTAATCCCTTCAAGTTGACATCGTACTTTAGATGATCACAGTGTTGCTATCCTTAATGGAATAAAAATGTGATCAAACTACATTTAAACAAGCATCATAGTGAGATAATATCAACCAGTGATTCTAGAACTAAAATTTCCAATTAAACTTAATATTTTAGTGTAAATTGAAATTTTCAAGGCACTTAGGTAGGTAGCCGCACCCAGATCCCACAGCCACAGTTCAGAGCCTATGCAACTGGGTCCACTCTGCACCGTTCATTGTACCAGAGACACACAGGAAGCCACACACAGACCATCACCTGCAACTCAGAGCTAAAAAAAACAGGGACTACTTGACACCCATCTTTGATGCATCTCAGAGTCATCGGGTAGCTGTGAACAGACCCCCATCTATACCCCTGGGCCTGACAGCTGGACTTAATCACCATCCTTTACCGGAGACATTCAGAAGCAACCAGGCAGCAACACCCAGTGCCCTGCCTGCACCTCAAAGTCTGTCAAGTGAACTTAATTGGTACCCATCATTGCTGCATGTTTTAGACATCTAGTCACAGGCATCCACCTCAGAGACATCTAAGTTGCCATGCCCAGACCTTCAGGTCTGAAAGAAAGAAATAGGTGAGCTCCAAAAGGACCTTTACCTCAGTAACATAGTCAATAATTGCACAGCCAAAGGAGAACACTCTTCACAACCAAAACACAGCATTGCTTTAAAGACTACCAAGGCAAGTCAAAGAAACATTCAACAACAAGTTGAGAAAGCAGAGGGCAGAATGTCTCCGAAAGCATTCAAAAAAAAAAAAAATTAGCCAAAGGAATTAAGGAGGAAACAGATGCAAAACTAGCAGAGCTACAAAAGACAATATAAGAAATGAATGCCAAATTCCCTAAAGATTTTCAAAAATATAAAAAGATAAAGGAAGAGCATCATGGGATGAACACCTCCATGGAGGGTCTAGGGAACAGAATGATACAAAATGAGGAGAGAATTTCTGATGTAGAGGACAAGAATAATATAATGGCCAAGACTGTTAACAATCATGAAATAATTCAACATCAATAAAGAAGGGGAATGCTACAGATTATAGAAGACTTAAAGAAACCTAGTCTCAGAATAGTCAGAATACAAGAAAATATGAAAATCCATACAAAATGGCTAAGAAATCTATTCACCAAACTCATAAGATAAAATTTCCCACACATATAAAATGAAGTAGATTCACAAGTGACAGAGGCATACCATGTGCCCACCAGATTTGATCAAAACAGAAGCTTCCTGAGACATATTATAATAAAAGTTATTGAAATATAAAGCAAAGAGAGAACTGAGAGAATTCTAAAAGATGTAAGAGAAAAAAAAAGCTAGCAAAATATCAAGGTAAATCTATCAGGGGAGCGGCAAACTACTCAACACAAATTCTACAGGCAAGAAGAGCATTAATTGAAATCCAAAGAGCCCTGAAGGATAGTAACTGTCAGCCAAGATTCCTATAACTAGAAAATAGATCATTTAAATTCAATAATAAAATAAAAACCTTTCATGACAAAGAAACCTTAAAGAAATTTCTGACAATCAAACCAGCATTATGAAAATATTCAAAGTTTTGCTGGATAGAACAACCACACCAAAGAACAAAGTGACAGGTTCATCTTTAATAGAAGAACATCTAAATAAGTAAAACACTGGTCTGTTTATGGGTATTTTGGTGACTTCCATATTTTAGCTATTGTTAGTTGTGCTGCTATGAACATGGGTATACATATATCTCTGTTGTGTGTTGTTTTGGCCTCTGATATGAGAATTCCAGATCACAACTCCTATGGAACTTAAAACAAAACAACAAAATAAAGCAAGGGGGTAGGGTAGGGGAGGAGGGAAGGACAAAAGGAGAGTGGAAAAGCCCTTGTCACTTTGACAAGATACATATGTGCATAAAATGCTCAACTCCAATGTAAACCTTAAATTTTGCACGTGTACATATCAATAAAATGGGGAAAAATAAGTAAACCCAAAAAATTCAATATTCACAAGGTGACAAAATGGCAGGACCTAAGACATACATATCACTTATAACCCTAATGTTAGCAGCCTCAGTTTACCAATCAAAAGACATAAATTGGCTAACTGGATGAAAAATACAATCCAACCATATGTTGTTTGCAAGAGACACATTTTAAACAGGAAGATAAACATAGATTCAAAATGAAAGGGTGGTGTTCTACATTCCACATAACTGGGGACCCCCAAAAAACAAAACAAAAACAAAAACAAAAACAAAAAACTGGCATAGCAATACTATTTGTTGACAACCGTTGACAAAGTGAACTTTTAACCAAAACTGGTCAAGAAAGACAAATAAGATTATGTCATTCTTGTAAAAGGAACAATTGAGCAAGAGGAATTGATAACCATAAGCATTTATGACCAGAACAATGGTGCACCAGGTATACAAAATAAAAGCTACTACAAAAAACACTTTATAAGAGTGGAGGGCTTCCATACTCCTCTCTCCCAAGAAGACAGATCAATTAGACACAAAATCAACAAAGACATAGCAGATCTGAACTACATCATAGAAGAAATAGATCTGACAGACATATATAGAGTTTTAATCCAGCAACAACAGAATACACATTTTTCTCAGCTGCCCATGGAACTTTCTTCCATGCAGACCACATTCTAGGCCACAAAACAAGCTTAAACAGATACAAGAAAAATGGATATAATCTTATGTACCCTGTCAAATCATTGTGGAATAAAACTAGAAATCAACTACAACACAAACAAAAGATACAACTCAAACAAACGGAGACTGAACAGCACTCTATTAAATGAATTTTGGGTTACAGAAGAAATAAAGGAAGAAGTAAAAGCGTTCACAGAGACAAATGTCAATGGTAGCACTGCACAAAGGAGCCTCGGAGACACATGAAGGCAGTGTTGAGAGAGAAATTCACTTCAATAGATTTGCACATAAAAAGAACTGAGCAAGCCAGATATATAATCTAACCTTGTAACTCAGAGCCCTAAAAAAAAGAAGAATCCAACCGAAAGCTAACAGAAGGAAAGAAATTATAAAGATCAGAACATAAAGAACAGAAATTAATGAAATAAAAACTAGAAAATTACAAAAAATAAACAAAGTAATGAAACAAAAAGTTGGTTTTTTGAAAAGATAAACAATATTGATAACCACTTCCTAATCTCATATAAATGAAAAGGAATATCCACATCAATACAATAAGAAATTAAAAAGGTGAGATAACAACAGGTAATGAGGAAATCCTAAGGATGTTAAGAAATTATTTGGAAAATTTGTATTCCAATAAATTCAAACATTTGAATGAATAAATTCCTAAACATATACTGATAACCAAAATTGAAAAAGAGAACTTAAACATGAATAGGCTAATATTCATCTCATAAATCAAGAAAATACAAAAATTCTTCCAATTAAGAAGAACCCAGAGCCTGATGGACTAAGCAGAATTCTATTTTTAAAAATTAGGAAAGATTTTATACCAATGTTTACTAAACTTACTTAAGAAATTGAAAGGGAAAGAAAACTGCCCACATCACTTGTTGAAGCAAGCGTAACATTAATTCTAAAATGAGACAAAGAAACAAGAAAAAGAATGCTACAGGCCTATATCCTTAATGGATATAGAATCAGAAACACTCAATAAAATCCTTCCCAACAGCATGTAGCAAATCATAAAGAAGATTATACACCAAAACCAATGGGGCTTCATCCAAAAGATATAGAGACGGTTCAAAATATGCAAATTAATAAATGTAATATACCACACTAACAGATGCAAAGATAAAAATTATGATGATCTCGAGAGATGCAAAAAAAGAATTTGACAAAATCCAACAAAAATTTATGAAAAAGACTCTGAAGAAAATAGGAATAGAAGAAGAACCTTACTTCAACATGATTCAACAGCAATTAAACAACAGTATGAGCAAGAACAATAAGAATCTTAGGAATAAACCTCACCAAAGAGGTGAATGTTCTATACAAAGAAAATTACAAAGCCCTAAGGAGATTGAAGAAGACTTTAGAAAATGTAAAGTCAACCCATGTTCCTGGATAGGAAAAACTAGTATTGTCAAAATGGCCATACTTACTATATAAAATCAATTATAATACAAATCAAAATACCAACTACATTCTTCACAGAATTAGAAAAACAACTTTAAAATTTGCATAGAGCCAGGAAAGACCCAGAATCTCCGAAGCAATTCTAAGTAACAAGGGCAAAGCTAGAGGAATCACAATCCCAGACTTCAAATAAATAAATAAATAAACTAAAAAGCAACAGAGCAACCACAAAAGTGATCTAAGTGATTAAACCCTATGTGGCACGGTCCTAAGAACAGACAGGAAGACCAGCAGAACAAAGTTGAGAATACTGACACTAACCCAAACACCTTTAGTCTCCTGATGCTTGACAAAGAGGCCAAAAAAAAAAAAAATTCCACTGAAGAAAAGATGCATCTTCAACAAATGGTGCTAGGAAAACTGGATCTCAACATGCAAAAAAAAAAAAAATGAAATTAGACTCATAACTGTTGCCATGCATTAAAATCAGATAAAAATGAGTCAAAGAACTAGACAGCAAAACAGAACCCATGGGAAGACAAAATAGGTAAAGCTTTAGAAAACATAGGAACAGTCAAAGATTCTCTGAACTAATTACTAAATGCACAAGAAATCTCAGAAAAATCAACAAATGGGACTACCTTAAACTAAAACGCTTTTGTGCAGCAAAAGAAACAATCAACAAAGTGAAGAGACATCCAGCAAACTGGGAAAAGATACTCACTATTAACACTTCAGAGAAAGGATTAATATCTAGGATATACAAAGAACTCAAAAAAAAAAGCCTTTTAATGTAAACAATCCCTCATCAAAAAGTGGGCAGCTGAAATAAAAAGACACTTTTAAGAAGGACAAATGGCCAGCAAGCACAGGAAAAGGTGTTCTTCGTCACTGGGTGTCAAAGAAATACAAATAGAGACTACACCAAGGTTTCACCTCTCCCCACTAAGAAAGGCCTACATCAAGAACTCAATATATATATATTCAATTGTTGGCAAGGGTACAGAAAAGAGGGAACTTTACTCCACTGCTGGTGGGAATGCAGATGGTACAACCATTATGGAAAGCAGTCTGGAGATTCAAGAGAAAGCTGAAAATAAAAATTCTATTTGATCAGTTTACAGCTCTACTGGGCATGTTCCCAAAAGAAACAAAGTCAACATAGCAAAAAAAAGACACATGCATATCCATTTTAATAGCAACATAATTCATAATAGTCAAATCCTAGATACTGCTTATCTGCCCATCAACAGAGGTGTGGTTAAAGAAGACGTGCTACCTGTATGCAATGGAATACTGTGCAACCATAAAGAAAAACAGGAAGCATTTGAATAAAAATGGGGCCATCTTGAGTCAATAACGCTCAGTGAAATGGACCAAGCACAAACAGCTGACTATAGACAAGGGTCCCTCTTACAAAATGCACAAAAATATTAACATAAAGAGGCCCAACACGAATGGGAGGGTAGAAAGAGAGGCAGTGGCCAGCTAGGAAAAGAATGAACTTCTGAAAAATGGGCGGGCATAGACGCGCACTGATTCTCCAAACCCCATGTCTACGTTTGAGAATTTGGAATTCATGTATTTACAAAATAAAAAAGGTATTTTTAACGGTAGCCAATAGCCACATGTGACTGTCGAATACTTAAAAGATGTCTTTATAGTTTGAAGATTCCGTTTTGATTCTATTTACTTTAAATGTTGCTAGCCACACATAGTTAATAGACACTACTAAACAGGGCATTTTTTTTCCTTTTAAACATTATCAATTAGAGCAATAAGGAGAAGAAAATGGTGGAAAATATACACAAAAACACATATACAGGTAATAAGAATACATCAGCACATAACACAGATTCTGGGGTTTTCAGTTACATGTATAGTTGATTTTAAAAGACAGTTAAAGAAAAAAAAAACAGGTAAAAACATAGAAGAAGCAGGATGGAGAAAGGATTTCGAGTGAAGTCCTCACATGAGTGCCATAAGAATTTGCGTGTTAATTACCCTCGCCCCCCTCAAAAAAAGACATCTTAAAGAAGAGTTATATTGTTGTTTCTTTACCAATCTGTCATTGAATATAGGTTAATTTAAGGGAAAAAATCCCAATTAGGTGTAGATCTCTCCGTTTGGAGTAAACACATCCAAAGAATTGTGAATGCAACAGAAAGGGGAACAGAGATACTGGGTCTGGGGGCATAAAATTAATCCATTGGCATCCACGTTCTGACCCATCCTCCACTAAAGAAAAAGAAATGAGCTCAAAGCAACTTCTATAACGCTAATTTGCAAAGTATGATACATAGCATCAGCAACATTGGAAACTTGTTAGAAAAGAAAAGAAAAATCTCACATAAACATTTTTATCTTAACCTTTATCTAGTTTGATTTTCCTGTTACACATATGTTTTTAAAATGTATAATAGAAAATTCTATTATCTGAAGTGCTAAGCCTTTTCTGCAGTCTTTTTCTTCTTCCTTCTTTCCTTTCTCCCTCCTTTTTTTCTCTCAATTTCCATTCTTCTTATTCACTATTGCAATGTCTTTTATGTCGGGTGATTTTTATGTTGGCCTTTCAAACTCCATACATTTTGTCCTCTTTTACTTAGAGGGTTTGTTTCAATTGCACATTAACCATTCTATGTATTTCAAGCAAGAATTTCAAGGTTATAATAATAATATGGTTTGAAAAGACCAGGGAGCCAAAGAATATGGAAGTTATATCTTTTTCTGAACCTTGGAGAGTGAAAGAATCTGAAAAAAAAAAAATATCACAGGAGACAGCATCTTCCAAGAAACAGAGGACACGATTCCTAGTGAAATGCCTTCACCACCGCATCAGAACCCCATAGCTCTTGTACACAAAGGCTGTATGTCTGCTTCAAGCTTCCTCCAAAAGACAAAATTTTACGCAGCTTTCTATCTCAGGCAAGTCCATCTTATCAGCAAACTACCTGAAGCTCTGCTGGCAGGCAAGCCAAAAAGTAATTTCCAGTCTATCAAACCTTTTGACACAGAGCAAATTCAAGGGTATTAGAATGAAGTTGTGTGTCCAGTAAAATGCCTAGACACATCGGATTCTATTGTCTCTGTTCCCACTATTTTTCTAGATATAGTTTATCATTCAACCTCTATACTTTAAATGTGAGATAGAAAATAGAGACAGTGCACCACCTCCTAATTAACATGAACTTCAGTTTGCAGGGCATCTGAGTTGGGTAGATGTTGTTGAAGTGTAGAATAATCTTTAGAAATGAAGATTTTGGAAAATTCTCTAGCTCTACAGTTATCACTCATGTCACAGAAGACAGGCGTCTTCATCTCTTTAGCATGCTGCCTTGCACACAGCTACATCTTGTAATAACAAATGTAATGGACACATCAGTATCTTCATTGTACTTAAGCTGTTTTTTTTTGTGAGAAATGGAACCCTGACTCATGGGAAGATTGGGTTCATTAAATTCAAATATCTTTATGTAACAGTGCATAAAATTCTTTCTTAAATCAGAAACTTGTAAAGACAGGAAAGAGATTTGGTGAGAATAACTGAATTTATGCTCTCTTAAAAGAACAGTAAATATTTTACTTTACATGATCCTGGCCTTTAGATTTTTAAAAGACTATGCTTTCTTTACTGAAGCATTTCTCTGTTATTCTTGACATAACAGGTGAATAAACTATGTCTCCTTGCTTTCATAGCTTTTCAAGTCAATGGCATCTCATGACTCAGGGACAGCTTCACTCCCTCCTGCTGTTTGTAGTAATCTTAATCCCAAAGAACACAACTTTGCTTCTATGAAGCCAGATTTTCAAGTTAAAATGAAAATGTCACAAATCCTTTCCCATTCAAAAACCTTTTTCTCTGCAAAGTGTGTGGAGTGACCTGGAATTTTCTTGACCAAGTTTTATTGTGTATTATTGAATCTTATTGAGATTGAGGCCATTTCTTAACATGTACTCAAAAAATATTATGATTCTATCCTCATATATTCCTCTCAGATCTTATAAAATTAGAGGTCACACCTTAGGAAGATTTAAAGATTCCTGATCCCTTTGGGCCAAATAACTTTTGTGTTAGATTTGCAGGGCTGTTGTAATAGAGTACCACAGCGTGGGTTGTTCAGATCACTTCCAAACTCATGACCCTCCTCCTTAGACTCTGAGTGCTTAGATTGCAGGCATGCCTGTTGTGTCACAGTTCTCAAATATAGAAGTTCAACAGCAAGGTACCTCAATATCACCTTCCTCTGATGCTCTGAGAAAGAATTTGTTCCATGTCCCCGACTGGGGTAATGAAAGCCTGCCATTTCAAGTATTTATAACTTGCAGGAGATGAAAGAATAGCACAGTGTAGTTAAAGCACTTGCCTATCAAGCACAGGGTCCTGAGTTCGATTCCCTAGCTCCATATAAGCTTGGTGTGATGATACACACCTCTAATCCTAGCACTACATATGATGAGGTAGGAAGATTGCCATGAATTTCAGGCTGGTCTGAGTTACACAATGAGTTCAGAACCAGCCTGAGATACAGAGCTACAGAGCTACAGAGTGAGACTCTGTCTCAAAATAAATAAATAAATGAATAAATAAAATTAAAAAATGGGAATCACACATCACACAAAACTCCCCGAGTCATGCAGTAATGGAAAGAGCAAATCGTCTTCTTAAATTGCAACTTTTGAAATTAAAAAGGAGGCGTACTGGGGTTCCCAGTTATTGAACCACCTTCTGTCTCTATAGAGGACAGACCAAACCCATTGCCCGGCTCCAGTCCGGGGCCTTCTGAATTGTTAACATGAGGAAAGGGAGTGTCTCCTCTCTTTCTTGAAGGAACCCTGTGGGTCCTGGAAGGAGCTGCTCATCCTTACTCCCTGGTACCCAGCTAGACAGAGTCCAGTACCCAGGGTTTCAGCAGCTCCTGATTCTGCCTCTCCCGGGGCCTGAAAAGCAAAAAATCACAGGCTGGAATCCCTGACTTCCACCTTCTGCAGTGATGTCGATTGGTCCAACTTAACTGTAATCCACCCCTCAAGACTAGACCGCAATCCATAACATTAAAATACATGAGACTTTTGGGGGACACTCCAGTTCCTAACAACAACAAGGGTTAAACTCAAAAAAAAAAAAAGCTAGAAAACTTAGAATACACTGGAAATTCATGACTGTACTACTCAAATCAGAGTATCAGCTACTTCCTGGAGTCTCACACGATTGTCCCACCATCATTAGATTTTGTTTAAAAGGGGGGAGGAGGAGTGTGAAGTGGCATGAATTAAAGTTTAAGGAAAAGTCATGAGGGGCAGGCACCAAACCAAAAGCCCTAAGGCAAGAACAGTAAGAACAGAAAACAAACGATTGTCGTTTTCATCTGGAATACCTTCCCAAAAGCTTTATACATTTCTACGTGGTCTGTAACTACGGAACTGTGGGCTGCTGCAAGGTAAGCCCTGGATGGAAGGAGCTGATGCTTGGGACTTAACCTGGTGGGATTTTGTCAGTTTAAGATTGGGTCTCCCAGGGAAAAGCTTTCAGCTGTGTACTATTAACTTATAGGCCAGGAAGTGAGAGAGACGAACCCACCCTGTTTGTGGGTAGCCCAAGTTGCAGCTTGAACTAAATAAAAGAAGGAAGAAGAAAAGTTGTTATAGTTCCCCCCAACCCCAGGAAAGCTCTGGCCTTCTCTGTACATCCACTGGCTCCTACTCCACTTAGCTTTCTGTCAGCAATGCCCTGAGCAGCTCTCCTCCCTCTGACATGTGCTTTCGCTGTTGCCTGCTGCTCATGAATGGACTGTGTGAGATCTTGCGAAACTGTGAGCTAAAATAAATCTTTTCTCCCTTAGATTGCGGGTGTCTGCTCTTTCATCTCATCAACAAATTAAGTAAATAAAATGAAAGCAAATTTGAAACCAATGGTATCCTTCTTGTCACATGTTAATAGGCAACTGTTAGGCCATTCCACAGTTTACCTGCTAGCTTATGAGATCTGTGCATGCATTATCAACTTAGGGCATGTCAAATACCTAATTCTGAATGGTTGCTATGATTCATGTGTACAGCTTGTTTGGGATCTCCACAAAACTGTCATGTAAACATTCTAATTCTCTTTCATGTGATTTGCTTCCTGAGATGTTCTCACCATTCTTTATTCACCTCCTAAATAAAACGAAGAAGAATATTTGTTCCGGGCTGTGCATTGCTTGCTGCAGTCCTCTAAGGCCTCTCTTTGCTCCACGAAACTGATCTCTGATTAATACCCACATCTTTGACCCACAGTGTACGGTGGCACTCTACTGTTGTGCTACTTCTGGAATAGTATCTTCTTCCTGTCATGCCACTCAGGGTATGGAAAACAATCAACATTTCTAAGCTACCAACAGCATAAAACTGGTGCTACTATAAAAATCATATGCCAGCATCAGAAACAGAAGAAAGTTATCAGACCCACAAAAATAACTTCAGAAGACACAGAGTTAAAAAAAAGTAAGCTATAAAGAGTACATATGGTTACAGAGATAAAAGAAGGAAACAAAGTCATAATAAAATTATCCAAAAGAGGCCAAAACAACATACAACAGAGATATATGTATACCCATGTTCATAGCAGCACAACTAACAATAGCTAGAACATGGAAGTCACCAAAATACCCATCAACAGAACAGTGGATACACAAACTGTGGTACTTAAACACAATGGAATACTATGCATCTGTAAGGTCCAACAGCGTGGAGATTTTCACAGGCAAATGGAAGAAACTTGAGAACATCATGCTTAGTGAAGTGAGTCAGAAGCGGAAGGTGAAACATTGGATGGTCTCTCTAACATGAGAGACCCAGACCACAACCACTTCATGGAACTTTAAACGAAAGACAAAGGGAAAGAGGGGGTGGAGGGGGGGTGAAGGGAGGAAAGGGAGGGTAGGGGAAGGGACAAAGGGAGAGCGGGAAAGCCCTTGTCACTTTGACAAGGAAAGTATGTGCACAAAATGCTCCACTCCATTGTAAACCTTAAATTCTGCACGTGTACATATCAATAAAATGGGAAAAAAATTATCCATGTTACAAGATGACTTTGCAAGAGACCACTCGGGTTTAATACCCAGTTTCAACCCTTGTTTGATATGAGTATTTTGCTTTCCTGCTTTTTTCAGTTTTCTCCTCTTCTGTGAAGAGAAAAATCTTAGCAACTGTCTCATTAGGTTTTGGTAACATAGAACAACTGATAGTGTGTGGCTCATAATTTTTGCCCATCAAAGAAAACACTCAGGAATTAACAACAAGAAAAAACTCGGGCTGGGGCACAGCCCAGTGACATGCGATGGCCAGCCTGGGACATAGTGAGTTCCAGACCTGCCTGAAGACAGAGACCCTGCCTCAGTAAATAAATAAACCCCCAAAATACTATATATGTCAAATATTTCAAATGCAAACTGACATATAATTGCTAAATGAAAAGCAATTATTATGTAAATTGCCAAATATTTTAGCACTAAGATAAAAAGTAGAATATATTTATTTTTAACAAAAAAAATTGAAGACAGTACTATCATCAATATAAAGAATTAAGATATGTGAAGACAGTACTAGAACTAATAATGTCGAGGGAAATGTTGGGTCTATTATCAATTTGAAAAGATTATGAACATGACTAAGTCATGCATTCATCCACAATCACTATACATAAGGGGTCATTTATTTACTCATCAAATACTTTCAACTCTGTCTTTCATATCAGAAGTACTTGAGAAATAATGATTAAGAAAAAGTTACAGAAAAAGAATTCCTACAGACCGATGTGCCTCATATGAGATGCATAAAAATAATGTCATAAAAAGGCCCCAAGATGAATGATAGGGTAGAAAGAGGAATGATGGAAAGCTAGGAAAGGGGAGAACCTGTGAAAAAGGGGGAGCATATATGGTCATTGGTTCCCCAGGCCCCATGTGTCTAATGTGTTATAGGATTTGGAACTGGAATTCATGTAGATATGTAAATAAATAAATTTTTAAAAATCCTTGAGCTCATGCAATATGTGTTTCTCTGGATAAAAATAAGATATATGTTTTAATATCCTGTTACCTTTTATTGTACTAAACACACATTAGTATATAATATGCTGAACCATGCGTGTACCTGTAGCAGCTAAATCAGATGGTGATGAAGTTCATAAAACAAATAATAAGACCTCCAAGCAATAGAGAGAATCGGCGATGCATACATCCATGTTCCTATGAGCAGTATCACAATGTAGTCATTGAGCACTCTCTCTTTGTGAAGGTGACCTCTACAGCAACCAGAATGAAGTAGCAAAGTGTTCAGTAAGTATCTGCATATACTTCATTAGAACACTAGAGTCAAAGTAAAGTACAACTTTTCTGACTCATCTGCAGTCCAGAATAGCATAAAAACCAGGGTGGCATGAGTTGATTGGGGTAATCAAAAGACAAAAACGGGATCAGAAAGACAGACTCCATCCAAGTAGTGGCCTAGGATGCAGGACAGAGAACCGGAGAGTGTGGTTTTTCAGATCAAGTAGAAAAAGTAGTTTAAAATGGAGGAGGTAATCATCTCATTTCACTGAAAACCCTGCTGATTTTCCCACTGGTACACTACGTCCGAACATTCCATCACCCATTAACGAAGACTGATGATTAACATTAGAATTGGCAGCATGAGAGATTTTTCTGAAGTTGATGTGAGAATAAATGAATTATTAAGGAAAGCTTGAATTTTTTATGTATTTAAGGAAAAAAGTACCAGAGAAAGATCTCCGAAGATAATGTAAATGAATCCTCTATATATTTTATATACTCCAGCTAAGCTTTGCAATTTTTCTATAACAGAGAGCAGAAATTCTTTTGTTTGTTCTTTGTTTTTGTTAAAAATAGGTATTTCCTACCCCGCTTCTTCCATTCAATGCTAGATTCATGAGGTGTGGTATACATACTACTTATTAACATGTTTCTCCAAGTAATTGCGGGGATTAAAGAATTTTGGAAAAATCCACTAATATCAATTGATGCCACTCAAATATGTCTCATTCTACTATGTAATAAGTAGGTCTTTCTTACAATTGCTTCAAATCCCATTTAAAATACACTTTCCATTGCATAGATTCTAGCCTACTCTGTGTTTTCTTTTTTTAATGGCGACCTTTATTCAGTCACCTAACACGACATTCCCAAGTCTCTCACAGATGTCAAAGTTCTCAAATGTTGTGGCACATCCTATTTCTTCCTGCTATGTGCTGTGTATTAGTATGCGTGTATTAGGCACCTGCTAAATGCTTGGCTAGTCAGTAGCTTGATCCAATTTGTAAATGCAACTTCGTGCATCTGCGGTGGTTAACCATGAGGCTTTGGAAACCAATAAGTCTTAGGTTTAAAAGTAATTTATAAAGATACCTTTATTCTGGATGGCATGATGAATTTACAAGACGAAGTCCTGCCGTGGATGTGCCCAGATCTCTCTGCAGAGGCCCCTGACTAGGTACCGCGTGCATCTGCGCGGTACTGCTCTAGTGGAGACATGCTGTGCTGCCAACAGTCACTTCAGTATCATTTATCTCAAAGGAATAGAACTGTACCACTTCTTTCCTTTCTACTGTGATGTCCAAATAGCCAAATCACAATCGCGCAGCTCTTTCCCTGTCCTGGAGGTGTAATTTAAATTCCAAGATACTCAGAATGAGAAATTAGAATGCCTTTTGATTCATTTATAAAACCTGACAGCTTAATTCCAAATTCTCTGGACATTTAATTAATGAGAAGTGAATCAACCCTTCAACACTAAAAAGAAAATCTATAATTTGGCCTCTTCAAGTGAGCAGAGTGAAATGTCAAATTATTTGAGGTCCACAAATAGGATTTTTCATAACTTTTATGATATAAATGTTTCATAATAATGTCAAAACTTCTGCTCTATTAAGCCAGCATGCAACTGATCCAATACAAATTGCCCATGACACTAAATTGTATTGATGTCTTATCACAGAGATAAAGTAGGCTGTTGATCATACAGCCTGCCCCAGCAGCAACAACAGAGAGAAGAATACTGGGGAAATGGTATGCCATGCACTTGCCACTCCTGCAATTGCTTGCCTTTACCGGCAGCTTAAGGTCTACCTGTTTAACCTTGAGTAACAGGAAAAGAAGAATCTAAATTATAACTGGCAGTCCAGTTTTATATGGTAATTCTTGATTTGCTCCAGCGTGTCTTTACAGTCCCACTTCAAGTGCATGTAGTGTGCTCACTAAAGGCTCCCTAAGCAATGCACTCTGTAAGATCAAATGCCTGCCTGGGACAGTAAATGAAAATGTTGACAAAAGCAATTTCCTCAAGTTACCGCACTTGGTGTTACCTTCCAGAGATTATATATTTCTCCCAGACGTCAGATCGGAGCTTGACAGAACTGTTTAACAGCCACAAATAATTTGATAATGTCTCATATTACAGTACTATAAGCCTGCACTTGCAATTATAGAGAGCTCTACTACAAATTATTTGGTTTGCAAGTCATGACAGCTATGTGTGTGTGTGCCTGTGTGTGTGTGTATGTGTGCATGGAAGAAAAAATTTGGAAGTACTGGAGATGAAACGTTTATTCCTATATGTGTACAAATAAAATACAACCCCTTGTGCTAAGTAAGACAATGTTGACAATGTTGAGATGACTTTTTAAATAAATAAAAGGCTTCCAATGCATTGAATAAAGTCAATCATTAAGAGAACATTAAAAATGTAGTAGAAATGAAAAAAATGCCGTATTTCAAGTGAAAAAATGAAAAAAATGCTTACATCTATTTGCAACTTATTCAACACTCTCCTGGTTTTGGGAGAAAAGTGATTTTTTAGTTACTGGAGAAACTTAATAGTTTTAATTGGCAATTTTTAAAGTACGTATTTCTGAGGCATTATGTGATATGTCAAATCACATTCAGGAGTTCTGTTGGACAATAGGCAGACCACAAAGAGCAGTAACATACTGTGTACTTCACAAGGGCTAAAAGAAAAGATTTTAAGTGTTTTTAGTCTAAGGAAATGATAAATGACACTGCTGAAGGTATTTCGGTGACAATACGGCTATTGTATTAAAGCAGTGATCTTCAACCTTGTCTGACTATGATTTATATTGCAAAATAGTTTTAGAACATATTCTTAATAAACACAGGATCCATTCATCTACTTCACTGATTTGATGAGTTTTTGCAAATGCAACGGTTTGGATCCTAAGTGTCCGCCAAAAAGCCTCATGTATTTGAATGTTGTGGGATATATATGAATTTCATATGCTACTGGGAGGTATGGAGTAACCAGAATAGGCAGATTACTAGTCATGTGGCACACTGCTGGTTGTGTAAACTGGAAGAATATATACTCTAGCCAAGCTTTTCCAAAAGAGCCAGATCCTTCCCACTTATGTTGCCAAGAGCAGCTGGCCCTCCCACCATTGCCAGCTAACCATGATGCACTGAGACTAAATGAAACCTTCCCTACCTTAATAATATTATGAGTATCTTCGCCCTTTTAGAGTCATGTTAGTCCATTGGAGAAAGCAAAGGAAGAACTCTGACCATCAGGGTATACCCAGTGCTTACTATGCTGGAGATCATTTTAAGGTGGTGAGCCCCACATACTCTGGACCACATGTAGATGCAAAGCTCTTCAGTTTCAGAGTCCAAGGGCCTATTTCTTGGTGCTTCCTGACCCTCATGGCTACTTTCCACCAGTATGCCCTGCCACTTTAATTGATGTGGACTTCTACAAGACTGGAGATCCTACTGCACAGTGGAATTGTCATGGCTGACCACCTACAATCTTGGAAACTAGCTCTAGCATATATTGAACCAAAATGAAGTATTAGAAAAATGCGTCTATCCATGACTCTGCTTTCACATATATCTTTAACTTACCGATTTTGAAAAATTTAAAGGCCAAATACTCCATCGTTTAACTAACTCTTTGTCAGTTTTGGTACAGTTGTGTAAATGTGCCCAAGGTATTTAAAAATTATATTAATGAAATATTAAAATCAAACAGACCTGAGTTACATCCACGTGCATTCTCTGTGCACCTTTTACAAAATAGACCTCAAGCCTATAGTGTAAGGTCCAAAATACAAGAGCCCAAAACATAGCAACAAACTGCCATATTACGTATAACCCTGGAAGGGAAAATGACATTAAAATAAAAATAATTGAGAAATATGAAATGTAGAGATTATTTTAGAATAACATTTAAATGCTTGTTTATGAACTGTAACAAATGCACCAAGATGGTGTAAAATATCAACAAAGGGAATATCAAGTTTCAGACATATGAGACTGTGATTTTTACTATAATCTTGAAAATGTAAAAATGCTATAAAATTAAAATTTTACTAAAAAGAGCTTCTGAAACAAGTTACATAGTTATTTAATACACGTGTACAAGTAGTTATTACGTACAGTATGAATAATACATATTTAACCAAATACAAAATATGTAAATTTCTGAAACTTCCTAGCCTCTATGCTTAAAAGTTTCCAGAATTTGTGAAAGTATTCACTGGGTAGTACAGAATAATAAGGAAACCATTTGCATTCATTTCTCAAATTTTTAATAACTTATTTAGGTGGGCTGTATTTCTTAAGTTTCTGAGCCTGAACTAATTAAACACAAAATCTCTACTAAGTGTTGTCCGAATGATTATCTGATGATAATAACCAGGTTATGTATTCTAATGAGGTTATAATTTCAGTAATAAAACACAGAAAGGATTCACTTGATAGTCAGTATTTATAACTCAGCTTAATTGACAATTTGCAGGTTCACGGTGTTGATATTGCTAGTTTATATCTTCCACTTCTGTGCAAAAGTTAATTACTATTTGACTTTAAGGCTAATTTTGTCTCACATTTTCTTCCTTAGGCCTCCAATTACTACTTTACTTGGTTAGGTTTTCACTTACTGATAATAATTAATGTAGGTAAATTGGCAATATTTGAATTAATTTCAAAGTATCCATTTAATGATACAGCCTGATATATCCTTCCCAAGGTAAAAAAAAAATTAATAAATAAAAGCTGTACTCATCAGCTTTCCATTATTATAGCAAAATATCTAAGATATGTAATTTTATAAAAAGGAATAATGTTTTTGGCTCATGATCCTAGACATTCCAAGATCAAGCGGCCATATGTATCAGACCTCAGATGAGTGCAGACCAGGACACGAGCAAATGGCAGACCAAACTTCTGAGCTCCTGAGCTAGGAAGCAAAGAGGAAGAAAAGAATGGCACTCAGCGTGCGCCCGGTGACCTAAAGGTGGCCCCACTGGTACCAGTAGTACCACTCGAGAGACCAAGCCTTTCACATATGACCTTTGCAACTCACTCTAGATCGAAGCGGCAGCAAACATTCAGGAAGCACAAAATAGTCTCCCCATCTTTACCCTGCCTCTCCCAACAAAGGTAGACAACAGGTGCCACAATTCTACGAGCATGTGCTTTAGAATTATACTTGCGGTGAGATAATAGCTTTGCTATATTGCTTATGTGGGCCTTGATTTCCTTCCTCGAAAATTAGCAGGAACATAAAATCCCTTGAAGAATAAGTTGCTACTTCTAAAATGAGGTGTCCAGCACACAAGAAGATTTTTCTGACCGCTAGGAACACCAGTTTAGTCCCATTGCATGACTGAATTCCATTCTATTTGTAACCTTTTCAGCAATCTCTTCACAGCATCTATACATCTATACATCCATCCATAATTAAAAGACAATATAATCTACTTCCCAGATTTTGCTAATCACTTCTTTGGTCCTGCAGCCTCTCTGAAGTGAAAAAAAATTATGACATGAAAACCAAAATATTGCCAAACCAGTAACTGGTCTCTTTATTAAATATTTAGGTTATTTGGATAGATTACTTCCCATATCTAATATTTATGCTTTAGCTATTACATATCAAAGCCTATTGAAATTCAAATGTTCATAAATTTATATAAATTTATTTGTGTTGTACCTTTGTGTGATTTTCCTCATTTTATCCCATGGTGTATCAAAGGGCTGAATTGCCTAGTTGAGAGACAGAATAAACATGTGCATTTTCAAATTTATTTGCCACCAATATTTATCTCAGCTATTTTTTAGTATTTCTTTGTCAGTGTTGTAGATTATTAAATTTAACACTTTAATAGCACAGGATTTAGAGGTTCTCTAGAGCAGTAATGAAACAGTACTGGGGTTTTAACTGTCAGTTTTTATGATATCTTATGACACTTCACCGCCACCGAAAATATTACCAACTTATTAATAGGGATAAGCATACCCTCAGCTACAGAAATCAGTGTGCAAATAAGACTAGTACCTTAAAAAGCTGAAGTATCAGAATTGCACGATGTGAAGTAACCTATTTCTCAGCACTACTCGAGCAGTGAAAGCACAAGCCTGCACAGGAGACAGGAGACACGGCTACATAGTCTAAAGTAAAGGCTCTATTTACCTCTAGAAAAGGACCAACCAAGCAAGAAAATGGGGTTTTATTTTCCTTTGCTTAGGCCTTTAGAGTAATTAGTTTTACTTTTTGATAAGAAAAGTAATCTATTATGAAGGCTTTGAAGAATAAATGATAAAAAACAAAACAAAACAAACAAACAAACAAACAAACAAACAACAACAAAACACCTTACCTTCTGGTTAGTTTTCCCAAAAGCAGCAATGACAGCACAGGTCTCAGTGCTCATGGGTCATGGAGAATAACCCTTAGGTAACATTTATCACAGATATGGAACTGGAAAGAGGGTTTGTGGGAGCCTTATAGAGACTGCATATAAACCCAACAGCTTTTCATTATAGTGAAAAATCTCTGTGGCCTAATGTAATCATAGGCTAAGCCAGACAAAATATGTGTAAACATCATCTGATGGAGGATTAATTATGACACACACAGTCATGTAATTGTATCAAAAAAGCAAAAACACCATGGGAAATAACTCATCCTGGTAACAATCTGTTTTTTCTGGAAACCCAAAAGACTAGAAATCCTGGAATAACCTTCGATGTTAGCAGAGCCAATGTAATCCCACTGAACATCCTAATGTTTTTTAAATTGATTTTTGTTTGAAACCAGATTTAATATAATTTTGGCCACTTATGAAAAGTGATATCTCTGGCTTTTCAATTTTATAGTGCAATTTATACTTGTTTTATGTTTCATATTTTGATTTTATTTTCAATCTGTTGTAATTTCTTCTCATTCCTTTGGTAGACTCTCCCACCTTGCACATTTATGGTCAAAATTTTGTAAATTTATTCCAAAATGAATCAGATCATCTTAGTTCTCTTATTCTAGGTACAGAATTGGTCTAATTTCTCAGAATTTTCTACAACTCTGTTTACATATTTTTCTTATGCTTACATAATTTACAATAGAACACATATATTATACTAGATAAAATATAACAGTGTCAATAAACATTTGTACTTAAAGTATACTAATATTTTATTGTATTTAAATTTTTCAAAAATGCAAATTTCTTAGATACCAAATGATTTTCTTACTCCTTAGAGTTCTAAAAGGTATTTGGCTGTAACAGATAGTAAACAATAATTTAAATGTTAATCATTTAAGGTAAAATATTTTAAATAAACCATACCATACAGAGCCTAAGAAAATAATCTCAGGTGTGATGCTTCCACTTTCTGATGATTTATTTTGTAATTATTTGGAAACCATCATTTTATATAAAAAAGATTTATTTTAAAATCAGGTATCTGTTGAGAATGTAGATCAATTTACATGAAAAGTACCAAGAAACAGGATCAATGAGGTGAAAATAATAAAATACTAGAATATGAGAAGACAATTGTTAAGATACAATAGAATATTAAAATACAATCCAAAAGAAGGTAGGTGAGTATGATGAAAGAACAAACTTTCGTAAGCTAACTGCATATGAGTACCAAACAGATTTTGATATATTCATACTGATGGGGTAAATTTATGTTATTTACTAGACAAAGATAGTAATAGTAGAAAAAACCACGACTCATTTTTATTGTACACAAATAGATATAAATTCAAAGAATAAGAAGTATGACATGCCAACGACAATAATTAAGAAATCGGTACTGATTGTATAAATGTATTGCTAAGCACAAAAATATTTTATTATGATAAAAAAGATTCAATTCATTATGAACACATACAAAGCTTTGTGTTTTATAACAATAAAATGTACATGAGGAAAAAATAGACATTCTCATCTCTTTCTCCCTCTCTGTTGCTCTCTTTCTCTCTGATAGAAAAAAAATGGAAGTCTGAACTACACTGTCAAGTCACTTTTTAGACCTGACAAAAGTGATGTGCTTATTTTCATTAGTATTTGTGAATATTTATCCCATAGATAAAAGAAAATCAAGATTCATATGATAAGTTTTAACTATCTTGCGAATAGTACCCATGTTCTTTTATTGTTTTCATCTTAGAGAATTTAGAGCACCTACTCATTGGTATTTTTGCTTTATTTTGTTTTTTGCATGAACTATGAATATCCCATTAATGCAACTTTTTTCCCTCTGAATTATGCTAACATGTACTTGGGAGAATTGAGAACCACTGAAATCTGGAACCTTACCTTTAAAAATCTAACATTTGTAAACTTTTATTCAGAAATAAAATGTACTATACACCAAAAGATTGATACAGCACGGCCACATTCCTCTGTTCTTCCTGCTCTTAATCTTATCCCACTATAGAGGAAATATTTTTTATTTTGTGTTTTGAGGCCAGATTTTATTAAGCTGCTAAATTTCCCAGGTTGATCTATTATAGAACTCGCAATTCTCATTGCCTCAGCCACTGTGGAATTATATGTGTGTGCCACCACACCAAACTACAATAGTTCTTTACACATTAATATTTTCTTCATTTTAAGTCAATTAAAATAAAGACCTATAATTAATGACATCTCGAGTACAAACACTATTCAAAAATGAATAATCCCTAAATCTCATACTCTCTTTTATAAACATTCACACTATTCACTTGAAAAGCATTTTTAAATGTCTCAGCTCGATAATAAGCGATTCACATTAAATCTTTGTAAATATATAGACCTTATAATGAATTGTTTGATTTAGACTCAATGTACTTGGTGAATTTAGTGATATTATATGTTATATTGTACAGTTTCTATTTATATAAATGTAAATTCTAAGTTCAAAAATTTATGTTTTATTCTAGTAAGTTTATATCCTGTCCTTGGCCATAGAGTTTACACTGCTGACTTTTGTTAAGTACAACATACATATGGAATGTAGAAGTGCATGTAGTTCATATAACAAATGGTATTAGAAGACGATGCATACAGAGTCAATAGTATTCTGTAGAAATACCCTGAAGTTAATGAAACCCTAAAGTTTTATGAATTATTTTCTTTTCTGTATATAGAATGTTATAGGTACACTGTGGAATAAAGATATAATAATATACTCTTTTTAACAGCTAGAATTTTCCACATGAAGCAAAAATTAAGAAAAAGGAGTCCAATGAAGTAGAACACTTAAAAAAAACTAAATTAATTTGAAAATATTATTAAGAACTTAAAAAGATTTTATTTAAATCTGTTTTGTTTACTTACGCCCCTGAAAACAATCAAAACATGGAATTTGGCCAGCCTGGTGACTAAATGGTGGTCTTGAAAATTTATTTGCTCTGAAGTAGAAGATCATTTCTTAGAGAAATATCTAAGACCTAAAAAACACAATAGATGAGCCTGGAACATGTTAGCACAAAACAATACAAAGCAGTGTCTAAAGATTCCTGAGAATCATACCTGTAGCCTCACATGATGACATAAACTCACTCTCATTGACTGAAAGACAAGGAAGCTTGATCATCATGAAAAAAACTGCAATAGATTACAATGAATTAAATTCATGTATGTCCATGAGATCAGAGCAGAATTAAAGAAAGTAATAACAATGATTGACCAATATGATGGAATGCTAAGAGCCCAATCATTCTATTAAGATCGGAAAAAATAGAGATAAATCACCGATCATTTTTAGCTCTTTATATGAAAAGTATATATCGGAAATACTAATTTTACAGAAGGAGTTTCTTTTTAGAAAAGTGGTTTTTTAAATTTTAAAATTAGATTGTCATTGTTTTAGCTAATGAAATCATGATCCTATGAATTTATCAAAGCAATGATCACACAGGAAACATTTCTATCTGCAGTCACCCTAATGAAAAACATGATAACGAATATAACATTATTGCCAAAAAACTATTTTGAATTAACTGTGTATCTAGATACAAATACTAGCTTTAAAAATACGTAGGATGCAGGAAGACAGCAAATGCTGTCTTATTCAAATAGTCAGTATTGATTACCAACTGTAGGATGTAGAAAGTACTATATTTTCGACAGATAAATAGCAATCTGGACACAAAAGAAAGGTGAGGAATCATATAGTTTATCTGTTCTTCTACTATTTGGGCTACTAAATTATGTGGCTTATTTAAACTTAAAAGGCTATATGAAATTCTAAATGCAGGTTATTATCCACGTGAGCTGATATCAAGAGCTCAATAGAAGTGTGAGAACATAGACACCAGACTTTTCCATCAACACAAGTGCTGGAGATTAAGGTAAAACTCAGCAATTTATCAGCCAATTATAAGTTTTGGATTATAGTTGGATCCTACTATAACACACACAAACATGCACACTTATAAGACAAAAAAGAAATTTTAACACTGACCTGCAATTTGATTATGTACTATTGTTTTTCTAAGAACAGAGTCTGATTATATTAATAAAAAGTTCTTATCATTTAGAGGCAAATAAACAAACATTAAGATGATATAGTTACATCTGTGTCTTTTGTAGATAATGAAGATGTGTTTTGACTTTGCTGCACAATTAGTACAATTGGAGAGACTAGGCAGGGATATATATAAGAAATTTTAGGCACTCTGAATTATGGAAGCCAGATATTGTGCAATGAGAGATAATTAATATCTTTTAGTTTTGTTTGAAACAATTCATAATGAAAAGATATTAAAGTAGTATTACAGTCAGATAAAAGTGTTCAGGATAAATGGAATACACAATAAATTCAAAGAAAAATGCAAGAACTTACATTGAAGAAAGAAGTTATAGGAGACATTAGAAAATGGAAAGGCATCCCCTGCTCTTGGATAGGCAAAATAAATATAGCTAAAATGACTATACTACCTAAACTGATATATAGATTCAATGCAATTCCTATCAAAATACCTACAAGTTTCTTCAAAGAACTTGAAACAACAATTCTTAAATTCATATGGAACCAAAGGAGACCAAGAATAGCCAAGGCAATCCTAAGCAACAAGACCAAAGCAGGAGGCATTACAGTTCCAGACATCAGGCTATACTACAAAGCCATAGTTGTAAAAACAATTTGGTATTGGCACAAAAACAGACAGATAGACCAGTGGAACAGAATTGAAGATGCAGAGACAAACCCAAATACTCTCAAATACTTAAACTTTGACAAAGAGGCCAAATGCATACAATGGAAAAAGGACAGCCTGTTCAACAAATGGTGCTGGGAAAACTGGACATCCACATGCAGAAGAATGAATCAAGTCACACACCTATCACCATGTGCCAAAAATCAAATCAAAGTGGACCAAAGACCTAGGCATTAAAAGCGAAACACTGAACCTCCTAGAAGACAAATTAGGCAAAAATATCTAAAAGACATAGGGGTAGGCAAAGGCTTCCTTGACAGGACACCAAGAGCAAAAGAAATTATCCCCATGATTAACAAATGGGATCTTGTCGAATTAAAAAGCTTCTGCACAGTGAAAGAAACTATCAAAAATGAAGCTTTTCAATGATTATAGTTGATATCACATCACAAGTTATTCAGTTAGCATAGATAATTTTGTAAGAAATACATAATTTTATTTAATATATAAATATAAATAATAGGGTAGAAAGAAATTATTTGAATTTATAAAAATGTTTTAATTTTAGAAGATTCTAAGATATGAATGAATAAAGATTTTCAAAGTAATTTGAGTAGTACTTAGAGCAAAAAAATTCGGTTTATTGTCAAAAATCTTTATAAAAATGAGGAATCTATTTTGCCTCAAATAGTTTATTTCAACAGAACAGAGCTAAGAATATATGAGCATTGCCCTTTAAGAAATTTCTACGGAGATTCTAAAATTAGTGTTTTTAAATAAGATTTTGTAAACTGCTGCCTTTTAATGCCTCTGCCCTACTCTCTCAAAGCACCTCTTTTGGTAAATTGTGTCTTTGTTTCAAGCCCAGAAAAACCGTAAGTTGGCTCAGTATAAATATGTACTTCCCTTACCCTACAAAACCTTGAGATATGTCTCTTAAAAACCTAAAAGTCTATATGAAGACACCAAAAATGTGATCTTTCTCTCAGTTTGAGTTACCTCCATATACTCTGCTTCATTGGCTCCCAGAATTAGAGGACATGGCGGTGTAACTGCTATCTTGTGATCTTTCTCATAGATGTTTTCCCCCTAAATGGTTTATAGAGAAGCTTGATGAATGTTAATCCAAAATACATAGGAAATGAATTGTTTTTATAATTTCCATCATTGTAAAACACGTAGGCTTACATCTCTGTAAGTATTCATCATGTTCTACAACATAAATCACCAAATGACTATTTTAATGCTAACATAGTCTCTGGAAAATATTATTTGTATTTAATTTTGAGTTTACTGACAAGTATATAGTGGAAAAATGAAATTGCATTCATAGCTTAAAAGTTATACTGCATAAAATATCTTTTAATTCAGTCAAATCTTTCTTTTTCATTATTTTCGTGGTGTCCTAGTCTCACTACTTGGAATTTGCCTGTGATCTAATTATCCATCTTCTCATCTCTCTGAGTGACAGTGTCAGACTCACAAAAGAGGGTGGTCATCATCATTAATCTTTGTTAAGCCACCTACATATTGACTGAAAAGTCAAAAAACCATGTCACTGTCTTGTGCTCTATTGACTGGAGGATTAGAGGTCAAATCAGAAGCAGAGCATGATAAACTACTAAGAAGCAAGAGATCTGGAAAATAAGCTCTCACTTCTAGAACACCACGGAGCTGATTCTGTATTTGCCTAAAACTAGCAGTAGGACAATGCAGTGGGTCACATAAAGAAAAAAAATCATGGTCTTGCCTTCAAAAACATAATAGAAAGTTTGCTTTTATAGGTAGAATAAGCATCGCCGCCATTGCCAGTCACACATGGATCTTAATACTATACGCACTGGTCTTCCTCCCTTCTTTTTTCTTTACTCACAGTCACTCTACGTATCGATATCAAGTAATCTTTCAAAAGATATCTCTGTGTTAATGTTGTCACCGTGTTGAAAATCTCCAATATGTTGCCATTTATCTTCAAATTGAGATGCGACTTGTGTCAGGAAGCAGGACAAGTTCATGGGCATCCTTCCCAACCACCTTTTCACTAAGGCCTTTTGCGCTAGCCAAGCTTGGGCATACTTTCCAAACGGTGTATTCCTAGGATGGCAGATCTTTTCATCACCAGTCATCCAGGTCTCCAGTGTCATACCTTCCCTGATGCTTTCCCATCCTGCACCGGTCTGATGACTCCTTACGCCTCTTTGTTGGATCTCCAATATAACCCTTTTTATATAGTCTTTCACTATAGTTCCTTCTATGTGACTGACTGACATATTGTCACCATACGTTTGGCAAGAATCTGGGACAGTTAATCTAGTCCTTGAAGGGTGATTAACCATGTCAGAAATGAACAAGATGTGAGTGTCATGGAGAGAAACAGAAGAAGAGACGGGAAAGGCAGCTGTATGGAGCGATGGATAGAGATTCTCAAGAGGCAGCTAGGAGTGGAAGGAAACAAACTCAGTTCAGATATCATGTTTGGGCTTTACTTTCAACAGCAATGGTGTGATTATCAAATACATTTTAAAATGTAGGCTGGAGTACTGTTATTAACACATGACAGATGCGTGCTTGCTACTGGTTTGTTCCCTATCTCCTTACCACAACCACCCCCAACCGTTTGCTTAACTGGATCAATTTGCATGATATAGTAGTTAGCATCGAGTTTGGATCTTACCAAAGTATTTTTTCAAGAGCATGATGTAAACTACACTAAAATCTGTGCTTTATAGACTTATTAAAATCTTATACACATTAGTTCACTTTTCTGTCACTCATTTTCTGCACTATAAAGCACGAATACTGCTTTGGCCACATTTCAACTTCCTAGCTTCCGTGTTCCATAACATCCTCGCAGACTTGTCAGTAAGTGAAGTGATTGCATGATGGAACATGGATGTCAGAGTATGGATTTGACTCATGTACTCTTTTGAATCAGCCTTTGTCCACAGGCAAAGGTGGCCCAGATGCCTTGTCTATGGCCAGTCACTGTGGTATCTGTTAAGGTCTGGGTAGCAGCATCACTAGATAAGGAACAGCCTCGTCCTCCTATGAATCACCCCGAGGCCCACTTTGCTTTTCTTTAGCCAATCATGTGTGGTGCTGTCAAGAGTGGGGCTGGGATGGAGTGGCATGGAGTCCTGTGACTACTAATACCACACTGTTGGGCCATATTTGAGCCTGTAACTTGCCAAGACCAGTAGAGCCCTGGAACGGCACAAACATCCAAGTGTTAAGGGATGCCTACTACTTCGAAGCGGTAGGCATCCCTGGGTCCAAGACTGCTATACCCAACTACTGGTGATGCTTACCAGAAAAAAATCCTGATAGGCTGTCTCAGAGTTTGTTCAGAGGCTTGATTCATGGGCACTGGCTCAGAGCTGGAGAAAATATCAGCACAGTGTTAGTTTTACCAGAATAGTAATGAGTTTCCAGGCAAAGTTCTCTACTTACTATGGTACTTTGTCCCTAGAAAATGCAGTCTTGTCCCACACTCTGTTGTCTTTGGTTTGGATTGTATTAATGAACGCAAAAAATCACTTGGCTACTATGGTGGGTGCTAAATTGGATCACAACTGAATCTCATAGTTAAAAAGTCCTTCACAGACTCTGGGATATACCCTAATCAACATTTCAGTCTGCATTAATGCAGGAGAAAATGCAAGGTTGTCCACTGGGGAACAAGTCTCACCTAGAGTGAGAGCAGATCTGGAGGTTCCCTCTATAGACAGTGGCCTGGAGGAGGACGTAGTGTCTGAAATTAGAGGAAGTAGGATGATAGAGACAGTCCTTCAGCTACAGAGCTGATGTTAAGTCGGCTGAACCTGTGTCTGTAGAGGGAACTGTGCAGATGCATGAGAAGAGGTGGATGATGTGCCCCAGACCATGCCAAACTTAGAAATGATGGCAGGCCATAATATGTATGTATTTGTCTTGCCTGGGCATAGGTATCTGCCTGATGGTGGATAGAACTGGAAGTTCCTTCTGAAAACTCTCAACTACAGTTGGTGTAAGCTGTTGGTTTAACTTGACCCTGGTTCTCACCATGGCAGATCATCACTGTGCCTCATTGAAAATCCAATGCTAACTGTCCTGCCCTACACCTCATTGAGTGGAGTCTTGTTGCCCCCTCTGCCACCCAATGTTAGCATAGGGATGGCAGAGAAAGGCTCTTAGCTGCCTCTATGATCCTCACTCACAGCTAGTGGTCTGAAGGCAAGCATCACGTGGCTCTACGCAATACTGTTTCGTCAAAATTACCTTAAGATGGGCTTTGTGTCTAGGCCTAGACTTAATTACTTTTACTTCCCACCGACAGAAACCTTCTTTCTCCAGGCAGAATTGTTTGGAGTTGGGAGAGAAACGACATAGCAACTCTTCTCTTTCTGCCTACTCCAATATAACTTTTTTTTTCTATATCTTTTGACAGACGCTACTCTCCATCACCTAACTTCCATATTTTTATTGAGAAGTTTGGTTTTGGGAACAGCTGCTCAAAATAGTGTGTCTACGATGTTATAGTTGCTAAAAGATTTCACTCAGCTACTTTTTTTCTACCTTTTTTGCATATCTAATCATCGATCTGTTTAAGAGTCTGCCCCAGGCTATGGGAGTACTATCAACTTTATAATGTGCATTATATTATCTTTATAAGTTAAAAATCCTGAAATAGTAAATGATTTTGGATTCAAGCATTCCAGCTAAAGGATGGCAGGTACATGTGAGCGGGATGAAAAGGCACAATTATGAGAGTGAAAAGCAGGTGTGGTAATGTGCACATAATTAATGAAGAGTCAATGCCAGAGATGAGGGTGAAAGAGACAAGCCCCTAAGAGAACCAAGTGAACAAAAAATGCTGTTTATTTTAGAATTCGATATGACATAAACAAAGAACAATCCTAAAAATACTGCTTTCTGGAAGAAAAGATCAGGATAGTTGAATAGTAAGCAATAAATGTGTTATCAAAAGTGTTTGGTGACTCTGAAAAAATATTCATACATTAATTTGCCCTCTGCTGTTAAAGAATTATATTTTTTAAAAAATGATAACTACATATTTGTGAAATTATTCATTTTTCTTTTTTCAGTTTGTCTACTGAAAGAAAGTCATTAATCTTTCAAAAATTACACTCTTTATGGTTTATTTTTAGGGCATTCTCAAAAAATAAACTGTAACAACAGAGAAAATTCAGTGTTTTGTAAAATTTTAAAATTGTGAGCTAAAGAAAACATTTTCAAAGTATCTAGGAAGAAATTAAATTTAGTGTGAGGAAATAATCAACTTTCTCCAAGTTTAATTTGATATAAGAAACCAAGTAGAACAATGTCTATAGGCAGCTGTAGGACAGAAGTTTTTTGTATCACCAAATTAAATTATTATCTAATAATTAATTACATACCAGAGAATAATACAAATATAACATCAAATATGAATGACTGTAAGAAATATATCAACCATATCATTTCCTGTGAAAATGATACTTAAATGAAGTCAAAAGGTATTCAAAGAGCTATCATTTAGACAAAGAATAAATTGTTTTGTCAACGGTTCAGTTAAATACCTAAATTGAAATTTAAGCATTTATACAGTTAAGGTTTGAATGTAAAACTAAAAATACAATTATTTTGAACTGTGAAGTAAAATACAAAATTATAGTGGAATATATACTGCAAACAATAATTTATCAATCAGTATGATAACATGATCTTTAATCACAACCAGAAATTACTGAATTCCTGAAAAGAAGCTGAATAAAAATATATAGCTTAAAAATATATTTTAAAATTTAAAGAATCTATCAGCCATGCCAAAAACAAGAAAAGACATATTTTGGAACACTGAATTTCCCTCAAATACCACACATGCAAAACATAGATAGATATAAAGGGGATACATATTTTCTGAAGCTTTTTTGTGGTAGAAGGAACATGATAATTACAGCAAATAACATTCCTAATTTTTTAAAATTCTCCTCTTTTCCCAGTTTGAATCCTTTTTCTGCTTCTCCAAGGCAGTTCTCCTAAGTATTTCAAAATAACATAAAATGGGAAAAAATAATTGTTCAATTGACCAACTTTGGAGATATCCTCTACCCATCAAGAGTTACAAGACACAAGACTCATACTATGAAATATTCTTTTGAGAGGTAAACAGAATAATATAGAAAACAAGTAATTTAGGGTTTTATGATTGAATGCAAACTGATGTGTTAAGAATTAATTTGATCCTCTCTTGAGTGAGCTAGATTAAGGTTTCAACTATTTCTGAGAAATCAGCACTTGAAATAAATATAATACTAAAAATTATATTTTCAGAAAAAGATATTTTCTGCCAACTTTGAGAATTTAGCAATAGAAATTATAATCCAAAGTTTTATATTCATTCATGAAATTTTATGATAAAAATTAAAGTTTAATTTCAGGGGTCTATGGGATTCTTTTTTTCATTTTAAGATGTTGATCACTTAGGTACATACGTTTAGATTTGTTTGTTTAACACTGACAATATCAATTTGGTAAAAACGGAGAAAAGATTTAATCAAAGCAGTCTATTTATTGTTTTGTTAAAAATGGAAAAGGATAGAAAGGAGGAGACAGAGGAGTTTCCTC
This sequence comes from Ctenodactylus gundi, assembly GCA_004027205.1. Taxonomy (NCBI): domain Eukaryota; kingdom Metazoa; phylum Chordata; class Mammalia; order Rodentia; family Ctenodactylidae; genus Ctenodactylus; species Ctenodactylus gundi. The sequence goes on from PVKB01001796.1 coordinate 343,223, forward strand.
ATTCAAACCACCATCTATCTGACGGTTTCCACAGCCGGGAGCAGAGTCCACACGGAGTGCAAGGGGACAACAGGCCTTCCCAGGCCGGCTTCATCTCCCCCTAAACCTGCTCCTTCGTGTCTCTCTTGCCCTGGACTGGAATCCAGACTTTGACCTCCTGGGTTCCATATCTGCCTCTTCTGTTTATTCATCTCAGCTGAGTGGTGTTGGGGGAAGCTGATGCTCTAGACCTGAGGAATTTTGAAGAAGCCACTTGTCTCTAAGAGAAAAAATAAATAAATAAATAACCCTGACTTTCAACTTTCCACTTTCCCTTGCCAGTTATACAGGGATATATATGTTAGTAGATGTTGTTGACAATCACTATGTAGTTAATTCACTTTGAAAACATATTTTATTTTACTCTAGTTTTTCTTTCTTTACATTTTCTGAAGTTCTTTACAGAGTAAGTTGCATTTCCTGTAAGAAGCGCCATGCACCCGAGCATGTTTATGATCCTCATGTTTTACACTGATATTTTGTTTTGCTTTGTTTGATGCTACTCTGAAACTTTTAGTAACTTACAAAAATACTATTCTAATTTAAACTTTCTAAGTCCATTTTGTGTTATTTTTAATATCACCATGCTTAAAATCGAGCTATTTGTTGCTTGTGACTGAGCAGGTAAAAAATCAGGATTTTTCAAGCTTGAGTCTATGATAAAGAAAAGTACAAAAAAATAAAAAAATCCTCTCACAAAATACCTTTCTCCCATGATTAGAGATGGGGTAGGCATGTTATTCACTCTTGCAGTCTTACTGTGAGGAGAAACACTGACTTTGCACAGCCTATAATTTACTCTCCATAGGCCAGTTAGCACCATAAACTTGTACAATTGTTGTGGAAATTTTTCCTGTCAGAAGTAGTTTGTAATGCCCTTTTTCTTCTTAGTCACAAAGTGTTCATTCATTATATGTGTTTCCATTTCTGAACAGAATTCTATTGCACTTCTGGGATATTTACTACTCCATTACTTGAATTAAGAGTCCACTGCTCTTCATGATTTCTTTTCCTATATATAAACTTTAGTTTACTATTTATAAAAATACAATTACTTTTTATTGAAGAGAAAAAATAAATGTTACAAGCAGTGGAATTGAAACCATATTCAAGAAACACCAAATTTTAGAAGTTATTCTTTAAAAAGTGTTGTGAGATGTGTGATTGCTTTCTTGGTAATATACCTTTATGTCTTTACAGAAACTCATTTTTTTTATTTCACATTCTGTGTCATTTTTATTGATATGTGTTCAGAAAAAAAAGTCTGACAAGTATACACAAAAATAGGTTATATAACAAGACAGAAAATACACAAACTGCCCAGAAAATAAAAAAGAAAGAAATACATGGTGCAAGACATGAAAGTTAACTCCAAATTCAATCTCAGAAAGCCTGACAAAATTTCATGTGTCAGATTTCTATTTTAAAAGTTCACTTTAATACAAAGTGAAGCTAGAATTTTAAGCTACAGTAGTATATATATATATATATATATATATATATATATATTTCTAGAACAAGGAAATATGTCAACATTTGTGAGCAAAGCATGGAGAAAACAATTCAGTGCAGAAATATCAATTTGCTGTTGGGATATAAAAATCTAGGTATGAAAATGTGTGGTGGTTAATGCTGTGAAAAAGTGTTCAGTTTGTTGCTGAAGTTAATAACTGTAATTCTCCCATATATTTTCAATATAATTACAGTCAAATTTAATGGAAACATATGTATCTTATATTGATAGATGCCACCATTGAAGAAAAAAAAATTAAGCTATATAGAAGAGCTTTCAAATTCATGAACTTGGGGCCAAGTTAGTCTGAAATCCTAGCTCCTGTTATTACTGAATATTGTTACATTTCCCTCTTTGTCTAGAATCAGTTTTCTTATATTTTAAGTTGATAATATTGTTTATTGAATTGATGTCTTGTAAATTATGATGTATTATCTATTGTGATATTTGGTATTCCTGGTTTGTTCTAAATGGTTTATATAATCAATAATTCTGTAATTCATGTCCATGTGATACATTGGTATACCTGCCTGTTTTGCTTAAAGTCGACTTTTCCTCTGACTTCTTCACCACTAACTCTCTCACATGCATCCTGATGCCAAGCTCTCTGGCTCCTTTTTCTTCACCATGTCTTTTTCCTGCTATCAATAATAAATAAATGAAGGGTGCTCTCTTTATAAATTAAATCCTCACTACGACCACTGCTATTCTTCTGAAACCATGCTACTGCATATCGCAAATACCAAGTGGGTGACATTTTCAGCTCTGTAGCGCGTAGAACTGCTGAAGTCCGGCCACGCTCCCTTGACAGTCTCTTCTGTTTGATGGTATGACTTTCTTAAGAAGGACCTTTCAGTTTCAGTGACGAAATACTTCACTAAAAAGCGACATGCACCTGTTCATACGATGTGAAAGTCTGGATGGCGCGGGTCTGGTGCTAATGCTGAGCACAGGGCTGCAGTGGCCGTGAGGAAGGGCTCTCTTTTTACGTTGGCTTCATTTGGGTGGAATCTTCTCCAAGGTTATAAGTCATCCTTCAGCAGCTCTGCATGTATGCCTTATCCTCTCAGACATTACAGAATACAAACACTCTCCTTCCCTGTCACTTTAGTTTCCAGAACAATCTTGTCAGCTTACCTTCCACGTCCCTGAGCCGGGCTATGTTGCCCATGAATATGAACAATGCTAAAAGAAAAAATCCCCTCTCAAGTCAAACTGCTATAACCCCAAATGGACATTTTTCTATTTTTCTTTTATTAGCACTTTTATCAGCTCTTAATTTACTTCTTTAACATGATTATTTCAGGGACAAGTTTTTTCATCTCTGTCTTAACCACCGGGCCTACCAAATTTTTCTACTCATGAATTTTAATAATTCCTGATAAACAGGTAAATAGATAGAAAGAGAGAAGGGAGATTAGAAACATCTCATTCCAATTATTTTGCTCGCCAGCCTGGCTTGCCCAGCTCTCAGTAGGACGACGATACTATATTTCCTCAGTTACTCTCTGGCCACCTCCTCTAGCAGCATATAGAGTTATTCCTCTTTCCTCGAGCATCGTCTTACACATCACCCCCCTGCTCACAAATTTATTGCGTCTGACTAATGGAGATTGACGTTCAGATCTTTTCATAATGTCACCATAAGTAATTGTCCCAGATTTGATGACAATCTCTAGCTCTCGTGTGACACTTTGGAGAATTATCCTTCTTCAGCCCAGATTAAAGCGGAAATCCTTCACGTGGTGTGATTTGAACATTTCAGGGCTTTTTCAGTAAAATCAAACTATACCTCTACACATTGTTTGGTGCATGGCTTTGCTAAAGTGCTCGGTGCGAAGGACTTTGGGCTCTTCAGATTAAATGCGCCCTATGAATGCAGACCCTTCTGTTCACTAAGCCAAAAATATCCATAGGTTAATAACTTCCATGGATCCCTAATTGAAAAGCCCGCGTGCCAGCTAGCAGGCAGCACTCATTGTTGTATTTTAATTTACTACACAGAATTACTCTTTTATTCTTTGCCTTTCAAGTGTCTTTATAAATGTAATGCCACCAGATTTCACTGCCCATTTCGATAGAAAGTTTTTCATTAAAAACCCATGTATAGCTTAATCAATCTTCTTCAGATTTTGAATTGCCTTACAGCATTGATCATAATATATTTAAACAAAGCTCTTGAGGAGGGGTAGAATAGCAACAGGGATTCCAAGTTACCATGCTTCTAAAAGCCCTGTTTTGCTTCTATCTTTGTGATTTCAGTAAGGTTTGCAGTGTTTCTCAGCTCACATGTTAAACTAAACAACAGTGTGAGCCTCAAATGGTTTCTTTTATTTGCACACAGAAAACCTTCTTTATTTCATACAGTTTTAAAGAACATCTTCACATCTTCCTTGGGCCTGAGGAGGTAGGCTGTGTCTTCTGGGGGACGCTGTCCAGCACAGCTAAGGGGTCTTTGCTGCCTGTGATGCCAACACTCCTCTCAGCAGGCTGTCGCCCCTTCAGCAGAAACTACAGAACTGCAACCTTACTCTCCACATCTGACCCTAATATTCTAGGCAACTGTAAATTGGATGGGGCCTGGGTGGGCTTGTAACAGCGTTTTCTCAGGTTCCTGTGACCTATGACGGAGGAATCCCTTTATTTTTGTTTGTTTGTTTGTTTGTTTGTTTTGGTACCTGTAAATCTCCTACTTCCAGAATCCTCTATCTGGTCAAGTCATCTGCCACTTTACTTTGTAGCAACCCTTAGTGAGTACTTAGTCGATTTCTGGAAATGTTCTTTAGATCAAACACAATTTTCCAAACTTCCTATTTGTCTCTCAGAAGACTTTATTCTTATTTATTTATTTATTTATTTTGAGACAGGGGATGGCTCTGTAGTTCAGTCAAGTCAAACTCATGGAATTCCTGTGTCTCAGCCTCCTGAGTACTTGAATTATATCTGTGCACCACCACCCCCAATGCTCTCCACCAGAGAAGATTTTTCTTTCCCTGTTTTATCCATACGCTGCACCTTACCTTGCATTTTCTGCACAGTTTCTACCCATTCTTCAAGGTCCACCACTGAAACAGAGTACCTCATCTGAACTCACGGCACCTGTGCTTAGTATGATCTTTTGAACTGTTGTTTATACTACATTATATTTTGAGCTTTTTATTTGCACGGAATAGTCTTATCTCTTTGGGGAAAGTATAGGCTCCTTGGCGACTTGGGAGGCTTCTGCATGCCTCATGATCACCAAAGTTGACTCTATGCAGTCCTGTTGCTTTACCTCCAGTGATGACGACTAATGCCTGATGCATTCTTCTCTTAGGACATCGTCATACAAATTCTGTTTTCCTTCTGAGCTCTTGTTTAGAGTTATATGAAATTAGAAAAACTGAATTCATTCATTGATTCAATAAATATCTACATGACCTTTTTCAATTAAAATCAAAGTATGAATTTGTTACACACTATAACATTGCCTTCCTTCATTATGGTTTACTTAGCTCATAATTCCAATAACAAGGTCAATTTCCTCTTTCCTACTTTTCGACTGCTGACTTCTTAATCACCATAATCTTTTAGAGTTGCACTTAAATTATTTGCTTTCACTTTCAATCAATTGAGATATACTTTATCTCAGGCAGTAGCACAACTCCTTACCTAATCATTCGTGCCTCCTGAAGTTTATTCCATTGGGAGAGTTTTTTTTTTTCTGACTTTCCCTCTGTCTCTCTGCAACATATGATCTGGTTCTTAATAATGAACTTGGGATATGGAAAAAGCAGACAGTACCACATGTAGGCAACAACTTTCCTATGGCCAATAGTGAAGTCACTTACTACCACAATTCAATAAATGTGTTATCTTACCTGATTTAGGCATGAACCAAAGCATAGAGTAATGTAAAGCTACCTACCATGTATACTTTTATTGAGAGGTCATTGAAAATTATTGTTTTAAATAATTCCTGAGAACTGAGAAGAAAGTTTATTGTTGTTATTTTTGCTATCATTTTTGTTTTCAGGTTGCATAGCATGGGTGTACTAAGATTCTCCAAAGAAATACAACTAGTAAGATATACAAGGATAAACAGCTGCACGAGGAGGGATTTCTCGGGGGAGTTTGCTCATTTGGCTGCAGAGGCTGAGAGGTTCAATGACATGCTATCTGTAAGCTGAGTTCCAAGGGAAGCCAGGGGCACGACTCAGTCCATATCGGAAAGTCTGAGGCCTGGATGCGCATGTCCTACAGTCTAAAAGCTGGAGGACCTAGAGTTTGAATGCACAAGGGCAAGAGAAATTGTAATATTTCAGCTTGGATAGAGAGAGAACAAAGGTATTTTTTTCTCTGCTCCTTTGTTCTATCTGAATCCTTTGTCATTTGATTGTACCTGTCTATTTTAGGATAGGCGGAGATTTTCATTCTCAGACTGATTCAAAATCTTGCCAGAAACACCTTCTCAGACATACTCAGAAATAACAGCTTTATTAGCTGTCTGGATATCCCTTAAGCTAGTCAATTTGAAACCTAAAATTAACTATCACAGGTAGGTAAGTGAAAAAAAAAAAAAGTATCTGTCATAAAGCTGGGGACTGTTTCCTCCACCCTACTCATTTGCTTGACAGCATTACCTAAATTTTCTAAACATCGTTTTTTTTTTTTTAAACTTGTAAAGAAAGAAAATTTACAGCATAAAATTACAATAATTAAATGAAGACACATATGCTAGAGAATCTGTCTAGGCTCCTGTTCATTTCAAAAACACAGTAAATCTTATTGATTTACTTAGCATAATTTTCTCATTGAATTTAACATAAAACCTGTTAGGATCTTCAGGTTACTAAAAAAAAAAAAAAAAAAGACTGTTGCTAACAACAGTAGCTGGCCCTGGAGCCGGGATCTGTCTGCACAATGCATGTAATCCTGGGCATTCTGAGCTTAAGTCCTAATTTTTTTTTATGATGATTCTATCTCCTCACAATTTATAACTATTTGCTCATGGAAGAATGAAAAAGGATATGCGTCATAAGCTTTAAGGAAACTTTTTAATTTCTATCTTCTAAGTGAAAAAGCTAAAGAGATAAGAAAGTATTGTATTTCATTTAGAAATTATGTTTTCAGAAATATGACCAACTGATGTTGGATGCCTTCCTTTAATATTGGATACCTATTAACATATGCAAATCCAAATGCACTGAAACACTTTATAAAGTACACACAGGTGCACTTCAGTATTCCATGTCTATCTGACCTGAGCCCTAGCTCTGAAAATTATGTGCCACACTCTAAGTAGCAGAATATTGGTATAGTCTGTTATGTTACTTGTGTTCTTTTCTTTCAGCTGCCATAACTCAATACCACAGGCAGAATGGCTTCTAGCAGAGACATTTATGAAGGGTGCAATCTAATCTGTAGGATTTCTATGCTGAGGTCCCTCTTCTTGGCTCACTGCCATCCACATCTCACTTGGCCTGTCCTTTGTACAGGTATATCCCTGGTATTTCTCTCTTATAAGAACATGAGTCCCTCTGGATTCGAGTCCTGTGCTTACGACCCTGCTTACTTTTACTTGCTTGCATGCGCTATCTGCATCTGAGTCCAGAGCTTCAGTCTATGGATATTGGAAAGGCATAATTCAGTCCATAACCTTGTCAGATCCTATTGATTCGGATTAGTCATCTTTTTTGTTTATTTGGGTGATTTGGGTGATACTAGAGGTTGAGCACATAGCCTTCACCTGAACTTTATCCCCAGATTCTCTTTTTCTTTTCCTTTTTATTTTAAGATAGCGTCTTTCTAATTTTCTAAGAGGTAACTCAAGCTGGGCTCAAACTCACAATCCTCCTGCCTCCCAGAATGCTAGGTTGGAAACATACACACCACACCTAGATTCATATTTATTTTAAAATAGAAAAAAATTATCATAACCTTGCATTCTTAGAATTTCAGGGAAATATTTTAATTATATTTCTCTGTAACATGTTTTTACTATATATATATTTAATAGTTATACTTCAGTGGGAGACAGGCACATTTAAGAAGTGTATTTGTTCATTATTAAACATGTTAAATGTATACAAAATGATGATACGTATCCAATTGCACCACTATACAATTATATGTAAGCTTTAAGAATGTCTGAAGTCCTGAATGAATTCAAGAATTGAATCAACAATTTCTTTATATAACAGTAGAATTTTTTTACAAATATATAGCAATATTCATGTATCTCTAAACGTAATTACACTTGCTGCGGTGGGGCTTCCAGCTCTTGATGGAAGTAGTTACTCCATAAACTACTAGCAGTGCACCCAGTGGACAGCCTTCGGGATCCAGCACCCTGGGCAAACACAGGAGCCAGGGAAGAACAGCGTAGCCTGGTGCTGTGTTCCTCTTTCCCAGAAAATCTCCCATCCAGTGACATAGCCGTCCGTTCTCCTCATAAAGCCGGAGTCCCTCCACCAAGATTCAGGACAGCATTCCAGCTTCCTCGCTCTTTGTCAGCCTCACTGGACCCCTTGTGACACCGCCTTACCCGACTTCCCACTCTGATCAATTTTCTTGTCCTTGTCTTTCCACAGCAACTTTCATGGATAGTTGAGGACAGTAATTCCTTTTCAAATTTTGATACAATTTTATAGATTACCTTTCAAAAAATCAAGGAAAAGTATAAATTCAGATGTCTAAACTTTATGCGGGAAAGAATAAATTACTTCATCATAAGATGAAAGTTATCTCAAGGAAATATCTTGTTCATTTTTATGACTCACAAATCTATTTAATTTGCATTAATGTATATACCAAAGATTTTTAAGTGTACCTCAGCCTGCATTGGAGATATTTGTCTGTTCTGTGCTAGTCACAGTGTTTGGCAAGATTCTCATTTGCTATTGCAATATCAAAAGTTAGCACAGTGTCTGAAAGGTCACAATTTCTTTATAGTTACCTTTTCACAGATAAATATGAGGAATGAGAACAATAAAGGCTAGAAAATCTGAAATTAACTGCCTTTTCTTTCATGTAGGAGAATTAGAATTTTTTGTTTTTCATTTTTAAAGATGTTTTGGGGTAAATCAAGACTGATGGTAATAATATCTACATCACAGTGTAAGGAGTGAATCTTAGATGAGGAGCTAATGCAGCAAAGTAATATAAACTATAAATAACCACACAAGTCTTGAGTTGTTTTCAGTCTCATTCATGTGATATACAATAAAATACTAAATATCTTAATTGCTACCAAAGGCAATCTTTGACTAAAAGTTAATCTTTGACTACAACTTTCTTTCTGATTCTAGACTTTTGACCTTTTTATTTTTATAGTATTTTCTTCAGAAAAGCTGCCATCCTAAATTAGTATTTGTATTCTTTTAAGAAGTATTTTTTTTTTTAAGTCTGAGCTTTACAACTCAAAACTGTGTTTCTCAAAGACCTGGAGGCATTCTTTTTTATTGTCATCATCCAGGGGCCAGAGCCTCCTCCTTCAGTCTCTGGATAGGTACCTAATTTCAGTAGTGACCTTGTAAAACTACCTTCTGTCATGAAGACAGGAGAAAGCTTATTTTTCCTTTAGGAAAAATAAATTAGTAAACTCGAGCCAGTGATTAAAGTCCCCTGTCCTTGTGTCAGCAAAATTTAGGTCAAATTCTACCTTCTCCCTTGCATTGCAATAGACTTGAGTAATATTTTAACTTCTTAAGTTACAATTTTAGGTACAGATTTTGCTTTGTCATCTCTAAAATTTTATGACCAAATGCCATCATTTACCATTTCTGAAATGTTTTAATATGTGTAAGGAAAAGTAGAAACAGGAGAAAGAAGACAGTGGAGGAATTGATGAGAAACTTGAAAACTGATAGAAAGTAGTTAAAAATAATTTTATTAGACATTGGCTTTTACCCAAGAAATTACAAAGGTGACAGAAAAAGGAGAGAGCTCTGAGAAATTATGATACTTTAGGATAGCGCATTTTTTTCCTAAAAGGCTTAGATTGAGAATACACATAGTCAATGAACCAGAGACCATATTTTCGCAAGACATGTACAGAAAAATAAATAACAGAAAAGAAGTAGTAATTCTCCCCAAATTGTACAAATGTCAAAAAATATAGCTGCCCTCTTGAGTATTATTGTGATTTTCTGTCTAACCCAGGTAGACTCATCATTTCTTCTGTCAAAACACACTAAAAATAATGCGTGAAGAACTGGAGAAACTATCTTTTTTTCCAGTGAAGAATTAACAGTATGGTGGTTCCTATATTCTGCTGATGGTTCTTGGCAAAGTCAAGCAAATTGCAGTATTACATAAAGAATGCCAACAGCTGCTAATGTCTGGAAAGAATGTTTTCTTCTAAGTGATTCCACAAAGTTATAACAGTGTGTCTGCCAGTTGCTTACAAAAATCTTGGTATAAGTATCCATATGTGTAATTATTTCTTTCCTTCCAAAAATTGTCTTTCAGCGTTTGAAAATTAACCTTAAGGTATTTACTAAGAAATTATCCAGTTATATTTAATCATGAAGTAATGCTTACATATTAACAGAAAACTTGGACCACAAGAGCAGCCAGTGAGTAAGAATCTAAAATCACCTATATTCCACAGTTGATTGATCGCCACTATTAGGATTTCTGTGAAAGTTGCTTTCAGGTTTGTGTGGAATATTTTAGTAGTTTAAGGTTTTAGTTCATAAAGTTAGAAACAGTTGGCAGAAATTCACCTGTCCAAAGGGTGGACATGGAAGCCACAGAGGACAGAAATATGAGGCTTAAATTATCTTTTTTGCCAAAAGAGATGATTTTCTACACATAGGTGAAGAAAGTACACACAAAGTATGGTGGATGCAGATTGTAAATCCCTAAATCACAAGTCCCGCCCCTTGCCGTTTACCTATGGCAGGATGCACAATCTTCTGGATAAGGTCTGAGAGGTATTGAATAAGGGTCAAGTCGGTCACTGTGGCATCAACATTATTCCTCCTCCTTGTCTAGTCACCTGGTAAGGCAAATTGCATAAAATGTGCTTTATATGAAAAACGTGTCTCTGCTACCGTTGGGTGGTGCTGCCAATACTATAAAGCAGACATCGTTCTTACAATTATATCAATACCATTACATTTGGTACTCATAGAAGCTCTATGAAATGGGGATAATTCTTATGTATATTTTAAAATCACAATAAAAAGAATCAAAAGGTTAAGTAACTGGCCTAACTAGCCTAAGATCAGGTTAAGAATTTATCAGGGAAGATTTTAATTAGGCTATTTGGCTTCATATTCCAGGAAGTTATGCCCGTCTATAATCAAAGCTTTATTTTGAGAAATTGTGTGCACAAGATTTGTCATTACTATAGGTAACTTAATTGTGCACTTCTTATAGTCATAATTTTGGACCTGTTTTTTCCACACACCTTCTTAGAATGCATTTTTTGAATAAAGTTATTTAGTCAAAATGCATACTCCTTTAAAAGCACTGATACCTATAATTAAATTGTCCTTGATAAGGTTGTACCAGTTCTATTCCCACTTACTCTGTAAGAAAGAAACCTTAATTTCTGCTCTCTCTCAATAGATTGTTTCCATGTCCCTTCTATTTCTATTGAATCAGGAAATTTAGATAAAAAAATTATGCACATTAGAAAAAACTAATTTATTATTCATATGGATGTATGTGAAAATTCTTGTACATATTTTCTCATTATTTTATATTGCACTTTAAGATTATCTCGGATTCATCATTATTTTATTACTCATGTTCATCAGAACATAGTATAAAAACTGGTAGCTAATCAGCTTGGTAGAGTTAAAAACAGAAAAATAATGAATATCTTTGTGATTTTAGTTTGCTATCTATGAGAGAACTTACTCATGCAAACATTTTATGTATAGGATGGAATGAAGTCCTTGTTAATTACAAGTGCAAGTATTAAATCTTTCAGAAGAATGAATAAAAATGGGCCATTAATTCTGATTGAAATGGTCCAAAGAGCTTTTTCTGTGAGTTATCTTTACTGTTGAGACCCAAATGGCAAGGAACATTTGGGTGGACGGAAGAAAGGTTGGGAGATATTTCTAAGCTAGGGAACATGATTAAAGTAAGCTACAAAAACATAAAATAATTTGATGTTTCCTGAAAATAATATATTGGCATTGTATAAATTTTGTGTCCTATTTAGAATTGAGAGTATATCATGGGGGATGGCTTTATTTTTTCTGGAATAAATATAAATTTTTGTCATCTATTTACATCAGCAAGTTGTCCCATTCCCCTGCTAAATAATGCTATTCCTAATAAAACCATGTGATTCCATGGACAAAATTTGATCCATAGCTAGTCAGTAAAAAAGAAAGAGTATTAAACGCCTAATGTGTGCCCAACATTATTCTAGACTCTTGTGAGAGAAGGATCTGCTCAGACATTTAGGAACTTTACATTTCGTGAAAAGAGAAACAAAAACAGAGAAAGGTAATACAAAATTTGAGTACTAAGGTTGAATAATATAAGCAAAGCCAGAAACTGGAGTAGATAAGATTCAGTGAGCCAAGTGAAGATCAGAGCACAGTGCAAGCCGGATGACACGGAACTGTGGTCAGGAGGTGTTTGTCTACGAGAGGAAGGCTCAGTGATTGCGACAGTGATGATTGCTAGGCTCAGTCTGCAACAAAATTAAGTTCACTCTTAGCCTTCTGTCTACTTTTAAAGCCCATTTGATATTTGACACTTGCTCTTTTCTTTTCTTGGTCTATTCAGTGTATGAAATGAAGGTAAGGTTATCTTTTTCTTTCTTACATCTGCCGAGGAATTACTGATACATTTTCTTAGGTATTAAGTACCATTTTATCTGTCTTTAAATGCTTAAGAATCTATAGTTTTCATTTCTCTGAGCTCTGCTGCTCCCTTCTAGCCTGACATGCTAATATCAGCACCATTCAACATTATCATAAAAAAGTTCAATCATTCATTAAATATTATACTCCATGTTAAGGTAGATATCACAAAAGAATATTTTCCCTTGAGAAATGATCATAAAAAAGATTCCGATGAAAATGTACCCCTTTCTTCTCTGCCCCATATTGGTCTTATGCTCACCTGCGTAATTCCATCTGAAAGTGAATGTTATTGACGCGCTCATAGTGTGTTAGTCAGCTTTCTGCAAGCGGGACTAAATGCATCAGACAATTAAAAGAAATAAGGGTTTATTATTGTCTTACAATGTAAAGGAGGAAATGTTTATTTGAGTCTTATAGTCTTAGGGGTTTTAGTCCACTGTCACTCGGTCACGTTGTCCTGGGGCCGTGGTGGCACCAGTATTATAGCAGCAGTGTATGGTCAAGGGCGTTATTCACCTCAAGCAGTCAGGAAGCAGAGAAGCAGGGAGTGACTGTGTTCCCAATATCCCTTTTAAGGGCACATCTGTAGGAGGCCAACATCATCTTTTCACTAACCCTCACCTCCTGCTGGTTCCACTATCTCCCCACAGTACCCAGAGGTTGGTGACCAAGAATTTGAACAGGAGACTTTGGCTGAGGGATGTTAGGAAGAGGGCATCTGAGATCCAAATTAGCAACGAGCTGGATGCATACTTTTATATATTTTTCCTTTTCTCCTAGGCAGTCTATTTTCTTAACTGAATACATGCTGTGATAATCCTACCAGTGTAAAACTATCTTTTCAAATTATATGCATTTTGTCTAAATAAAAAATAGTAGTAATATTGTGTGAAAACTTAGACATACTGGTATTGTTATTAATACAGTTTTGTCAAAAAATGATGCTTTCTTTTCTACTTTATTAGGCTCTACATGACATAGCCATTCATCAATATGAAATGTCATAATGACTGATCATGATTCTACTAATAAAAGTTGTGGGAGTCGTGGTAAGCCTTACACTGATTTACATGAAGCTCCTTAAGGGAAAGGAGGTGTTTTGGTTACTTTTTCATTGCTGTGACTCAATACCTGACATCCACAAATTTAGGGGATGAAAGATTCATTTTAGCTCACAGTTTCAGAAGGTCCATTCAGGGGAGGCTGGCAGCAATGGAAGTACATGGCAGAGGCACAGGTGGAGGCAGCTGCTCAGAACATCGCAAACAGGAAGCCAAGTCAAGGCAATTTGAGACTAGTCCTCAAGGAAGGCAGGAAGCAGCTTATACATCCTTCCAGGTCTCCTCCCAGTGATCAGCCCCTCCTGGACCCAGGTGTGGAAGGTGTGGTAAACCCCCACTACATGCCTATAATCCACTTTACATCTCTGTAATCCATTTTATATGCCTGTAATCCACCCCTCCAGACCAGGTCCCAATCTCCCAACAGCATATGATTCCATAGACAACAACCAAATACATGAGACTTTGGGGGGACATTTCAGATCCGAACCACAATAGGAGGCAAACTAGCTAACGCTTTCTTGGATGGTTTATTGTACATCAGCCTTGACCATTTGAAACGTCGAATGTTGAAATGCTATTTCCAGAATTTTAAAATGCTCCAACTAAAGCAATAAAATGAATATTAAGCATTAGTAATTGCCCATCTTGGGGAAGGGAGTTCTTGGGAGTTTCGCATTATACTGGGTTTGTCTCTTGATGTATTGCTTTAATCATTGTGTTGTTTTAATCAATGTGCACAGGTGCTCAGAGAGATCTGATGCACATAACATAATGAATGCCAAAAATAACAAGCAGGAAAACCTCTGGGTCCTCTCCAATTCCAAAATATAATGTAATCTCTGAACCAAATGAAAGTGTCCCTGGTCCAATTTGTTCAAGGGAGCACGATCAATTTATCTTCTCCAAAAGAGGAATAAAGGGAAAGAAAATGTAAAGGCAGTTGGACTCTCAAATATATTCAGAGATGCTATAGGCATGTCAAATAAATGTCACTTTCACCTTAAAAAGGTAACTTTAGAAACACCTATTTCAGAGATACACATTTATGCTCCTTTTAGCTAGTGCTCTCAAACAAAATATATTTAAATATCTTGAAATGAATAAATTTCAGTGATTTCTAGTTATTGAAAGTCTTTGTTCTAGTAACATGTATAATTACTGTCATGTTTACAATGGAGGTCACCATATCTTACTAAGCATCAAACACTATGCTCAAGACACTTAAAACATTACCCTATGTCAATGGCTGAAGTACCTTAGACAATCTATGGTTCTTGTTATTTTCACTATTTTCTCACCATTTTAGTAATATATGTATATATGCAATACATAATATTTGTGATGAACATGAGAATTTTGTGCATATATATAGCACATCAAATTATGATCCCTTCCCCTCCCCACTCTTTGCCCCCCACCCATCTCTCTTTATCCCCAGCTCCTGTTATCACACCCATTTCATTCTATCCAATGCCTGTGTTCTGGGTTTCCCAAATCAGGAAAGCCATGCGATATCTAACATATTTAATCTTCATCTGACTCACTTCAGTGCTCAAATCACCACTCTTTAGCTCAGCTTCCCACCCCTAAAATGTGCTGCAGTGGCCAAACTTTGTGCCTCTTCTCTGGGTCCAGCAGAGCCCTTTATTGGGACAATTTGCCAAAAATTCTTTTTTTTTT